>PVIW01002783.1:0-198746 GCA_004026585.1 Noctilio leporinus | reverse complement strand
TAATGCGACTCAACACCAGGGAGACAGACAGCCCAATTAAAAAATGGGCAAAGGACCTGAACAGACAACTCACTGAAGAAGATATACAAAGGGCCCAGAGGCATATGAAAGAATGCTCAACATCGCTAGTCATCAGAGAGATGCAAATTAAAACTGCATTAAGATACCACCTCACACCTGTCAGAATGGCAATCATCAGGAAATCAACAAACAACAAGTGTTGGCGAGGATGCGGGGCAAAGGGAACCCTCATTCACTGTTGGTGGGAATGCAGGCTGGTGCAGCCACTGTGGAAAACAGTATGGGGTTTCCTTAAAAAACGAAAAATGGAACTGCCTTTTGATCCAGCAATTCCACTACTTGGACTATACCCAAAGAAGCCTGAGACACCAATTCATAAGAACCTATGCACACCTATGTTCATAGCGGCATTATTTACAATAGCCAGGTGCTGGAAAGAGCCTAAGTGCCCATCGGTGGATGATTGGATCAAAAAACTTTAGTACATTTACACAATGGTATTCTATATGGCAGAAAGAAAGAAGGAACTTGTACCCTTTGCAACAACATGGATGGAACTGGAGAGTATTATGCTTCGTGAAATAAGCCAGTCAGTGAAGGACAAATATCATATGATCTCACCCATTAAGGGATAATAATGAGCAAAACTAACAACAAGCAAAACAGAACCAAGTATATGAATACAAGGAATAGGCCTTCAGTGGTCAGGGGGAAAGGGGTTGGGGGGAGGGGGGAGGCAGAGGCAAAGAAGGGGAGCAGCTTAGACAAGAACCTAGTATAAAGGAACCATGGACATGGACAACAGGTGGGATTGACTTTGGGGGGAAAGGGTGGGTAGGGAGGGGGACAGAGGGGAGCAAAAAAGGGATGGATGTAATACAACAACAATAAAATTAAAACAAAAAAAATAAAAGAAAAAAAGAAAAGATCTGGTTAACTGGAATTATAAACAAATCTTGGCTTTAATTAAGGCAAACTTTGTTCAAAAAGAGCAATTGAGGTCACTTATTCAAGAGCCAGGACTCTGAATTCTATTGCAGGTAAAGCATATGCCATCTTTTACTGAGCCTTCTCTTCTCTCTAACACAACCATAAATAACACTGTTCATCTCCTTGACAGAGGCAATATCCCACTGACAGTAGTCATTAGAATAACAGTCATCTGACAAATTAGAGGCTTTTTTAACCCCCATTAAACTGGAAGGAGACTCCAACTCTTAGAATTCTCTTTCTTTGGATCCCTTTTCAGAAAAGATTTAGCATTGTATCCTAATGGGAAGTGATTCACTTTAAATGGTCCCCTTAGAAACTTTTTCTTCTATACCTTATCTCTAGTTGATATCTTTGGAGACATCCTGGGCAGCCTTTGTATAAGAGCCAAAATTCCAATAACTTTTCAGAGCTACAGGAGGAGGTTCTGTTGAGGTGATTTCCAGTGCAGTAAGCTGTCATTTCCTTCCCAGAAGTATTCCTGAGCTTTCTTTCTTTTTAAAGCATAAATGCCTTTGAATAAGGCATTGTCTTACTCTTTTTCAGAAGAGTTTTAGGATCAGAGTTCTAAAATGGCAATATATCAGTATTTCCTTTTCCTTTCTTTTTAATAATACAAATTTTACAGACCATAAATTTTCTTTGTATTTATAAAGGTGGAGCTTTCTTTGGAATGTCACCTGGAGTCTGTACTCATTAAGATGACTTTTTAACACATTCTTCGGAAAAAAGAAAAAAAGAAAGAAAGAAAGAAACAAAGAAACAAAGAAAAGAAAAGAAAGAGAAAGAAAGAAAGAGAAAGAAGAAAGGAAAGAAAAGAAAAAAAAGAAAAAAAAAAGTTTTAGCATCATGGAAAAAAGGCTTCATAAGCACCAGTCTGTGGCAAGCGCTCAGTGCAGTGCCACTGACATGAAAACCTTGCCCATCACTATCTCTTCATTTCTGGTTGGATAACTTTTCTGATCACAGGAAGTTTAAGGCCTAGCAGCTAAATTGTAAAAGTTTGTCAAGACTGAAATACCCAGGGCTAGAATTTCATTCCCTGAATGTAGGAAGGAAATAGATGTCATCACTATAGAAAAGGCAATCAAAAACAACCCAAGTGAATATAATATATCTTGCTGATGATAAGAGAACCAAACCTTGCAAGCTAGATTCTAGTGGGTTCTGCTTTGAAGATTGTGTACACACAAGTCAATAGCACGTCTGTCAGAGGTGAAGATGCTCTGGCACAAATCCTGTCATGAACAAATTCTCCTCTTCCGCCTTTGTGACAGCATTAAGAGCTGTCAGCCTGCTGGCTCCATCCTTGCACTCAGGCCTTCTCTTTTATACCCCTGGAGATCTGGGCAGTTTTTAAACTTATTTAGATGGTTCATTTTAGTCTACTTTGATTACTTCACAATGACAAT
Source organism: Noctilio leporinus (assembly GCA_004026585.1). NCBI lineage: Eukaryota > Metazoa > Chordata > Mammalia > Chiroptera > Noctilionidae > Noctilio > Noctilio leporinus. The sequence goes on along the minus strand of PVIW01002783.1, from coordinate 196,323 downwards.
TCCTGAAACAGACAACCCAGCTCTCTGTCATCAAGAAAAATAAAACTAGTTTATAAAGAGTAAACTATTTATTGGAAAATTACATTTAATACCAGGAGATGAGACAAAACTAAACACCTCTAGAGCTTGAAATAGCTAAAGGGATCCAATGATGCCATGAGCTACAATGTAATGAATGAAAGGCAACCTTTTGTTTCCTTAGTACCTTACAGATTTCAGTGTTCTTTCTTAACAAACACAAGAAGGTTTAACTCCTTTTCTGGTTTTGACTTTGAAATGTTAACAAAGGCATTCCATTTGGAGATAAGCTCTTTGCACTAGTCTGTGCATCTGAGAACATCTTCACATGTTCTGAGCCTGTAATGCTGATGCTGAGTTTCATACAGGGAAGAAAGGGTCAGTGCTTATCCACCCTGTGACTGGGATTGGACATATAATTAGGAACTCTGGCAGATTTGCCTAAACATCTATCTGTTATCTCCCCTATATACAGAGCTAACTCATTATAATACTGTCTTTATGTTTCATGAGACACATGAAAAATTTTAAAATAGTCCTACTTTAGAGTTAAAACTGGATTTCTACAAAATTGAAAATTTTTTCTTTATTCCTCTCATTTTCTAGTGTTCCATATCCCAAATTTTGGGAACATCCTTTCAAGTACCAAACATTTCAGGGCCACTACAGCCAATATACAATGTTCTAGATATCTTGTTCTTCATCTTCTTCCCTGACACTTTCCACAGTCATGCTCCATATCCTTAAACATTATCTTGTAAAGTGGTAAATAAGTCACATTAGAGTGTTCCTTAAAAAAAAAAAAAAAAAAACTGTTTTAGTTAAAGTGACTAGGACACATATTATAGTTTAGGAAACAGAGCAGAGGCCAGAGAAATGACTTTCAAAAAGAACTTATAGCCCTGGATGGTAGCACAGTGGATAAGGCGCCCGCCTGTGAACTCAAAGGTCGCAGGTTCGATTCCCCAGCCAGGGCACATAACAAGGTTGCCAACCAGGTCTCCAGTCAGGTCTGTGGCTGGAGGCAGGTGAAAAGCAACCATACATTGATGTCTCTCTCACTCTCTGCCTCTCTCCCTTCCCCTCTTTCTAAAAATAATTAAATAAAATCTTAAAAAAAAAAAACCAAAAAACAGAACTTTTGTAGGTAAACTTCAGATAAGTCTCAGCCATCTAAGAAAGGCATATTTTGCAAATACCTTAGCTATCTGAAATGGCATGTAAAGTTTTCAGTTTATATTCAATTCTAGTTTATAATTCATCAAGATGCAAAATAAGGCATCAATGAAATAACAGAAAGAGCAAACCTGGAATCAGAAGACATATATATATATATATAACCACAGGGTGGTTAATTCTTAATTTAGTCCATGACAATGTAACCATGGCTATTGGCCTCAACTTTCTTATCTGCAAGATGGGTTTGATACTACTTATCTTAGGTAGTTCTTTACCTAAACTGAAATAATACTGTGAGGAGTGTTGTGCAAAAAAGCTCAGTGCTACACAAATGTAAAATATTAAATAAATGCTCATATATTAGGCATCTAATAGGTATTAATAGTAGCAAGTTCTGACCACAGGCAAATACCTATTTTAAGCTATGACTTGTGCCAAAAAATCTGGGGCCAGACAGAGGAAGGAAAGGCCCATAAATTAAACAGTCTTCTTAAGAAGCCTCCTTTGGGAGTCAGAAAAGACTTACACATTTTTTAGCTTTCAATTTAACCAACATAGAACAACTCCAGAAAAATACTAAAAATTAATTATTTAGGCTTCACATGTCATGTTCTAATAAACAACAGTAAACATGTTGAAAGATTCTTCATGACTATGAAAAAGAATATTCAATGCATTTTGTAAATAAATTAATTTTTAAGTGAAGATAATTTTCCAAAAAGCTAATTTCCAACACAGAAAATATAAATAGGAAATGATCATTCACATTTCAAAAGTGGGTGTACATTCTTAGTATAGTTTCAAGAGGAGTCTCTAAAAAATAAGAACTTTAGTGAATATTATAGGTTATATCAAAATTTAATTCCAAGCCACTTTTTTAAGTAGTGGATGCATGTGCATTTATGTCTGTAGAAGAGCTAAGACTGACAATGAGAATCCAAAAAGAACATATATCACTTAACCAAAAAAGTAAAAATTACATAAAAGAAAATATGTTTTCCATAAGATCTCTTTAGTTTAAGCTAAAACTGCTTCTGCATAAGCCACATGAGACACATGTGTGTGAGCCGATTTTCATCCATATCTCAGGCAGTCCATTTCCCTCCTCAGAGTCACTAACTCCAGGCATGCTTAGCCAGTTTTTCCTACAAAACAACAACAACAAACAAACAAACACTCCAGAAGAGGCCATCTTTATCTCCTATTAACACAGGGATTCCTTTTTTAGTAAAATAAATGTTAGAGTTAGAATGAGTGTTCAATAGTGAAACCAGTAGTGTTCAAGCACAGGAAAAGCCATGTACAAACAGGTAATGTGACCATTGTAAGCTCTTTCCCCCTGAATCCCCACTGGGGTGGCAGATTTTCAGTTGGAAGAACTGATTCTTCATTAGTGCTGGGTCTAGCTATTGCTTTCATGGGATTAGTGCTATGCTAGAAATAACATCAAGTACAACTTGGTGAATTCTATCAATAGGATATTATGGTGTTTCATGGAAGATGTGCTTAAAGTTCCTTTTAGGATTAGGAACTGGGACTTTGAAGAATTTAGGACAGGATATATTACTGCTTTTGTGCCTGTTGATAATAAATGTTTATATCTCTAAAAGAATTCAGTCTGAGATATTAAAAGATATAACCTTGTAACAAGAAAATATATATAGCTCTAAATTTTTAAAAAAATATTAAGAACTATTGCTATTTATTAAAAATAGCTGGCCCTAGCTGATGGCACAGTGGATAAGGCACTGGCCTGCAAACCCAAAGGTCGCTGGTTTGATTCCCAGCCAGGGCACATAACCAGGTTGTAAGCCAAATCTCCAGCAAGGTCCGTAGCTGGAAACAGGTGAAAGGCAACCATACATTGATGTATCTCTCCCTCTCTGTCTTTCTCTCCCTTCCCTCTCTTGAAAAATAATAAATAAAATATTTTAAAAAATATCTTAGTAGTTGTGCATGACCAAATTTTCTTGGGTCCATCTGCAACACTGACATACTGATTTAAAAATATCAATGTCTCAAGTTTTAAATATCTAAGCATAAAGAATGTCTACTGTTGGCAGTATGTGCAACTAGATACTCTGGAGAAAAAAAAAATGACTGAAAAAATAAAACAATAAGAAATGTTAAATTTAACATTTTAAAAAGCATTTAAACGTACCACTGACCTGAAAAGAAAGTAAGGAATACTCAGAAGCCAAAAATAAACTTAAAAATAAATGAAAAGGTTTGTGTTCAAAAAAGCATTGCACTGTTTGTAATAGTGGATCATCATACAGAGCCCTGTGAAATGCTGTGTCCAAAAGAATCCACCCCAAACACACCATGCTTAAACTCCTGAAAACTAAAGATAAAGAAAAAACTTTGTGACTAATCAGAGTAAAATATTTACTTATAGGGAAAGAACAATTCAAATTAGAATAGATATCTCACCTGAAAGCATGGAGGTCAACCAGAGGGGGAATCACAGATTTTTCAAATATTGAAAGAAATGAAATGTCAACCATGAATTTTATGTCTGGCAGAAATTTATTCTAGTAATAAAGAAGATATAAAGATAATCTCAGATGAAGGAATAGTAAAAAGAATATATTTCTAGCTAATCTATTTACTAAGAATGACTAAAGATCATTCTTTCAACAGAAGCAAAATGATAACAGAGGAAGGTATGAAACTTAAGGGAAAAAAAAGGAATCTGGAATGGTTTCAGAAAAAGGCTAAGTATAATTGATTATCTTTCTAATGAGTTTTGTAAGTCTAGTTTGGTAACTAGAGTAAAAATAACATAACTTGATTTGGTGCTCAACTTATGTAAAGGAAATAATTAAAATGTTTAAAAGGGGAAGTAAATTAAAGGGACCTAAATGGGAGTAATCTTTCTACACTTCATTTTAAGTGTTTCAACATCAATATATTAGTAGGGTATGATAGGTTATATATGTATATTGTAATACCTAGAGCAACCACTAAGAAAATACACTGAAAGATTCAGAACACTATAAATAAACCAAGATGCTCAATTTACTCACAGGAAAAAGGAAGAGGGGAAGAAAAAAGGAAGGAAGAAAGAAAAAAAAAAAGGTGTGATGGAAGGAAAAACAAATAATTAGATGGCTGACAAATCCTAGCACATTGATAATTACTTTAAATATAAGTGGTCTAAATACACCAATGAAAAGATATTGGCACAGTGAATAAATTTTTAAAAAAGGAAAATAAAAGCATGATCCAAGAATATGCTGTCTATGGCATCTCACTTAAAATACAATATAGAGAGAACAAAAATAAAAGGATGTACAAAGATATACCATGTAAACACCAATTAAAAATGAAGGTAAAATAGGTTTCTTCAGGTACACGAAAGCTAAAGTTCACCAGTATACTTGTACAAGAAATATAAAAGAAAATCCTCTGGGTGGAAGGAAGTGATACCAGGTAAAAATATGTATGTATTAATATAAAAAGAATAAAGAGTGTTAGATATGCTAACTACATAGGTAAATACAGAAGACATTTTATTATATAAATCTTTTTAAAAACTGACTGTGTAAAAATAAATAATGTATTAGTGGCTTTATAACATACTAAATAAAATGTAAGAATAGCATAAATGCTAGGAGGGGATACATTCTAGTACACTATAGCAAGATTCATAGTAAGTGAAGTGGTATAATATGCCATGAAGGTAGATTATGACAAGTTAGAAATGATTATTACAAACACAAAGTAATCAATATATACATGCAAAGTACAGCATGGAGACTATATAGTAAATAATGTTGCATTATAAAGTTCAAAGTTGCTACAGAACAAATCTTAAACTTCTCATCACAAAAAATTTGAAACTGTGAGGTAATAGATGTTACTTAAACATATTAAATAGTAATATTTTCACAATATATACATATATCAAATCATTATGTTAGATTCCTGAAACTAATACAATGTTATATGCCAAATATATTTCAATAAAACTGGAAAAAACATTAAAAGAAAGAAACATAAAGTTTTAGCTACTAAGTAAAAAAATAGAATACAATTTAATTTAAAAACTACTTAACCCAAAAAACAAAAAACAAAAGAGGCACAGATTGAACAAATTGAAAAAAATAGTGAATGACAGACATAAGATTAACTATACCAATTATCATAATAAATGTATATGGTTTCAAGACTGTGGAGGGGCACACTTGAGACTACTAAAGATATACATGTTTTAGTTGTATTGTTAATCTTTATATTATACACATAATTCCAATATGTAATAAAAATTAAAATATACATAGAAGTGTTTGTAGAATCTCACACCAAGAATTATTGTAACAAATCTTATGCTGTACATTTGAACTATTTTTTGATATTTTGACCATTAACTCTTTATTTATCACAGATTCTTTATGATATAATTTTGTTAAGTTAGAAGTCTTTTATATAGGATGTGTTTTTAGGAAATCTTATGATGTATGTTTTTTGATGAATGTAATCTTTGAATACCAACAAATTCTACATAATCCTAATAAAATCTGACCTGTTCTCAAATTATTGCACTGATGATATTTTAAGAATTATACATTTTAAAGTTTATTGATTAAAATGGGTGCTGGGAGTATGTTCTCTGGTGAGAATGAGGAGTGATAGAAATCTGTGGTACAGAGCAGAAATTCAAGAGGTGGGGTTGTGTGAAGATTTACTCTCCCAAAAGGGGAAATAGTTGGAAGCAGCCATAAAAAAAGACCAATTCTTTTTCCAAATTGTCATTATCATTTCCTAATTACATTATCATTTCCTAATTACAAAGATATAATCCTCTCTGCCAATTATAACTTATAAAGAATATTATTTTATATTATTTTATAACATGGCTGTGTGTGTATGTGTAGCACATTTGTGTGCTACATAAATACAAAAATGCAACTAAATTTAATGGTGTGTTTTGTATAGATGTATGTAGATGCATGCATTCATGTTTGCGAGGCTATATGTGAGGGTGTTACAGCCTGTTTATAAACTCCAGCTTCTTGTAACTGTGCTGATTTTATGCCAGCACCTACTATTTACTCTAGAAAGTAGATGGAATGTGTCAATTTCAATGCGAGACCAGAAGTGGTGAAAAGAAAGCTAAATAATAGAACTCTGAGTATTAACACAAAATAATCATTTATTGGTTAGTAAAAATGGTAGTTATAGATATTTTGAGATAAAATTTCCCAGGAAGCAATAACATATGTTTTGAATTTTTTAATTGGCTCATGACTGAGAAATAAGAATCTTTTTTTCTCATTTCCTACTACTTTGTAGCAACCTAAATCAATACTAATGCAGGATATGAGTGAAAAGTCTGTGCACATTTGCCCTTCACATAAGCAATGCAGCAAGCCCTCCAAGAACAAGAAAAATCAAATAAATTACATCAGCAGTATCCTGAATATGCTCAAATAATGTTTAAAGAAAAGAAGTTGGACAAGGAGTTTATGGGACTAAAGAGTTCCCACTTCTCATGCACTATTCTTAGGGATCAGCCAAGGTCTCTTTCTCTAGCCCAGGGGTGAGAGAACTACAAGAATCTTGATTCCCACTCTTCTTCTTCCCCAGAATACAGGGGTCTTCAGAGAGAACATAAGCCATTACAGCTCCGATCTCCTGCAGCAGCCTGCACACAACTTTTCTGTGGATGGAAGATTCCAGAAACATGCTGAATCTGGATGTGACACCAGCCAAAACTGGCAAGAAGATTATTGTACTTATACTGCTAACAAGGCCAGCTTACACAGTAGTGTTTCAGGGTACGTGGAGAGGGGGCTTTTCTTCCCACGGACTCAAAGAAGGCATTGCCACACACTTCAAAACAGGAAACAAAAATCATTCAGGTTACTGAGGGACTGATGTGGTTAAGGCCCTTTTCTCTTCTTCAACTTACATCTTCCATAATAAGTGGCAATGATAACGGAACAAAGGAGCATAAGGAGGTAACCCCCTCTAAACCCAGATGCTTTCCCACATTCTCTTTGAAAGGAAATCTGACATTTTCAAAGATATCCCCCAAAAGTATTGGGTAAATAGGATTGAAGCAGTAGTAAGATTTTTATTAAATCTAAGAAAAAAAAAAATTTTAAGAAACAGGAATTAAATTCAATTTATGTTGTTAAGGGTTCTAAATATGTTGGCTTTACATCACATATTTTAGTGAGTGTTAATATTGAAAATAAATGGTGGAAAGAGGAGGAAGGGACTAGTCAAAGAACATGAACATGTATGAATGGCCCATAGACATGGACAACAGTGTAGGAATTGACTGTGTGTGAGCGTCGGGGGGTGGGGGGTGGAATGGGCAGAGGAGGGCAAAGGGGGAAAACTGGGACAACTATAATATAATAACAATAAAAATGATTTTTTAAAAAGGACATCAAAGGCATAACAACAAACAAACAAAAAATAAATGATGAGCTACAGTTTAACTCCAGCTAGGGCGCTAGCATAGATAAACCTACTTTTTTTTTTGTTGTTGTAAATTAGTGTGCTCTATATAATGAAACAGGAAATAATATATCAGTTATTTTTTCACTTAGAAAACTTGTTTTCTGTGTGTCAGACACTTTGTTTAAAGCTGACGGTAAGAAAAAGATAAGCTCTGTGAATGAGTTCACAACCTGATGAAAGAAGCAGACATAACACATATGCTTCAAGAACATAATGACACAAAGAGTGACCAAAATATATACTGTAAAAAGTAACTCACGATATTTTGTCATTATAGCTGTGACCTCTGATCACCAACTGAATATCATTTATGTTTTCAGCTATTATTTATTTCACCTAGTGAGCAGGAAGTGTGTTACTATAAATGCAGTTTTATCTATTACCAGAATCCTGATAACATCTCACCTGTGTTTCCAATATGTCTTTTCTGAACCATAGGCCCATTCCAATGACCTATTGGACATTTCTATTTACAGCCCCACAGACACATTGATCTCAGGATTTCAAACACTAAACTGGCACATCTTCCCTTCTCCCTCTCTCTCCTTCTCTTCCTTAGGTCAAATCTGAGCTTCCTTGTGCAGTCCTTAGACTGCTTGAATGGTAACTCTACCTACTGAATGAACCTCTCTTTTTCTTTCCTCCGCATTTAATTAGGCAACAAATCATAGTTACTGAAATATCTCTTCTTCTAAAAGCCTTCTGCAACCTCCTTAGTTCAGGTTTTTACCACTGTTGACCCAACAGCCCCTAACTGGTCTTTCCACTGCCATCACCTCTATGTGTCATCACAGACATACATATACCCACACTAAAATTTACATTAGACAGAATGAGCTTTTCTAAAGTATTATTTGCTCATGGTTCCCACCACCAATGAGCTGAAGAAAATTTAAACACTTATAAATGATGTCCAAGACCTTCCAAGTACCTGGAAGTACCTAGGCTCCTTAGCTGGAGGAGTTCTCCAATCATTCTTTTGGGAAGCACTTTCCCACATAATTATATCTATGACAGCTTCATCATGTATTACTACAGGGATCTGTTTATATGCTTACCTCTTATCTTAGACACAGAAATCCTAAGGGCAGAGGACTATAGCTTACTTATCTGTGATTCCCTGAGGCTTGCATACATCTTGAGACACAGTATGTCCATATACGTATTTGTTAAATATAAATGGACAAAGAAAATATAGCTATGATGCTGTTTCAAAGCCATTATCTAATTTGTCCTGCATGGTAGCTCTTGTGATAAGTAATCATAATCTTAAGTAGCAGTAGTCACAACCAACATCCCCTGCTCTGATTACTCCACTCTTCCTTAAAGCCCCAAAACAAGTGATGAGAAAAAATTCCAATTTATTTTAATATGGTCACTGACTTTTTTCAAAACATTTTTCCCATTAAGGTACATTATCTAAATTAAATTTACTGGGGTTTGTGTGTGTGTGTGTGTGTGTGTGTGTGTGTGTGTATAATTGTTCAAGTTCAGATAAATGTATATAGTCATGTAACCAACACTTCCATGAAGATACAGAGCAGTTCCACCATGTCCCAGACTACCCCAGTTAGCTACTGCCCTGGCCCCCAGCCAATGGTAACCATTGATCTATTTTTTGTCCTTAGAGTTTGACCTTTTCCAGAATATCATATATGTAATCATATACCATGTAGTATTCTAGACTGGCCTCTTTCACTTAGCACAATAATTTGAGATACAGAGATGCCACTAAGTATCAGCTATTTGTTACTTTTTATTGCTGACTAATATTCCATTCAGCAACCATGGTTTGTTCATCCATTTACCAGCTAAAAGACATCTGGTTTTGTTCCAGTTTGGGGCAATTAGAAATAAAGGTGCTATAAACACCTGCTTACAGATTTTTGTGCAAACATAAATTTTTTTCTCATGACTAAATATCCAATAGCAAGACTGCTAAGTTGAATAAGAAGTAGTAAATGGTTAATTGTAATAATATATTGACAAGCTTCTTTTAAACTTGGCTGCATGATTTTGCACTCCCACCAGCAACGTTATTTGAATTCCGGTGTTTCACTTCTCTGCATCTTCATTAGAACTTGGAATTGTCTGTTTTTTCCTCCTTCTACTCTTTTCCCCCCTTCTTCTCCTTCTTCTTCTTTGCCATTCTAAGAGGTGTTTAATGGTAATCTCATGTTTTTAATTTGCACTTTTCTAATGACTAATGGTACTAAGTATATATTCATGTATTTGTTTGCTACCCTTGCATCTTCTTTGGTAATGCATCTGCTCAAATTTTTTGCTCATTTTTTATTGAGATGTATGTTTTCATAGTATTGAGTTTTTAGAATTCTTCATATATTCCAGATACACACATATCAGATATGTAACTTGCAAATACTGTCTTCTAATTTGTGGTTTGCCTTTTTATTGTCAATGAATTTTTTGGAAAAGGTCTTAATTTTGATAAAGTCCAATCATTTTTTCTTATTAATCATGCTTTTGGTGTCATGTTTAAGAAATCTTTCCTTTTGTCTAAACAATGGTGAAAAAGATCCTATATTTTTATGTTTTATTAATTTAAAATTTACATTTAGGTCTATAGTGCATTTTGAATTAACTTTTGTACAGTACAAGGTAAAGCTTAAAGCCTTTTTTCCTCCCACTGCCCCTCCCTCTCCCTTTCTTCCCTGTTCCTCCTCCTCCTTCTCCTCCTTCTTTTTTAACATAAGATACCCAATAGTCTCAATACCATTTTTTGCAAGATAATTTCTTTGTTCACAATATTGCTTTTCACATCTCTTTTGAAAATTAATTGTTCATGTATGTGTGGGTCTATTTCTGGACTCTCTTATTCTTTTCTATTAATATATGCATCTGACTTTTTATCAATAACAAACTGATTTGATTGCCATAATGTTACAGTTTTTTGATAACCTCCTATTCACCTTGTTGGTGAGAAAGGGTCTCCTGCCTTAAATACTATGAGGTAGCTGGACATACAACATACACCACTGCACAGATCAGATTGCCAGCACTTTCTTAGTCATATATACCCACAGTCCGGGGAAGGATACCACACATCATGCAGAGTTTCATGGAACTGCACTCAAGAACTGAGTGAATTCAAGCAGGGCTGTGGGAGGTAGCCTTTAGAATATACAAGGATAGGGGAGACCCTGATTACCACAGGATAATGCAGTTGGAATGTATGAATGATTCTGTGGGCTACCAGGGAACAAACAAATGAAGATTTTTAGGCTGAAGATAACTGGTACAACTGATGAAACTAGTCAGTGCAGGAGCCCCTCCAGTTTGGGCACATATCTTATCAGAGCAGGGTTATTTACCATGTGGCATTTGGAGTCCTGTGACATTCAAAGAAATCAAGGCAGCAGCACATATAATTTTAGGCCTTACACTACATGAGTCTTGAAATAATATAAATATTTAAACTTTCATTTTTCTTTTTCAAAATTATTTTGTCTATTCTAGGTTCTTTGTCTTCCATATAGATACTAGAATCAGCTAATGATTTCTACAAAAATGCTCTGTTAAGATTCTGACTGGGATTATGTTGAATATATAGATCAATTTGGGGAGAAATGATATCTTAATAGTGATTTTATTTTTTGCAATATATGAACAGAATATACCTCTCAATTTGTTTAGATTTTACTTGATTTATTTCAGCAGTATATGGACATTGCACGTATTTTGTTAGATTTACATAAAAGTTTCTATATGTGAATAATACATTTTAAAAACTCTATTTCCAGTTGCTGTTTGTTTGTGAATATATAGAGATACAATTGATTTTTGTATGCTGACCTATACGCTACAACTTTAATTATTTGCAATTTTCTACACAGGTAACATCTTTGTGTACATATTCATAGGGTCTGAGAATCATTAACACATGTACATCACTGCAGTGATTCTGGTTAATCAGAAAACAAAACAAACAGTAAATGACAGATTTTATTTTGACTTCCAATCAGTAATAGAGAGAATGGGAATTTGATGGGGTGCTCAACTGTCCATGAACACCTGTGGTGAATTTAAATCCTGGATATTAGTGTCCACTGAGGCAAGATAATACACAGAGCCTGGGGCCAACTGAAAATCCTGTGATAGAATGGGAATAACCTGGAATCAAGCTGGTATTTCCTACATCTTGGAAAGCAGCACAACTGGCAGTTGAGAAGCCATTTGTTAGATGTCCAGAACACTGAGCTTATTGCTCACACTTCCTGGTTAATACCTTGTTCTTCAGGGAACCTTATGAGATGAGGGGAGGGGCAATTCAAGACTCAGACACCTACAGAGAGAATTCCCTCTGGAGGCTTAGTCACTAAAAAAATACTAGTAGCAATGAGAATGAGAAAGAGATGAGGAAATGCCTCATTTTTCACTTTTCTCTATATTCATTTATTTTTAAGAGATAAAAGTAATCTGGGGGGAGAACCAAGATGGCAGAGGAGTAAGTGGAGCTACACCAATATCCTCCCAACACCAAAATGGAATTATAACTTAATTGGGAAGAAATCATCTGGAATAACCAACAGAATACCTGGAGAGAAGCCTTATTACCATAGAATAGAAGAGCCAATTCATCACAACATGACCAGCAGGAAGTGGGGTGATGCGAGAGGTTTGGCAGGGTGCCTACGGATGCAGCTGAAGGGACAGAGAAACATCTCAGCAGCTGGGGCTTCCTCCTGAGAAGGGTGGGATCTAAACCCTGAACTGGGCATCCCAGCTTATAGTACTCAGCTGCGAAAAGCAAAAAGCCACCAGGTTTAGCCAGCTTGACAGAGAGACTGAATTCTTAAAGGGACCATGCACAAAAATACAGTGGCACCCACTTACCTGGGCTCCAGCAGAGGGAGGGCACAGTGGACCAGAGACACTTAAGGAGGGTTTGGATCAGTGGCTTTAGGGGAAGAGCTGAGGAAACAGCCCTTGAGTCAGTCCAGAGCCGACCCATCCCCCATACAGCCAGCAGACCACTCTTCTTCAAATGGTGGGAGCCTGAGGGGAAGTCACAGTCCCATCCATAGGAATTAATCCACCCCACCCAGCAGTGCCTAAACCTGACTTCAGATCACAGGTTGATTGTATTAACAACTGAATTCATCTCCTCTGCCCAGAGGTGCCTAAAACTGACCACTGATCACAGACTTATTGGATTAAAAACTAAAGGGGAGAAAGACAATGGATCTCTGGTAGTCTCCAACTGGTTAACTAGGCCCAGACTGGGACATGAACCGACATCACCAAGCACAAATCCAGGAAGTAAAACAAAAGTGCACCTCTACACCACAAAAGGTCACACCACTAAGACAGTAAATCAAAGAAGACTAATTCAAGAAGCAGAAACAAACAAGAGTCACCTAAAATGAAGAAACAAAGAAATAAACCCTCAGCAAGTGGAAAGGAGTTCCCAGGAAGAGTGCAAAATGAAATAGAGGTGAGCACACTATCAGACATAGAATTCAAAATGATGATGATAGAGAAACCCAATGAACTCAGTGAGTTCAAAGAAAACTACAAACAATTTCAGGGGAACTACAAAGAACTCCAGAGAAGCTACAAGAAACTTATTGAGAACTACACCAGCATTAAAAAGAACTTAGACACCATTAATAAGAGCCAGGAGGAAATGAAGAATACAATTTCTGAATTGAAGAACACAGTAAAAGGAATCGAAAGCAGGCTAGAGAAAGCAGAGGATCAGATCAGTGAGCTGGAGGTCAATGTAGAAAAAAAGTCCCAGGCAGTGCAACAAAATGAAGAAAAGACTGAAAAAGAATGAAGAGGTTTTAAGAGAGCTGCATGACAACATAAAATGTAATACCATCTGTATCATAGGTGTACCAGAAGGAGAGGAGGAGGAAGAAGAGATAGAAAACCTGTTTGAAAAAGTAATGACAGAAAACTTCCCTAACTTGAGGAGAAAAAGTCATGCAAACTCAGGAAGCACAAAGTCCCAAGGAAGATAAATCCAAACAGGGCCACTCCAAGACACATCATCATGAAAATGTCAAATTTCAAAGATAAGAGAGAGAATCCTAAAAGCAGCAAGAGAGAAACAGCTAATAACAGACAAGGGGGCTCCCATAAGGTTATCAGTTGATTTCTCAACAGAAACACAACAAGCCAGAAGGGAATGACAAAAAAGTATTTCAAGCAATGAAAAACAAAGGCCTGCAGCCAAGAATACTCTACCCAGCAAGGCTCTCATTCAAAATGGAAGGTGAAGCTTCTCAGTCAAAAAATAGGCTTAAAAGAATACCACCAAACCAGCATTGCAAGAGATCCTAAAGGGTCTGCTTTTAGAAGATGAGGAAACAAGGAAACAGACAGAAACACAGGTACAAAGGTAAAGGGATTAAATGCACCAATCAAAAGACATGGCAGCTAAATGGATAAGAACCAACTTTAACTTATGAATGCTTTAAAGTGATCTTGTTACTATACCTAAAGAACCTTGAAACATCAATTCATAAGAACCTATGTACCCCTATGTTCATAGCAACACTATTTACAATAACCAAGTGCTGGAAACAGCCTAAGTGCCCATCAGTGGATGATTGGATCAAAAAACTTCAGTACATTTATACAATGGAATACTACACAGCAGAAAGAAAGAAGGAACTCCTACCCTTTGCAACAACATGGGTGGAACTGGAAAGCATTTGCTTAGTGAAATAAGCCAGTCAGTGAAAGACAAATACCACATGATCTCACTCATTACAAGACAATAATGAATAAAACAATAAAACAAGCAAAACAGAACCAGATACATGAATACAATGAATAGACCTTCAGTGGACAAAGGGGAGGGGGGAAGAGGAGGCAAAGAAGGGGAGCAGTTTAGTCAAGGAACTAATATGGAAGAACCATGGACATGGGCAACAATTGGGTTGACTTTGGAGGGGAGTGGGTGGGTGGGGAATGGGACAGAGGGGAGTCAAAAGGGGATGGATGTAATACAACAATACTAAAATAAAATTAAAATTAACAAAATAAAATAAAAATATTCTGGGGCTGTTTTCCAGTTTTAAAAATAATTAAGTATTCATGGCCTTAGCTTTTCCCTGAAACTGGAAGGACTAAAAAATCTGATAAAGTCCATCCTCTTTGGATTGTTTGGCATACCAGATCAAGATAATATGAAACAATCCAGGAAGTTATTTCACCCTTCTTCTCCATTCTCTGCAGAGGTAGACTGGCAGAAACACACCTGTTTGGATCAGAAGATCACATGTACATGACCTACAGAAGGTATGGTTGACATGAAATGTAACACATCCACACACATATAAATAACACATTCTTTAAAATTATTATGACGATTCTGCATTTCACATTGTCAACTTCACAATACCTCCTGCATACCACCACTTCTGGGAGACATCCAGTCACTTCATATGCTCCAACTACCAACCTTTTATTTCATAAAATTACAAAGTTGCTTGAGAAATAGTGGCTTTCTCAGGACAGAGTCAAATTTTTAGATTTAGACAAGAGCTTCTGATTTATTATAGCTGTAATATAACAGCCATCTACATTTCTATTAAAAATACTCATTTGAGCCCTGGCTGGTGGCTCAGTGGATAAGGTGCTGGCCTGCAAACCCAGAAGTTGCAGGTTCGATTCCCCAGCCAGGGCACATAATGAGGTTGCAAGCCAGGACTCCAGCCAGGTCTCCAGCCAGGTCCATAGCTGGAGGCAGGTGAAAAAGGCAACCATACATTGATTTCTGTCTCTGTCTTTCTCTGCCTCTCTCCCTTCCCCACTCTCTAAAAATAATAAATGAAATATTTAAAAAAATATTCATTTGACATACTTTCAATAAAGTCAAATAAATGATGTAAGCTTTTGTTTAATAACAAAATAAAGTATCATATTCTAGGTACTTAAAAATAAAGAAATAATATGATGAATCTCATTTCCTGAATAATTATTAGAGCTGCAATATTTCAAGTTTCAGATTTCTATATTTATTTTACATATAGAATTTTTTAATATTTGTAAAAGTCCAAAACTTATCAAATTGAAATAAAATTAAGCTTTTTTGTCATCTTTGAAATATTTGAGATTATAAGGCTCTGAACTTGATCTT
Source organism: Noctilio leporinus (assembly GCA_004026585.1). Lineage (NCBI taxonomy): Eukaryota > Metazoa > Chordata > Mammalia > Chiroptera > Noctilionidae > Noctilio > Noctilio leporinus. The sequence goes on along the minus strand of PVIW01002783.1, from coordinate 180,536 downwards.
ATACAAATACTTTTTCTCTGCATTGGATAGATTGTTTATGTCCATTTTGTTTAGTTCTCTTTCTGGAATTTAGTGTTGTTTTTTCATTTGAGCCATATTTCTTTGCTTCCTCATTCTGACAGCATCCCTGTGCTTGCTTTCATGAATTACATAGAGCTACTTTGACTATGTGGCCTAATGTAGTAGGTGTCCTTTAGAGTCCAGTGTGGGTACATCAACAGCATAAGAAAGGTCCAGGCAGCAATGGAGGATATAATAACTAAAATAAAGAATGATTTACAGGGAATCAACAGTGGAGTAGATGAACCAAGAATCACATCAATGATTTGAAACATAAGGAGGAAAAAGATATTGAATCAGTCAGCAAGAAATAAAAGGTACCCAAAAATCAATGATAGTGTAAGAAGCCTCTGGGGCAACTTCATATGTTCCAACATCTGCATCATAGGGTTGGCAGAAGTAGAAGAAAAAGAGCAAGAGATTGGAAATCTGAGTTCTGGCAAAACGGTGCAAAAGTAAGTGGCGCTACACCAATCTCCTCCCAGGTCACATCTGGAATTATTTTTTGGAGAAAAAGTCAGCTGGAATTACCAACAGAACACCAGCTTGAAAGAAGTCCTATAACAACAGACAGAACAGAAGAGGAATTTCATCACATGACTGGTAGGAATCACAGAATCACGAGAGCGTGGCTGGGCCCCTACCAGAGGCAGCAACCAAAGGAACAGAGCCTAGGGCTCCACCTGGGAAGGGTGGGTTCTGCTCTCCCAGCTGGGTGTCCCAGCCTACAGCAACATAGCAGAGAATAGAGCAGCATACAGCTGAGAAAGATGGAAAGCCATGGGGTTTACTAGCCTAAGAGAGCACTGGAGACAGAGAACTTCTAGGGTGACCACAACGAAAATATACTGGCACCCACCTACCAGAGGAGGGAGGGTACAGAGGACTGAAGACACATGGGGGAGAGTTTGAGCAGGTGGCTTGGAGGAGAGAAGTGGGGAAGCAGCTGTGGGGATCCTGGTGCTGACTCATCGCCCATACCTTGGGCAGACTGCACTGCTCCAAGTGGCTTCCATCTGAGGGGGCCTTATAGCCCTGCCCAATGGAATCAATGTGCCCCACCCAGAGGTGCCTGAGCTTGGTTCCTGATCACAAATTCATTGATTTACATATGAATCTACCCCACCAGGCTGCACCTGAGCTGGGGGTTGATCCATTAGATTACCATTGAACATCCCTGTCTAGCCCAGCAGGGCCTGAGTATGGCAGCTGATTTATTGATTTACAACTGAAGCAGTCTGTCACCCCAAGTAGCATTTGAGCCTGGTGGTGGTGGATCACAGAAGAATAGGATCACAGCTAAATCAATCCTTCCAGACTAGCAGTTCCTTAGCCTGGCAGCTGATCACATTTTGATTGGATTACAACAAAACCTAAAAATGGGGAGAAAAAGAAACAGTCCATCACCAAAAGGAAAGGAGGAATCCCCAGAAAGATCACTCAATGAAACAGTGGCAAGCAAACTATCAGACATGGAATTCAAAATAATGATAACAGAGAAGCTCCATGAGCTCAGCCAGCTCAAAGAAAATTACAAACAACTCCAGGGGAACTACAAACAACTCCAAGGAAGCTACAAAGAACTTACAGAGAACTACACCAGCATTAAAAAGGACATAGAAACTATCATGAAGAACAAGGAGGAAATGAAGAACACGATTTCTGAATTGAAAAATAAAGTAGAAGGAAACAACAGAAGGTTTGAGGAAGTAGAGAGTCAGAACAGCAAGCTGGAGGACAACATAGAAAAATATTCCAAGACAGTGCAACAGAATGAAAAATGGCTGAATAAGAATGAAGAAGTTTTAAGAGAGTTGCAGGACAACATGAAATGCATAATATCCATATGTATCATAGGGATACCGGAAGGAGAAGAAAAACAAGGAATGGAAAACCTGTTCAAAAAAGTAATGATAGAAAACTTCCCTAAAGTGATGAGTGAAAATGTTACTCAAGTTCAGGAAGCACAGAAGGTGCCAATGGGGATGAGTCCAAACTGACCCATTCCAAGACATATTATAATGAAAATGGCAAACTTCAAAGACAAAGAGAGAATCCTAAAAGCATCAAGAGAGAAACAATGCATAACATATAAGGAGGCTCCAAAAAGGTTATCAAATGATTATTCAACAGAAACAATACAAGCCAGAAGGGAATGGCAAAAAATATTCCAAGTAATGAGAAACAAAGGCCTGCAACCAAGAATACTCTACCCAGCAAGGCTCTCAGTCAAAATGGAAGGAAAAATAAGGAGTTTAATAGAAAAAAGAAGACTGAAAGAATACATCTCTACCAAACCAGCATTGCAAGAAATGCTAAAGGGTCTGCTTTAAAATAATGAAGAAACAGAGAGAGACAGAGAGGAACACAGGTACATAGGGGGAAAAGTGGCAATAAATATCAATCAATAATAACCTTAAATGTAAATGGATTAAATACACAAATCAAAAGACATAGGGTGGCAGAATGGATAAGAAAACATGACCTATATTTATGCTGTCTTCAAGAGACCTACCTTAGAACAGAAGATTGACACAAGTTGAAAATGAAGGGCTCGAAAAACATATATCAAGCAAATGAACATGAAAGAAAGGCCGGATTAGCAATACTTATTGCAGACACAATAGATTTTACAATGAAGGCCATAAAAAGAGACAAAGAAGGACATTTCATTATACTCAAGGGAACAATCCACAAAGAAGATATAACTCTGGTAAACATATATGCACACAACATAGGGGCTCCCAAATATATAAAGAGAATCTTGGAAGACTTCAAGAAGGATAAAGACAGCAACACACTAATAGTAGGGGATTTTAATACCCCGTTATCAGCAATGGACATATCTTCCAAACAAAAGTACATGAAAAATATTGTGGCATTGAACAATACTCTAGAGGAAAAAATGGAACTAACTGATATATACAGAACCTTTTACCCCAAAGAAACAAAATACACATTCTTTTCAAATGCACATAGAACATTCTCTAAGATAGACCACATGGCAGGTCACAAGACAAGCCTCCACAAATACAGGAAAACTGAAGTCATATCAAGCATCTTCTCTGATCACAATGGTTTGAAACTAGAAACCAACCTCAAGGGAAAAAAACAAAAACACTCTAACTCATGGATTCTGAATAACATGCGTTGAAGTAATGAATGGGTTAGCAATGAGATCAAAGATGAAATCAGAAAGTTTCTGGAAACAAATGACAATTAATACACAATAGCTCAAAACTTATGGGACCCAGCAAAGGCAGTCCTCAGAGAGAAATTCACAGCAATACAGGCCTACCAAAAAGGATAGAAGAAGGTTATAAAACAACCTAACCATAAAGCTTCAAGAACTAGAAGAACAACAACAAACAAAGCCCAGAGCAAGTAGAAGGAAGGAAATCATCAAGATCAGAGCAGAACTAAATAACTCAGAGACTCAAAGCACAATTCGAAGAATTAATAAATCCAGGAGCTGATTCTTTGAAAAAATAAACAAAATTGACAAGTCTTTAACCAGACTCATCAAGAAAATGAGAGAGAGGACCCAAATAAATAGAATCAGAAACAATAGAGAAGGAATCACAACTGATACTTTAGAAATACAAAGGATTGTAAGAAATTACTACAACTACATGATAAGAAATATGACAACCCATGTGAAATGGACACATTTATGGAAATGTATAATCTACCAAAATGATTCCAGAAGGAACAGATATCCTGAATAGATCAATAGCAACTAGTGAAGTTGTAGAAGTAATCAAAAATATCCCAAAGCACAAAGCCCTGGACCAGATGGCTATACAGGTGAATTCTACCAAACATTTAGAGAAGAACTAACTCCTATCCTTCTCAACCTATTCCAAAAAATCCAACAAGAGGGAAGACTCCTAAACTCTTTCTATGAGGGACATCAAACTATACTACAAGGCTACTGTAATCAAAACAGTCTGGTACTGGCATAAGACTAGATATATAGATCAATGGAACAGAATAGAGAGCCCAGAAATAAACTCAGGCCTCTATGGTCACTTAATATTCGACAAAGGGGGAAGGAACATAAAATGGAGTAAAAACAGTCTCTTCAACAAGTGGTTTTGGGAGAATTGGACAGCAAATGCATAAAATTAAAAAATAAGACTAATCACCAACTTACACCATACACTGGAATACTTTTAAGATGGATAAAGGACTTAAACATAAGCAGTGCCATCATAAAGGTCCTGGAAGGAAATATAGGCAGTAAAATTTTAGATATCCTACACAGAAAATATGTTTACTGATACTTCTCCAAGGGCAAAGGAAATCAAAGAACAAATAAGCAAATGGGACTATATCAAATTGAAAAGCTTCTGTTCAGCTAAGGAAAAAAACAGCAAAATTCCAAGGGAACCAACTGTATGGGAAAATACATTTGCCAATGATACCTCTGACAAAGGTTTGATCTTCAAAATATATAAAGAACTAAATGCAACTCAAGACCAGGGAGACAGATAGCCCAATTAAAAAATGGGCAAAGAACCTGAACAGGCAACTCTCTGAGGAAAACATACAAAGGGCCCAAAGGCATATGAAACGATGCTCAACATCACTAGTCATAAGAAAGATGCAAATTAAAACCACAATAAGATACCACCTCATACCTGTCAAAATGGCAATCATCAACAAATCAACAAACAGCAAGTGTTGGCGAGGATGTGAAGGAAAGGGAACCCTGGTGCAATTTTGATGGAAATGCAGGCTGGTGCAACCACTATGGAAAAAAGTATGGAATTTCCTTAAAAACCTAAAAATGGAACTGCCTTTTGATTCAGCAATTCCACTACTAGGATTATACCCAAAGAATCCTGAAACATCCATTCATAAGAACCTATGTTCCCCTATGTTCATAGCAGTACTTTTTACAATAGCCAAGTGCTGGAAACAGCCTAAGTGCCCATCAGTGGATGATTGGATCAAAAAACTTTAGTACATTTACACAATGGAATACTACACAGCAGAAAGAAAGAAGGAACTCCTACCCTTTGCAACAACATGGATGGAACTGGAGAGTGTTATGCTTAGAGAAATAAGCCAGTCAGTGAAAGACAAATACCATATGATGTCACCCACTGCAGGACAATAATGTACAAGACAAACAATAAGCAAAACAGAACGAGATACATGAATACAATGAATAGACCTTCATTGGGCAGAGGGAAAGGGGCAGGGTGAAGGAGGGTGGAGGATGCAAAGAAGGGGAGTGGTTTAGTCAAGGAACTAGCATGGAAGAATCATGGACATGGACAGCAAGTGGAATTGACTTTGGTGGGGAGTGGGTGGGTGGGGAAGGCGACAGAGGGGAGTAAAAAGGGGATGGACATAATACAACAACAATAAAATTCAATTTAAAAAACTTGGAAACCTAATTGAAAAAAGTAATAAAAGAAAACTTCCCTAATTTGGTGACTGTGATTGACATGTAAGTCCAGGAAGCACAAGACTCCCAAACATGATTGATATAGAGAGGACCACACCAATATTACGTTGAATAAAATTGGTGAAAGCAGACACCCTTGTCTTCTTCCTGATCTTGGGGGATTTTATTTTTTCCTTTTAAGTATGATGTTGGGCTGTAGGTTTCTTGTATATGACCTTCATTATATTAAGGTGTCCTCCCTCTCCAGTTGGTATTTTTATCTATCATAAATGGGTACTGTACTTTATGAATGCTCTTTTATCATCTGTTTATATGGTCATGTAATTATTGCCTCTCATTTTGTTTATGTGGTATATTATGTTGATTGATTTGCAAATATTATACCTTATTGCATCCCTAAGATAAATCCCACTTGATCATGGTGTACGGCTGTTGGATACAGTTTATCAATATTTTGTTGAAGATTGTAGCATCTATGTTCATCAGTGATATTCACCTGAAGTTTTCTTTCTTTGTTGTGTTTTTACCTAGTTTTGGAATTAGGATAGTTCTGGCCTCATAAAAAGTTTTAGGAGTCTAGTTTTCCCTCTTGTTGAATTTTTGGAATAGTTTGAGAAAGATAGTAGTTAGATCTTTCCTAAATGTATGGTGAATCACCTTTGCTGCTTCAATTTCATTAGTTGTTATCAGTCAACTCAGGCTTTCTGCTTCTTCTTGATTCAGTTTTGGGTTTATATGCATACAGAAATTTATCCATTTCATCTATGTTGTTAAATTTCTTGGCATATAGTTTTTCATAGTAATTTCTTACAATCCTTTTTATTTCTGTAATAAAAGCTGTAATTTCTCCTCTTTCATTTCTGATTTTATTTTGGGGAGGTCTTTCTTGATGAATCTGGTTAAAGGCTTGTTAATTTATCTTTTCAAAGAATCAGCTACTGAATTCATTGATCTTCTGAACTGTTCTTTCAGTCTCTATGACATTTAATTCTGCTCTGATCTTGATTAGTTTCTTCCTTCTACTCATTCTGGGCTTTATTGGTTGTTTTTTTCTCTAGTTCTGGTAGGTGTAGAGTTAGGTTGTTTATTTGAAATTATTCCAATTTTTAAAGGTAGGATTGTATTGCAATGAAATTCCTCTTCAGTACTCATTTCACTGTGTTCCATGGATTTTAAACTGTTGTGTTTTTATTTTCATTTGTTTCCAGAAACTTATCTTTTCCTTGAATTTTAACCTATTCATTATTTAATTGCATGTTATTCAGTCTCCATGAATTTGACTCTTTTTGAGTTTTTCCTTGAGGTTAGCTTCCAGTTTTAAGCCATTGTAATACAAGAAGATGCTTGACATAGTTTAATTTTCTTGAATTTTTTTGAGGATTATTTTGTGTCCTACCATGTGGTCTATCTTTGAAAATGTTTCATTGTATTTGAAAAGAATGTTTGCTTCTTTGGAGTGGAAGGTTTTGTATATACCAATTAAGTCCATGTGATCTAGAGTGTTCAATGCTAAGATATTCTTGTTGTTTCTTTGCTTGGAAGATCTGTCCATTGTTGACAACAGGGTGTTAAAATCCCCTACTATGAGTGTGTTGTTATTGATATATTTCTGGAAGTTCTCCAAGAGTTTTGAGTATGATGTTGGCTGTAGGTTGGCTGGGTGCTCTTGTGTTGGGTACACACATGTTTACAAGGGATATATCTTCTTTATGGATTATTCCTTTAAGTATTATGTAGTATCTTTGTCTCTTTTTTGACCTTTCTTGTAAAATATATTTTGTCTGATATAAGTATTGCTACCCTACTGTATTTTCATGTTTGTTTGCTTGGCATATTTTTTTTCCATCTCTTCACTTTCAGTCTGTGTAGATCTAAGGGGGTTTCCTGTAGATAGCATATAGGCAAGTCTTTCTTATCCAGTTAACTACCCCATGGCTTTTGATTGGAGCACTTTATCCATTTAAAATTAAGGTTATTGATTGGTACTTTGTACCTATCTATCTATCTGTCTGTCTATCATCATCATTATCATCTATCTATCATAGGCCTTCTTAAAGCAGTCCCTTTAGCTTCTCTTGCAATGCTCATTTGGTGGAGAAGTATTCTTGGTTGCTGGCCTTTTCTTTTTATTACTTGGAATAGTTTTTGGTATTCCCTTCTGGCTTGTGTGTTTCTGTTGAGTAATCAGCTGATAGCCCTATTAGAACTCCCTTTTATGTTACTAGCTGTTTCTCCCTTGCTGCCTTTAAGGTTCTGTCTTTGTTTTTATTATGATGTGCCTTGGGGTGGGCTTCTTTGGGTTTAATCTAATTGTGGCCCTCTGTGCTTCCTGGGTTTAGGTAACTTTTTTCTGATCACATTAAAGAAGTTTTCCATTATTACTTTTTCAAAAGGTTTCCCATACCTTGCTTTTTTCCTCCTTCTAGCATCACTCTGCTATGGATAATATTATATTTCATGTTGTCCTGAAGCTCTCTTAAACACTTTTTTTTAGTCTTTTATTATTTTGTTGATTTTTCTGGGAATTCTTTTCTACATTGTCCTTTAGTTCACTGATTGATCCTCCACTTCATATAGCCTGCTTTCAATTCCTTGTACTGTATTTTGTTTTAGATATTGTAGTCTTCCTCCAGGTTTATTGATAATTTTATGTCCTTTTAAATGCTGGTGTAGTTTGCAGTAAGTTCCTTGTAGCTTTTCTGAAGTTCTTTGTAGTTCTCACTGAACCCATTGAGCATCCTTATAACCATTATTTTGAACTCAATGTCTGATAGTTTGCTTGCCTCTATTTCATTTAGCATCCTTTTTGGGATTCCTCCCTTTCTTCCAATTTTTTTTTCTTCTTTATCTCCCCATTTGAGGTGACTCTTGTTTGTTTCTGCTTTTTAGATTGATCTTCAACTCCCTGTCTCTTTGGTGCGACCTTCTGTGATAGGAGTCCTGTGTGATTCAGTCTTGCAGTCTTCTTGATCTCCTGAACTTGATAGACTTAAGATGCCCTTTATGCCATTTATATGGGCTCTCTGGTCATAATTGGGTCTTGGTTGTTGTTGGGGCATTCTTTGGTGGGCCTTCCCTTTACCTGGATGACTGAGAGTCACTTTGCCCACCATGTATTGTATGCTCTTGTATAGGTGCACTGTCTTCTCCTTCTGGATTCAACTCTGGTGATATCAGATAGGATCCCAGTCTGGCCCTAGACAGACTGTCAAGACAATCAGTAATCCAAAATCTGTGGTTGTGTCCTTCAGTTTTTAATCTAGTCAATCTGTAATCATTAGTTCAACTTAAGTACCACAGGATGGGGAGAGTAATTCCTGTGGGTGAGGCTATTGCTTTCTCTCAGGCTGATGCCACTTGAAGGGGACTTCTGTCACTGAGTACGATTGCTCCTACAGTATAGAGAATGACTCAGCACAGGGATCATGGAGGCTGCTCCCTCTGATTTTTCCTCAAAGCCACCATTCCTAGATTCTCCTCAAATGTCTCTAGTTCCCTCTGCCCCCCTATTTTCTGGACCCCAGGATAAGTGGCTGCAAATGAAATGTTATATGTTGGCCTTTTATGAGGTTCTCTGTGTTTCCAGCTATCTCTCCCTGACACAAAGAAACTCTGCTGGTTTTCACAGCTGCATGTTACCTAGGTTCCTTTCTAGGTCTGGTCTATAGGCTAAAGAGCCCAGTTGGGGTTTATGCCCAACACTTCTCAGGGGGAACCCCCCTAATCACTAAAATTTCCCACTGGCACTTCAGCTCCCAACCATGAGAGCCCAGCCAGTCTGCTCACATCTGCTATGCATTCCATACCAGTCATGTTGTGGTGAAGTGGTTCCTTCTGTCTGTCCATGGTTATAAGGTTTCTCTCCACCTATTGTTCAGTTGATTATTCCAGATGATTTCTCTACAATTTAGTTGTAATTCCAGATCGGTCCTGGGAGGAGGTTAGTGTAATTTCCACTTACTCCTCTGCTATCTTGAATACCATCGCTATTGCTTATTTTAACTTAAATTCTAAAATATAGTTAAAAATATGAAGAGTGGCATTTTCAGCCCTAAAGTTTTCATTTATAAACACAGTGTATTTAACATCTTAGATGACTCCAAGAAGCAACAGAATAATAGCAATTGTATTGTACTGGCCACAAATAAATAAATTTTCTAAGTTTATGGTAAGCATCAATTATACTTAGTTGGTTTTTATGAATCAACTGTGTGTTTGTTTTTCCTGAGTTGATGATTTAAACTAATGAAAGTCCCATAACACAAATTTTAAAGTTATATCCTCATTGTTTGAAAATATAAAATTAAGTGAGAACTAGGCTCAGTGTCCTAGTGCAATATTTGCATCAGCTCTCTCAGTGACCCTGGTAAAGTCACATAACTATTGTGTCTCTGCTAATCCTTGAACTGGAAAGATTGGACTGAGTAAACCTATAACATTCCATTTTGTAAAAGAGCCCATTATTCTGTGGATACTAAAACTTTAAAATGAGTCAGCATATATATAATATAATTCTCAGGAGGTATGCATTAGAATGCTGCTTCTAGATAGCCTCTTAAGTTATGCCTATAAAATAGGCATTTTTATACTCTTACACTGCCAGGGATCTAATGCCTCATAGGAATTTCAGTTCAGTAGAGGATTTTCTTTCTTTCTTTCTTTCTTTTTAATGAGTGATAGAAGATTACACTTATCCAACCTTACATGTAAAAGTCAATATGGCTAGATGCTGTTATACCTAAGAGGAAATACATTTAAACAAAAAACACAGAAATAGGCACAAGAATTTTCCTTAGAGATCTATTAGTGATTACATCTCACAACCAAACACCTGTATCAAGAGTGTTGGCTTTCCCTAGAAGAGGTATATAATTGTAGGTGAACCACTGCACAATTTAGGCTACGTGAAAAGTCATCCAGAAACACACCCTAATTTTCATAACACATTTTGTTTTGTCCATGAACCTAGACCAAAGACCATAATAACTACATTAGCATGACAACAAACTCTATTATGGGCTTATCCCCATCCCCCAAATTACAACTGAATTAGAATTCTTTCCAGATGCTGTTTCATGAAAAAGTATCAAAATAATTTTAAAAGAATGACATCCTAAGCTGTTTGCAGTAGGTAAAATTGCCCTTCTGCCCATCTTCCCAACATATCCCCTCTGCTCACCCATAGCTTTTCCTTGGGACTCTTTGCCCTTTAACTCCTCCCCATAGCCTCCTATCAACAATTGGCATTTTCTTTCCATGCATTCTCAGTTTTCATATAGCACTCCTGTGGAATGAGAACTGTCAAGACTGAGAGTCCAAGATCTACACAAAAGATTTACTCCTTGCTCCTCTGTCTGGGATTTATGGTTAATTTTCATCCATTTATGCAGTTACAATGACTTCACACAATCTTCCCATTAGTCCAGATGGTCTTTAAAAAAAAAAAAATTCTAGAACCAAACACTGATGCTTTATACAGCTATGCTACATTTACCCTCCTCCTTCTGCCTTTTCTTCCTCCACAGACACATTCTCAGTAGTCACCCTGAGATGCAATATCATCTCAATTTTGGACTTGTAATTTCACTCCCAATATATGTCAGTCATTGTATCTCTTTACATGGTTAGACCCTTTCTAGTGATCCCATTCAGTGAGTACATTAGTAATATATGGGATCACTTTGTTCACTAAGCTATAAACTGATAGCTGTTTGTTGTAATAACCAGGAAAGTTCCATTCTGTCATGAAATGCATATACCTGTATTATCGTAGGAACTCTAAAATATTAGAATTGGCTCTGGGGCTATAAAAAATACTCAGATACATTCCTTCAATTAAGATAAAATAAAAATATCCTTAGAAAGAATCAGTTTACTCTGAGATAATTGGACAGCTCTTAAGATTGTAGCATTTATTCTATGTACTAAAAACAACATTCCTGTATCTCAGCATAAAGTTTAATTAAATAATTTAATCAAATACATATAAAATTAAAAGTCAATATCTTGATCATATGTATATCTAGAAAACATCAAAGATGGTTTTCCATTTTAAGTTATTATACTATATAACAATAAGAAAAATATTCTTTTGTACATTATCTTCTGATTCCCCCAAATAGATAGCAGTACTGATTTGTATTGACATAATTCATGAAATAATGAAAGTTGAAAATACCTAGTAATTAAGAGGGAGTTGAGTCTGAAAATATATGCTATAATATTACCTTTATCAGGAGGTATTTTTCCATCTTATGGTTTTATATTGGTACATACACATAGTTATGTCTTACTCTAAAATTATGATGACTGAGCATTTCAATAGATGTCAATTCAGGCAATTATCATCTGCATTTCAAAGTCATCTAAGGTCTATATTTTCTATTTGCATTTTGTTTTTCAGTCTTATCCAAAATCTTCTCTAAATGAAACCCCAAGTTTCACAATAAAAAGAAACAGAAGGGGGAATAGAACACAAGAGAGAAAAAGGAACAGACTCTACAAAGTATTGAAGAAACTAACTTTCTGCCACACCTCAGAAAAGAGTGTCTTGTGAATGAGCAAGCTCACCTAGTGGTATCAAGGTATTATTTAACCAATGATGATAGAAAAACTTAGTAGCCATTTTGGGGAGAAATATTTTATTCTTCAAAGTCTGTGCAAAATAAACTGCAAAGTAATTAAAGAGTTGCTTATGTATTAAATTATATAAAGAAAACAAAAATAGAATAAAATACATGTTCACTTTGTAAATTTATAGCATTGAACCCATGTGGAAAAAATAGAAATGATAAATTATAATAATAAAAAATAAGGTTAATACAATGAACAAAAATCAATTTTATAAATCAACCTTGTAAAATATATTTACAAACAATAATATAAGCAATTATATAATCAAGTCTTCCACAAAAATAATTAGTATACATAATGACAAATGTTTACTTTCACTAACAATTATTTTTAGAAAAAACATTGGATTACTTAAAATCTACTAAAATCCCTGGCTGGTGGCTCAGAGGATAGATGCTAGCCTGCAAACCCAAAAATTGCTGGTATGTTTTCTAGTCAGGACATATAACCAGGTTGCAAGCCAGATCTCCAGCCAGGTCCATAGCTGGAGACAGGTAAAAGGCAACCATACATTGATGTTTCTCTCCCTTATTGCCTCCCTCCCTTCCCTTCTCTCTGAAAATAATAAATAAAATATTTTCTAAAATAAAATAAATAAAATAAAATCTACAAATGTTGCAAAAATACTTTATTCAAATGCTAATGAGAGTAAATATGATCATCTTTTTAAATTATATTTTCCTTTGTTGACATGAAATTCATGTACCATATTATTAACCATTTAAAAATGAACAATTCAGTGGCATTTAGTATATTCATAACATTACATAACCACCACCTCTATCTACTTCCAAAATATTTTCATCACCTCAAAAGAACACCCTATATTCATTAAATAGTCACTCTCCATTGTTCCCTCTTCACTGTTCTGGCAACCACAAATATGCTTTCCACCTCTATGGATTTGCTATTCTGAATACTTTATATAAATGGAATCATACAATATTTGAATATTTGTGTCTGACTTCCTCACTCAGGTAATACTTTTGAGGTTAACCCATGTAGTAGTTTAACTTTATTTGTTTTTGTGGCTGAATAATATTCATACATACATATTACATTTATATATCATATTATATATATATATATATACATATATATATATATCACATTTTTTTTTCTATCCATCTTTTGATGGGTATTTGGGTTATTACCACCTTTTGGCTATTGTGAATAATTATGTGAACATTTGTAAGTATGAGTTTAAACACCTGCTTTCAATTCTTTTAAGCATATACCTAGGAGTAGAATTTCCAGATCATATAACAGCTCTGTGTTTAATATTCAGAAGAACCACAACATTGTATTCCTTAAATGCTGCACCATTTTCTATTCCCTTCCACAATGTACAAGGATTCAAATTTCCCCATAACCTCACCAATACTTGTTATTGTCTGTCTTTTTTATTATAGCCATTCTAGTGGTGTGAGGTGGTGTCTCATTTTATGTGTATTCTTTGGTCATTTATATATCACTTTTCTGAGGCTTCATGGCACTCCTAAGCTTTGAAGTATATGATACATTTTAAATATCTATCTACCTATCTATCATCTATCTATCTATCCATCCATTCATTATTTATTTCTTTTTAATAGGTGGAATTCCAACACATTGATGAATAAACACATTGATGAGCAGTATGGCCCATATAGGAAGAGGATAAATAATATACAATTCTTTAACCTAGTAAATCTATCCCTAGAATTTATCCTAGATAAATAAACAACAGATTTCAATGTATAAATGCTAACAATAATATTAAATAGAAGAGATCAAAACCACCCAAAGAAATTTTTGAAGCATTCTTATGTATCAACATGAGAGATTATATCAGAAATGAAATATTTAAATATTTATGTGGAAACATAACACATAGAAATAAAGAGTTTTGGTTTTCATCCAGGTAATCCAGGTTTGATGCCAGTCATAGGGACATGGATTTAAGGACATATAAGGTCCATGAGGGCAGGGATCTTTGATTTAGTAGTCCAAATATAACAGTGTTTGGTGCATAACAGATTATCAATAAATGTTTGCTAAATGAATGCATACATGAATAATTTAATAATTACAGAACATAAATCAAAGTTTATGTCACAAATGAAATGAAAACATTCAACCAGGTCTCTTACTGACATATGGCATTAAACCCAAACCTTTGTCCTTCTCATTGGAAATCATTATCTCTTATGTCAATAAACACACTGTTATTCTCTAGCTCCCCAAGGCAGAAATCTAGGGATCACTACCTCATTCCCTAAAACCCCACTCTTAAGCTATTTATTCACCAAATCATTAATTCCTTCTCCTTAATATCTCTCCACTGTCTTCACTTCTCTTCATGATCATCAGCATCATTATTTTTCTCATGGATTACTGGTGTAGCATACAAAATGGTTTCCTACTTTCATTCTTCCCCATTTACATTTTATTCTTCACACAGATGGCCAGTGTGCATTTTTCTAAAGCATAAATTTTAACATTTCTCTCCTTTGGATAAGAGTTGTCAAAACATCCCCATTGCCCATAAGAAAAAACCCACAGTTCTTGGTACCATTTACATTAAAATCCCTCAATATTGAGTACAGATTAAATCATTAGCATAGCAATTAAACAATGCTAGTGCCAAGGAACCATTTAAAGACTAAGTTTCAATTTATCTGGGTTGAAGCCCAGGCATAGATATTTTACAAAGCAATTTTGCAGGTGATTCTATTATTCAATCAAAGTTAGAACCCATGGGTTCATGCAGCCTTTTGTGCTTTCGGCTACTACCTAACTACCTAACTCTTTGTGTCCACTTTGGTTGCTGCCAACCTCACATTCCACACCCCAGCCAAAATGTCTTTCTTTCTCAATTCTTCAAATATGCTGTTATCTCTTTTGCTTCTGAATTTTTATACTTCCTTTGCCTTTTGAGGGGGATAGTCTTCCCCCTCTCTTTGGCAAGATTACATGTACTCTTTCTTCAGGTTTCTGCTTCAGCATTACTTCCTCCAGGGAACCTTCCACCCCACACTGAAGTAGGTGCCTACTGTGTATATTTCCATTGTTCTTTGTACATTCTCAATAACAGTGCTATATCAAACACTATTACTATTGATCATTTATTTGTCTGTTTCCAACTTCCTCCACTATACTGTAATATTTGTGATAGCAGGGACTGTGATGCTATGTGCTAAGCACCAAGTAAATGCATACTGTAGACATTTATTAAATAGCTAGCAAATAAACTAATATGTGACAGAATTAAAACTAGTTTTCTTTGAGGTTGCTGTAGTATCCACTTTATAGGGAAATATTTTCAAAATGAACAATATAAATGATCATAATCATTATTATAAGTTAAATATAATATTCTTTCAAATTTCTCAATGAAAGAAATAAATATAGAATAATATTTTTGAGGAGTACCTATACAAATAAACACAAGATTGCAATGAAATTATCATCCTCCTGATTCTGCAAAACTAAAAAGAAAGAAACCTGTTCTATCCTACTCTGATTAATGTGGTTTACATATCATGGGTACTTTCATTTTTATTATTATCCATTGGCATTGGGAAAGATTCAACCTCCACAGAAAAATTTTTAGATATTAGTCATCATGACTCTCTCCATTGAGTTCCTCTCTTGCTTCTTGAGCTCTGCAAAATGATCACACATTTAAAAACTGGAGATTATATACTAAATAATAATGCAAGGTAATAAAAGAAAAGCTTTGGAAACCATAATTATCAATGTGACACACATGTCTGCAAATATTTGCCTCTTTCAAAACATAAATAAAAAAGGAATATGAAAAACATATGTCCAAAAATATATTATAACATTTTACAGTAATATCTTTAATTTAATATTCTATATATATATCATATGAGACAAAAATAGGTTTACAGTTGTTTGCATGGAAAATAATACAATAATTAATACATAATAATAGAAGAATAAACTATGTGTTTCATGAACTTGCAATTGTAAATCTACTTTTGCCCCACCTTATATACCCATATCCTTCAAAGGGAAGCTCAGAGAATGTTTACATGTCTCTAAAATTGAATGTAAAACATATATTAGCAAGGTTTTTTTTGTCAATCTCTCTCATCTCTGAATATATTTTTACTGCATGAAATCAATAGGAATTTTTAAAATCCTAGCTCCTGTTTTAAGAAAGAAATGATTTTCATTCATTAATCCACATACCTAAACACTAAAATATAAATCAGTTTTATAAATCTGAAAGATAACTACAGTGTATCATACAATTCATGTTTTCTGGAATGTGATGACTATACACAGTTCAATTTCACTGCCTCCATTATGCCCTTGAAATACTCTTCCATTATATCAAGAGCACAAAAATATACAGCTATAGCTTTATGTTGTCTATTTATAATTTTGAGGTTACGTTTACTCCCATACCACACAGACTTACCTTAGTGCTTTTATGGTAAATAATTTATACTAGAAATGCTGCATCATGAAACTGAGGTTAGGAAAATTGTTATTTAAGCAAACACAATCGATCCCAAATCATTTTAAATTTCCTGCACTATGATTTATCTTACAGCAAGGATTGGTGGGGAGCAGATGAGTTCAAGAAGTATGGCATGACTGTTTTTCACTTGCAGGCTTTCTTTCCCTCCCCAATTATTAATGAGGCTGCCTTACTAAAGCATGCTCACCCCTCACAACTACATTTTTCCTCTTCCATCCTTGTTACCGCCAGCTTTGTCTTTCTATTTTCATTCCTAATTTTCCCAAATCCAAATGAAATCTAAATTTTCTTTCACAAAGGAAATCAATACCAATTTTCTTTATTTGATATATAATTTTTAAGGAGGAATAAAATCCCTTTTATGAGAATGCCATTCTCATATTTCCTCAGGAACTAAAAAGATGGCAGCCCTGTTCAGTGTGGCTCAACTGTCTGGAGTGTTGCCCTTTAGGCAAAAGTTTCAGGTTCAATTCCTGGTCTAGGCAGGTGTGGGAGGCAACCATAAATGTTTCCCACATCAATATTTCTCTTTTCTTCCCTCTCTTCCTTCTAATGAAAAAAAAAAAAAAAATGTCCTCAACTGAGGATAACATTTTTTAAAAAGAAAAGAGGGGGAAATGGCAACAATTATCAGTAAGTTTTTGAATAGGCACCTAGAGGGCAGAAAGAAGGGAGCAGGTTCCTGGCAGAGAGAGGACATCAGAACATGATAGTTATTCTCATTGGTGGCTCAGCCATGGAGCTGAAGTAAACTCTTCTGTGGCTGTTCATTTGAACTGCAATTAATAAAATATCAAGTACCTTGCAGAACTATGATGTGGAATTGAGATGTTATAAACACAGTGGCCCATCTTGGGCAATTATGACTGAAGCTATTATCATTACTCATTTAGAGCAAAAGATAGAACCAAAAAAATTTGTCCATAAACAAGCAAACAAGAAAAAGCCAGGTATGAGCTATGGTGAGACATAGCAAGAATGAAAAAGATTTATTGGAGTGTTTAATCTGTGCCAAGAACTATAAACATTTTACTTTATTTAGGGATGAGATTAAAATGATATATGGTCTCTGGTTGGTGGCTCTTTTGCTCGGCACCAGCCTGTGAACCCAAAGGTCGCTGGTTTGATTTCCATCCAGGGCACATAACCAGGTTGTGAGCCAGGTCTCTAGCCAGATCCATAGCTGGAGGCAGGTGAAAGGCAAGCATACATTGATGTTTCTCCTTTACTTCCTCCCTTCTTCCTCTTCTCTATAAAAATAATGAATAGAATCTTGCAAAAAATAAAATTATATACGGCAAGGAAAGAGGCTATACACATCAGTAGAATCAAAATATCAAAGCAAAGATGGGAGCACATCTGTCTTAAGATAATTAGAAGTAGGATGACACAAGCGATAGATGTGATATTTCGGGTAAGAAGTGATCTACATGACAAACATACAATTTAGACACTGATACTCTCTGAACCAATCATGCTGTTATGTACTCAGCATGAGGAGCTGAGCACATAACAAAGGAGCTCAAGAAACAGCTGGAAAAAAGACTTAGGTGTGATTTCACAGCTGCTTCAGATATTTGAAACACTGTGTATAGAGAAGGTATATGACCACATGTGTACAGGATTCAGATCTTAGGGGTCTAAATTTCAGAGATTTCCACAAAGAGGTATCCCACACACTCTTTTTGATTTATTAACTGACTTACATCATCAGAATAAAATGTCTCCAATTTTCTCAAGCTTTAAAAATGCAGAGTAAAACCACTCACAGACCAGAAGTCCTTGGTGGTTGACAAATTGACACAGGGTCTATGGCAGGGCAACACTCCTATCCCAAACAATGTCAGTAGGGAAGTGGATCAGGCAGGACAGGGACACATCCCTAGTGATAAGTGTCCACCCATAATGCACATTCATAAGTTTCATATGTTTCATGATTTCCAAGTGTCAAATCATATGGACTGTATATGAGTTGGAGATAGAATTTGGTTCTGAGTTGTTTCTGTCATCTTGTAGCATGTGATCTTGGGCAAGAAATATGACTTCTCTAATAATAATAGCAACAACAACAACAACAATAATAATAGCTATGGGTCAGGAACTGTTAAATGCATGGTCTGTATTAACAATGCCCATAATACTTTGAGATGGCAGAGTATTGTTATCTTCATTTTACAGTGAAGAAACTGAGACACAGATGAGTAACTTGCCACAATCACATAAGGTCCTAATTTTACTCATATATTGAACATTATAAACAATTCTCGTGAAAAATATTTCTCACAATAAAATGAGATATTTTATTTGAAGAATGCTATATAAACTGTCACTATGTAACTATCTAAGAGGAATCAAGATATCAACAAAGCACTGGCCTAAGAGATTTTCATCCTGATGGGGTATCTCTTCTTTATATCCTCAATTCTCTTTCTGCCTGAGTCTAACTTTTGCCTGTAAAAATTGAATGTATTCTTTATTCCGATAAAATAGACTCTATCCAGTATCATGTTGCCAGAGCTCACGTTCAGCAAAGCTTCCTATCCAGAGCCTACTGATCATAAGCCAGTCTTAGGCTGGAAGAGCCTTGCCAATGGTGCTGAACATGGTTGGCACATGTGTAAGTGTGTTGGTAGATGGAAAAAGCATCTGCTTCAATCACCAGGGGCTGAAGAAAATAACACATAAGGCTAATTTTACTTATTATAAATATAATTAGAAGGTGTATATATGATTCAGATGCTCTTAGACTATTGTAGTTAAAAAAAAAAAACAGACCACTGTCTTCATCCCGCACAGATGGCCAGAAGAATTACAACTAAGTCCAGATGTTTCTTATTTCTTTTGTTTTTAATTTTTTTTTTTAATCAAGGGAGTAGCGCTTGCTTTCAGGGAAGGGAGAAGAAAGAGAGATGGGAAGAATCAAGGCTTTCTTAGAATACGAGGCCCAGAGCCTCAGGCCAGCTTTCATAAGAAAGCAGATAGCAGAAAGTGATTTCACAAAACAACTGTTAAAGCAAATGTAGTTAGTTTAATTTTACATATTTTATCTCCCAGTCTATAAATACTAACTCTTTCCTCCAAAGTACTATTTCAAATATAAAAAAATAAAAATAAAGACTGTCCTTAATCTATGAAATTATTTTATGAGGATGGATCCACCAGGTTACTATAAATCTAGGGGTCCATTTCCAATTACCATGAATGATGAGCAGAGCATGGGATAAATTTTTGTCTATATGTGCCAAGAGACAAGCCAATAGCACTGAAACGCAGCATCTACCTAATTGGTTCACTCCTTGCTTCATTGAGATAGGCTGCTGAACCACTAGGCCCATGTCTGTCCTTTGGTCATATGATGTTACATCATACATTGGGGCTCAACATGGGGAACTTCCTATGTTTTGACAATAGTGGGGTATTAAGTGCTATTAAAGCCTATAATAACCTCTTGGTCAATGGGCTTCTGGGTTGAGTTCTCTGTGTTCTTAGAATGAGAAAAGTTGATACTCTAGATGCCCATTCCCCAAATAGGAAGAAAGCCACTGACCCTTGGGAAAAAACTTACCTAGCAATAAATGTTGCAACTGAATGAAGCCAAGGAAATACTTAATTCATCATAAAGACAATATTCAAACAAGAGAAAATACCAGAATACTAAAATACCAGGAACTCTTAAGTCTTTTGAAACTATACTAATTCAAAGTCCTAGGAAATGCAATGTGGAACCAACCCTAAATAGATGATAAATAAGGAGTTTCACAAAGAAAAGAGAAGAAAGTGGAAATTCAGATACATCAGTGCTCAAAGCCTAGCTCCGACATTTGGTGGCTTCGAGCAACTCACAGAGACTTGTTTCTTCATCATTAATTATTCTCAATGCTACCCTCATTCCTACTTCATCCATCATTATCCTTATCCCTACCTCAACGAGGCATGCAAACTAGGCACTGCGTTTATACAAAAGAAAGGTAGCTGCTTGGAAAAGGTAGATCAGCCCTATAGATGCCAATCTTGGCCCGCAGACCATTGTTTTGTAGGAATAAAATCATTCCTTTTTTCCAGCTGGATCCAACCTGGAAGGGAGTACCCAGCCAAAGATCAGTGCCAGGGCAGCCTGCAGCTCCCACTCACTTCCTCAGATCAGCATGCAGTGCACAGCTGTCCATCTATAGAGACCTACCTACCCCCATTAAAACATGGAATGTGATCATATGTATGGAGCCCCTTACTTAAAAGTGAATTGGTAACTAGAAAAGTGTAATCACTAATTGGGAAAGGAATATAATGATCCCTGGGGCTCTACAGTTGGTAGGTGCTTTACAAATAGTAGCTATTATCTCCACAAATTTTTCCTTTATAGTTTTGAACTCAAAAGTTTCTTTCAATCAATATAGCATGCTTTGGCAAAGCATAGGAATCCAGACTGGCCTTGAAATTTCACTAATGTTGCCACACATCCAGCACTCAGTCAAACAAACTACTTCTATGGAATCTGTAATGACATAATTGAAACCGGGTTTACATTTGTTTAAATAGTATAGTTTTGATGGAATGAAAATATTTTAGTAAGCGGCACAACACATGTTTGAGGAAAATTTACAGAGTTCTCTCCTGCCCCATCGATTTCCTCACTTACCTATAAGAGCACAGTTTTGGAAATGAAAAAGAGAGAGAGAAAAAGGGGGAGGTGTGTTAAGTTTCAGTTCTGCACAATGGCACCTTTAACAAACTTGCCAGCTAGTCAAAAGCTAAATGGGCTGGTTTGAGAAAATCTTTACTACTGCCAGTTAATATTCACAGGGCTCTGGGGGAATAAGAACTTCCAATGACTCAATATTTATAAATGCTACTGTTGTCCCCCAAACATGTGTCTTAGATTCCTGAGGGATACTGGAAGCTCTTGCCAAAATAAGGGTGAGGGTATGCAAGTTCTAAATGGGGAGAGGAGTAGTTAGGAAAACAAAATTAAACACATATAAAATGAGCACTTGGTGGTCTTGAATTTGAATACCACTTGAATGTGATTGGGAAACCTGGCCTGCCTGGGTTATTTCACTCCAATTTACCAATGTCTTAAAAATAGAGAAATCATTTAAGATGTACAACACAATTGGCCAAGATACTTTTTGTTATTTTATTTGAAAGTCTGCTACTTTACATCTATCAATGCCAAGAAAGGCTAAAAGCTAAACTTCCAATGTGGGGTATATAAAAATAGCTGAATTTGTGTTTACAACTCTGGTGGTATAATCAAAACTCCAAATGCTCAAGAAACAATAACATTAGGGAGGTGAAGTCAATTCTAAATTAGAAGTCACTATTTCCATTACCCACTCTAACAGTATTTTCAGAATTTTATATAACTTGATCATTAAAAAATGCTCTAGGCTGAAAACCTGGTCTGTGTCAATCTTGGAATAAACTAGTTTGCAAAGCTCTGAAGTTTGTTTGCCCTTCTCTTTTATCCACTTTCAAGAATGTATTACTTTTAAATGCTGCACATGAAACTAACCCAAAAAAATCTCTAACACCAAATGAGCCAATGCTGTTGCACGCATCACTTGTTTTTCAGAAGAAATTTATGACTTCTGTAAACTCACTTTCAGGGTGCTTATGGCTGGAAGTAAAAGAGCTCAAATTCCTTTTCTAATTCAATCTTTAGCACATCCTTTCTCTTTAGGTTACTAGCAATATTTCAACTTGGAAAGTTAACTTTTGTAGAAATAAACTTTAAATTAGAATCTAACTTTGTAGAAGTAATGTTTCTTATGACTTTATTAGATTGGCTCTTTGTGGAACAGAGAGTTTTTACATGGATGGTCAAAAAAGGAAAGTAGAACAATACATTAGATTTAGACATTTCAAGTGATATTGCAGTGAAGAATAGGAGTAGAGCACAATGTGCATGAATCAAAATATCTTTGAGAGAGACATGAAAGTATTTTTGCTGCGAGTTTAGAACAGGCAGATGTAACTGCCCAAGATTAGGTGACAAAGAATGCTTAGGAAGAGTCATGTTAAGAGGTCATCTCTGGCTGCACCTGAGATGGCTTCCACCTTTCACCATTGAGGAATACAGACTTCTTAATAATGTTAATGTAGAGCCTAGCCAAAGTATCTAGGTAATTTGGGTCCTTGCCTCCGAAGGAGGAGAGAAAGCAAGAACAAACCTGTGTTTGTATGTTAAAGTTTGTATTCTTTCTGACTGTTTCTGTCTGGATCTTATAGAGAAGAACTTACATAAAATAAATACATTTAAAAAGGTAAAAAATGTGCTCACTTCAGCAGCACATATACTAAAATTGGAATGATACAGAGATTAGCATGGCCCCTGTGCAAAGATGACACGCACATTCATGAAGGGTTCCTTATTTTTTTCATTGTAAAAAATTTTTTTAATTAAAAAATAAAAAAGTATAAAATATTGTTTAACATTGCATTATTACATTTTTTATTTTGACTATTCTAGAATTGTGGAAAATCACAATTTTTGAATAAAAATAGAAATACCTGGACTCTCTGGATCAGAAGAAATGATGAATTTTGCTTCCTAATCTAGATACCTTTAGTAAATCCTGCCTACATGACCACTCAGCACCTATAATTATTTTTAAATAGGCAAGATATATATTTATAAACTAAAATTTTTTTAATATGATGATTGTATCCTGACCAGGTGGTTCTGTTGGTTGGGCAATTTCCCACAAAGCAAAAGGTCAGCCCATTAGATTACTTATCAGGGCACATGCCTGCCTCACAGGTTCTTTCCTCTTACGCATTTATGCTTTTCTCCCTTCTCATCCCTAAAATTAAATAAATAAATACATACATAAATACAATTTTAAAAATCTGATGATTTGTAATATATCTGTCATTAACTACTTTCAGCGATGAAGAACTCACTATTCATAAAAGAAACTTTCATTCAGACAACATTTATGGTTCAAAAATTCCTTTTTATGGTTCTGGGAATGACTTATTTGCAAATTTGCAAAGCAGTTTTGATTGAGAAGCACTACAAAGTATCACTGATATCATTTCTACTAAACCCCACAAAAAATTGAACCTGGCCAAATGCAATAAATACTCTTTATCATTATAAGTTCTATTTATATTTAAGCACTATTTTTTTTATCAAGTTTTTAATAATAAAGTAACTTGTACCAAACATTTAAAAAACCCACATCCTCATAATGAAATATTATTCAGCCATTAAAAGGAATGAAGTACTGACACCCACTACAACATGGATGAACTCTATGTTAAATGAAAGAAGCCAGACACAGAAGGTCACATGTATAATTCCATTTAAATGAACTATCCAGAATAGGTAAATCTAATAGAGGCAGAAGAGGGAATGGGAAATAACTATTTATATGCACAGGTTTTCCTTTTGGAGTAATAAAATTGTTTTGGAATTAAACAGTGGCAGTAATTTCACAACCTAAAAACAACCAGTGAACAATATTCTTTAAATGGGTAAAATTTATGGTATGTAATTATATCTGTTTTAAAAATAATAACCATATCTTAAATCAAAAACCATTTTGATAGGTAACATTATCCAAGGACCTCTGAACTCAATAAAATGGCCTAATGAATACTAACTTTAGTTCTTTAAAGTTTAGCTCTATAAAGTTACCAAGTGAGAGATATTAAATAGCTTATAAATATGAGTTTACTAAAGAATCTCTCGCTATGTATATGTTAATTCTCTGATTTGTGAAAAAAAAGTTTGGGAAGCATAGATTTAATTCAAATTATTTATGCTTGTGCTTATGAAAAATAAGGAAATTTCAAACTCACAAATAAGTTATTCAAAGAAAAATGGACAATGCAAAATTGTTATTATAGTCTATACCAAATTGCTCAGGGTTTCTTGAGGCTTAACTTAAAACAAGTGGGTTGTATTCCATCTACTTGAAATGCCTTTATTTTTTCAAATCACAGTCACACATCTCACAAAAACTGAAGTAGAACTTATCTGAAGGCAAGTTAATTTTGAAAAGGTGATACTACTTAGATAAAGCATATATGTGTTGAATTTTCATGATTACAACTTCAAAATAAAATGTATATAAGATTACATTAAATCTATGAATTAAATCTATGCTTCCCAAACTTTTTTTTCACAAATCAGAGAATTAACATATACATAGCGAGAGATTCTTTAGTAAAATCATATTTATAAGCTATTTAATATCTCTCACTTGGTAACTTTATAGAGCTAAACTTTAAAGAACTAAAGTTAGTATTCATTAGGCCATTTTATTGAGTTCAGAGGTCCTTGGATAATGTTACCTATCAAAATGGTTACCTATCAAAATAAGTATTTTCCTATGAATAAAAACAAATTCCCAATTTGAAAAAGAAACTATATATGTCTTACATTTTCCCAATAAAGACATATAAAATCTTTTTATATGTTTCAGAATAGGATTTAGGTCACTAAGTGACCTAAATAGAATAACAATAGAATAACAGTATTCTACCTTTATATCCTCATTTACCATGTTAGAAATTGTATATGTTTCATGAGCTGTACTTTAGTTCTAAGGATTATGTAAATCTTGACTTTTGGGTATTATGCTCAATGATAATGTCTTACATACAAATAGGATTCTAATATCTACTATATGTTGAAGATTCATTAACTAATTTGCTAATATTACTTAAATCTCCAGAGCAAAGTTTGTTTATATGCATGTATAGTATATTGGATTGAAAAATGACCAAAATTTCTGTGAATTTTATTATAACTTAATGATTACATAGATTATTATAAAGATTATATCATAGAGTTTTATTATGCACATACATAATATGAAAAAATTTAGTACTCACAGTTGTAACCAGGTACAATACGGTGTTGAGCTTCAAGGCTGGCCAATGTGATGTGAAAAATGATGTGCAGTAACAGGAAGGAAAGACTGGTGAAGCATAGAGACTTTAATAACCGTCCTGTATGTCCTGGGGGGTAAAAGCACAGAGATTGTGAGAGAATTTAAGATGAAACACGCTCGGTCTCATATTTATACCATTCCACATGAAACATGTTTCTATATAATTAATTATGTAAAATGTCTCAAAAATATGTGAAATGTAACAATTACTCTTTTATGAGTCTAAAGATGAAGGCTATCTTATTTCCTCTGTAAAATTATACAATTAACATTGATTAAAAATTCATTGTAAAAGAAACATACTTTTCTATTTATCATAATATGTTACCACAAAAATGAAACCACAAATATCACCTAGCCCAATTTTATAAGGAAGTCCTGCCAATTTTGAAGGAACAGATAATCTATATCTAATAAAAGAAGTTCCATAGAGAAAAAGACAAGTTTCCAAAACATGTTAAGAAGCTAGAATAACATTAATTTCCAAATTAAATAAGTCTAGAAAATAAAATTATAAGCTCAGTTTACTTATGAACATAGACACAAATTATTTAAAAATATTTTTGTTAACGAACTGAAACAGCATAGGAAAATATCACTCACCATGATAAGTTAGGGTGTATTACAGATCAACAAGTGTAGCTTACGTTTAACAAATATTTAAGTCACCCATTAGTAGTCTGAATCATGATTTATTCAATGGATACATAAATACTTTATAAACTTCAAAATAGCTTCATAATAAAAGAAAATAACACTCAGAAAACTATGAATAGGAGAAAGTAGACTTAATGTGATAAAGCATTTATATCATAACTTAAGTAAACATTCTACTTATGGTGAAATTTTAGACATAGGCTAGTAATATCAGATAATGATCTAAGATATTTGATATACTTTCCACTTAATATATTACTGGCCAATATTATAAGATAAGGAAATATGAAAAATTGGAATAACTAGAATTATCTGCAGATGATATGATTAAATTACATTATTTGGAGATGATATAGAATGTCAACTGACCAACTATTAGAACAAATACAAGAAAATAATTCAGGCACAATGTCATCTTACAGAAATCAATACAGCTCCTCTTCATTAACAATGATCAAATTTTAAAAAAAGAAAACAAGATGCAACTTAAATTAACAACCAAAACTGTATTATAATTATTTTGTTAATGTGTCAGTTGGTTAGGCTATAGTCCCTAGATATTTAATCAAATACTAATCTAAATGTTGCTCCAAGATGTGATTAAAGAAAAAAACCTTATCAATTTATGTAAAGGAGATTATTCTTGATGATCTGTACAGGCCTGATTCAATCAGTTGGAAGGCCTGAAAACGAGGCTGGGGATCCAGGAATGGGTGTGGGGGAGGAAATTCTATCACTTATGGATGGTAGCTCTTAAACTGTGCCCATGAATTTCAGCTTGATCATGATTATTATGATCTTCCCTTCCTGAAAGCAGCCCACCCTATGGATTTAGGACTTTCTTAATTTACATAATTAATAATTATGTAATAATTAATAGTATAAGCCAATTCCTATAGGTTGAACCTTGACTGATAAAAGTATGTTAGAATTAACCTTAGAAAAGAATACACAAAATCTTTATGGACAAAACTGTAAAACTCAACAGTTAAACAAATAAGAATATCTAAATAAATAGATTTGTCACATTCATGAATCAGATGACTTAATGTGATAAAAATGTCAATTTTTTTTCCAAATTTAGTCTGTGAATTCAATATAATTTCAAATAAAGTAGGAGTAGAAACTTTCAGATCTTCAACAAATATATTTCAAAATACAAAAAGATTTGTTGAGAAAGTTAACAAACTTATTTAAAATAGATATTTGTAAGAATAAAAGTCTATGACTAGCTTAGTTTTAAATTTTTTAGAAATAAGACCAAAAGTGGGTAGGTTTGTGTGTCCTAACAGAGATTAAGGTATGCTATAAACCTATAAGTTAAGACAAAAACAAACAATCAGAAACTTGACAGTCAAATGGAATATTATATAGAGTTCAGAAAAAAACTATATTAACTTGAAAAATGTCAAAGTTTATTCCATAAGCCAAGAGGAAAGAATAGGCAATTTGATGAAAAACTGGCTCAATAAACAGAAAAGAATAATGCTGGATCCCTGCCACAAAGGTGAAATGGATAAAAGGTAATTGATTACACACACACACACACACACACACACACACACACACACATTAGAGTCAGTCATGCTCTAATTTATTCATGGCACTCCTAGAAATAATCTGTTTCTCTGTACAGAAATAATTGAGGATATTTTATTGCCTATGTGCTTTGAATACTCACTCTAATTTACCCAATAAATATAAATTATCCAAATTATGTCAATTAACAAATAATCTCTGATATGGCAACTTCTAGATGATTTGCAAAAATAACCCAGATAGCAGATTCATAAAATAGACAATTTATGGCTGGAGCGACATGGCACAAAACTGTGCATTTATTCCTTGTTTTTCTATGATAATTAGAATGCCAAAGCAGAAGTTTAATATTAACAGAAGGAATAAATAACAAGGAGAGGAGACAGAGTTCTTTCAATAAACTTTAGCTTAGGTTTTATTCATCAATTTTGCTTATTTGTAACATATTTCCTCAAATAGAGCTTACAAAAATGAACTATTGTTGATTTATATATTGTATCTAAGAACTAGGGTTCTTTAAACAATATTTTAAAAAATTTTAAAGTTAAATTTATTGGGATGACATTGGTTAATAAGATCATATAAGTTTCAAGTGTACATTACTACAGTAGTAGATCCATATACTGCACTGTGTGCCTACCACCTAAAGGCAAACTATCCTTTACCACCGTATATTAGGCCCCCCTTCCATTATCCCATTTCTTTTCCTATGGCAACCACCATATTGCTGTCTCTGTCTATGACTTTGAGTTTTATATCCCTCATATGCTTGAAATTATATGGTTCTTGGCTTTTTTTGACTGACTTATTTCACTTAGCATAATATTCTCAAGGTCCATCCATGTTGTCACAAATGGTAATATTTCATCTTTTCTTATGGCTGAGTGGTATTCCATGTATACATGTACCCCATATTATTTATCCAATCATCTATCAAAGGACTCTTTGGTTATCTCCATTTTGACCAGTATAAATAATATTTCAATGAACATAGGGGTGCATATGTCTTTACAAATACAAGTTTTTGAGTTTTTCAGGTAGGTACCCAGAAGAGAAATTGCTGGGTCATATGGTAACTCCATCATTAATTTTTTGAGGAATCACCAGACAGTTTTCTACTCAGTCTACATTCCCACCAACAGTTAATGAGGGTTCCCTCTTCTCCAATACCTCCCCAGCACTTGTTATCACTTGTTTTGATATTAGCCATTCTAACAGGTGTGAGGTGGTGTCTCACAGTAGGTTTTTAAAAAAGATTTTATTTATTATTTTTAGAGAGAGAGGAAGGGATAGAGGCAGAGAGGGAGAGAGACAATGTATGGTTGCCTTTCACTTGCCTCAAGCTAGGGACCTGGCTGGAGACCTGGCTTGCAACCTGATTATGTGTGCCCTGGCTGGGAATCAAATCAGAGACTTTTGGGTTTGCCAGCAGGCACCTTATGCACTGTGCCAGCATCCAGAGCTTACAGTAGTTTTGATTTGCATCTCCCTAATAGCTAGTGAAGTTGAAGTGGGTCTTAAATATAAGTATAAATTTAAGTCCTCCTGTTATACTTTTGAGAGAATTCAGAGGCTACTGCTTTAGCCAACATTTTGAATTTTCTAGCTTTCAAGTGATTTTTAAATGTGACATGTAGAAGATCCACAGTTGTCATTATTGTGTCAGGACTTGTAAGCTTATCTGGAGATTTTCCACTTAAGAAGCAACCCAAAGCCCCGGCTGGTGTGGCTAGTGAATTGGTGCTGGCCTTCAAATTCAAAGGTCACTGGTTTGATTCCCCAAGTCAGGACCCATAACCAGCTGGTAAACCAGGTCTCCAGCCAGGTCCTTAGCTGGAGGCAGGTGAAAGGCAACCATACATTGATGCTTCTTTCCCTTTCTTCTTCCTTCCTTGCCCTTCGCTCTGAAAATAATAAATAAAATATTTAAAAAAAATAAAAAGAGCCCTGGCTGGCTGGTCGCTCAGTGGATAGGTGCCGGCCTGCAAACCCAAAGGTCACTGGTTTGATTCCCAGTTAGGGCACATAACCAGGTCACAAGCCAGGTCTCCAGCCAGTTCTGTAGCTGGAGGCAGGTGAAAGGTAACCATACATTGATGTTTATCTTCCTCTCTGCCTCCTCCCTTCCCCTCTATCTAAAAATAATAAATAAAATCTTTAAAAAAAAAAAAAAAGAAGAAGAAGCAACCCAATCCAAAATCCTAGCAATCCTTAAAGAAGAGCTCTGAGCTTTATGGTAATTTTCTCTTTGGTAAAAATGGAACAGCAAAAAAGATCTATTGGTTTTATAGATGAAGTTAATGAATCAAACTGAAATCTTGCATAACACCAGAGTTTGAAGAGTTTTATAAGTATGAGGTCCATCCAAAAGTATCAATCCAGTGTCAATATAATATAATTAAAACAGTTTTCCCAGCTGATACATTCAGGACAGACTATATATGTGTATATATATATATATATATATATATATATATATATATATATCTCCTTTATCCTACCCCAAAGATATCTTTATTATCTATTTACAATTTAATTTGAAAAACCTCTTAGAAGTACCATGTAGAGGTACCATATATATGGTACTTAAGAAAACAAAATACCTTGGAGAGCAAGTATTTATATTGAAAAGATTTCCCACAATTTAATTTTATGCTCCAGTTATAGGAAATGAAAAGTAAGCTGATACATAAAAATGAGGGTTTTCTTTTCAATCCACAATGTAGTTAAATATAGACACTTTTTAGATGGAAAGAGTGTTCTAGGAGATTAAAATAAAATACCCAGTCAAGCTTTTAAGTTAACTATATAAAGTAGCTTGACTGAAGAATGACTATTTCATTAGGCTCAAACTAATACAAATGAAAAAAAGACATACACATTTACTACTTATTCTATTTGAAATCTAACTGAGGTCATCATTCTAGCATTCCTCAGAACCTTTTGTTGTTAAGAAGAGTGAATCACCAAGAGGCTTCTGGGAACACTACAAAAACCAATGGAAGAATGCATGACAAGTTCATTACTCCTAGAGTCCTTCCCAGCTTCACAGATTGGACATAAAGCTTCCACTGCATGTCTCCAAGTGAAACATGGAATTTCCCACTGCAATCCATCTCTTAATCCTCCCTTGCAAAAGCTCATTTTTTTTTTAGTTTTAACAGTTCTATTGGCATATTATTAGAGCCAATTTTTTCTCTCTCCCTTCCCATTGGACCTATTGTTTATTACCCTGAATTTATGTGTTATTATTTAATAGCCTTTAAAGTGTTGCAATCTCTTCTAAAAGATTCCCCACAATTAAGTTGATACTATAATCAGAGAGAAAAATGGTGCCAGAGAGAAAAATGATGCTTTGGATATATATAGACTTGACAGCTTAGGGACAGAAAAAGACATAAAGCTGCCATCCTCACAAATATGCACTCCACCCCTCCTTTTAAATTTATCATTCATGACCAGGTCTCATTTCTTCTGCAAATCTTGGACCCAAAGGAACCTTTTCTAACTCTTATATTGCATACTATCTGTATCTGACACTTGGGAATACACACACACACACTCTATATCTATATCTATATCTATATATATATAGATATAGATATAGATATAGATATATACAGTACATACACACACACAGTGTGCATGCAATCTATTGGCAATAACATCGCATCTCCTTATTTTACGTGCTTATTGATTCTGAAAAATTATGTTTCTAAGGTTATGATTTAACATCATTGTTTCAGATACAAAATATTAAATTCTGAGAGCAACCATCATGTCGAAGGAATATAATGTTAGAGCAACCATAATTTCTGGACTGTGTACAGGGCAAAATGTTAAGGAAATTGTCAACTTCAATAACATTCCTTTATGTACATTTTACAATGTGAAGAAGGTGTATGATACTGATCCTAATGTCACCACACCAACAAGGAAAACACATAAGGTACGCAAGGATAGCACAAGTCAGACATTGTACACAGAATCCAGGAAATCATCAATGAAGATTCAGGATGTTTACCTTGATGTTTTGAGAGAGTTGTACTATGGATAAAACAAGTTGCAAATGGACATCAATTTTATCTTCCAACAAGATGGTGCACCAGCACATTATACCAAAAAGGTGCAAGAATGTCTCAGTGTCAATGTTGCTGAATTCTGGTCAAAGGAAATTTGGCCACCTAGTTCACCAGATGCAAATCCTTTAGACTGTTAAGTATGCAGTATTTGTGACAGAGAAGTTAATAAACAACCTTACTCCAATAAAGAGGCTGTTAAAGCTAAGACTGAAAATATGATGATTACCATGGATAAAGAAAAGTTAAAGTGTGCTCAAGATTTTGAAGTCAAATGGAGTCTATTATTGCAGCAAATAGAAACTTTTTTGAACAATTAAAAAAATAATGACTACATGTATTTACATTAAAATTTATTTCAAAATATAATACTTTTGTGGTATGTTGTTTATAAAATTTTGCCACTTGATTGTGTGCACACACACACACAGTTGCTGTCCTCGGTTGAGTTACCAGGAAACAGACTCTGCAATTGAGATCATTGTGCAGAAAGTTGTTGGGGAGATCCCTTTACCACAACACTGATAAGGAGGTGAGGGAGGCAGAACTGAGAGCCAGGAGGAAACCTGGACAGGGCTGCACTTATAGAGAAGCCCTCAACTGGTCCTTGGACAGCTTTGGAGCCAGATAGCCCTTCAGAGTTCTCCAGAATGTTAAACCAAGGGGGCTGATCCTTTGTACCCCACTTGCCCCCATCATTGACCAAAAATTAGATGGGAGATATCTCTAGATATGGGTGCTACTTGGTCAATGCAGCTTCTTAGGGTTAAAGACAGCTTTGGTTTTGAGTAGTCTTGAGTCAACACTTCAGCAACCTAGAGAAATAAGTGCCAAAGTCATGGGGAGAAATTGGGAAGGAACCCCCAAATCCATGATGTCATGATGCTCTAGACTTTCATAAACCTTGGCTAGAGCATAAACATTCTACAGGCAGTTAATGCCTCATGACCTATATCTATGGGGCAAGAAGCAGGCTGAGGGCATGAAGCAGAGAGGCCTAACTTCAGAAAATCTTGGGGGCCTGGAAATTCTAGGTGATGGTGTAGTTCTTATTTTCAGGTAACTCTTTAGCTCTAAACATAAAAACTAATAGACAAAATATGAAGCAGAACATAAGAAAGACATACCAGATATACCAGTATAAAATAAATATCTCTAGATGTCAGAAATGGAAGAAAAATGCAAAGCTATCTGTAGACTGGCCTTGAAGCAGGCAATAGAAACCAATGCTGGTTTTCTGGTGAGCATTTAATTACATGTTCACTGTAAGTAAAGAGGCCATCTTTAGGAACACTGATTAAAACAAGGGTTTGTGTTACAAACCCAAGCTTCACAGATTTTACAAGGATTCTAGAAAAGAATCTGCCTTTGACCACTTTATGATCTATGGCTTACAAGGAGCTGTGTGCTTTGGGAGGAGTAAAAACATGGATATTACCTACTGAGCAAGCCCAAATCCACAACATCATCAAGGACAGCTCTCTGTCCCACTAGGAAATGACTTAATTCTCCACTGGGGTCTAGGTGGGAATAACTGTAAAAGCATTAAAATGAGAGATAAGCACAGGGCTGTGGAGAAAGAGAATGCTGGAATGAGAGAAGAAGACACTAGAACAAAGAAAAATGCCTTGTCCCAAACAAACTATAATTCAAAAGCACATAAAGAAACTTGAGGCTAGAAAAGATGATTGTGACATGAAGTCACCAAAAGTAAAATAAGCAGGAAAAAGATCGTGACAGAGTAGAGAGCAGTGCTGATGGTGTTCTTGAGTACCAGAGCAGCTGGAGGACAGGATAGGGAGCACAAGATGTCTGCAGGTCCCTAAGAATTGGAGCAGTAAGCATCTGGACTCAGGGGAGCACAACCCAGAGGCTGCAGAGACCTACAGGAGAGTAGGTGAGATAGTTCCAAACCAGCTGGCAGGCCGAGGTTGGCTCTAGGCAGTGGCAGCTCTACCCAGAGGGGTGTCTTTAACTGAAGCCAGCTCCAGGCTCCCTGGAGACTAGAAATCTGAGCAGTGAACTGTTGGCAGAGAGGGCAATTGCCAGGGAATGAGGAATTGAACTCCTGCAGTGGAGGGACTGTGTGAGAGCCTCACTGGCAACAGAGAGAGGAAGCTCCTCACTTGGCCAGAGGTGGAGGAGAAGAGACCTGTGGGGAGCAGGAATGGGGGAGTGGGGAAGCACACCTGCCAGAGCAGTGAGAGAGGGCTGAAAACGGTGCTGCTGGGCCACCAGGGAAAGAGCAGCTTGAAGCCCCTGTGAGCGGGGAGGCCTAGCCCCGTGCATCCACACGAGCCTGCAGGCTCCCATGGAAACCCTGAACTGCGAGCTAGGAACTTGCAGCTGGGGCAACTGACCCACCCATTGCAGGCGACAAAGGCTGCACTGCAGATGCTCTGGGGAGCTGGGCATGAATCACAGAGGTGGGGGTGAAGGACTTCTCAGAAAGCTGGACTGCCTGGAGGGTTGGCCCTCACCTGGGGGAGCTGGGAACTGTTGGTGGACCCCAGGCACTGTTAGTGGATGGGGGCTGCCTTCTCCAGGGGCTGCAGGGGCAGGGCCAATCATCACAGGAGCCAGCAAGATGGTAGGCCGCCCTGCAGGGGAGTCAAGTGCCCATCACAGGCAGGAACCTCCTCTAGTAGCTGGAGCGGGAGGAGCAGCCATAGACATCACAGAAGC
This sequence comes from Noctilio leporinus, assembly GCA_004026585.1. Lineage (NCBI taxonomy): Eukaryota > Metazoa > Chordata > Mammalia > Chiroptera > Noctilionidae > Noctilio > Noctilio leporinus. Next base: position 146,063 of record PVIW01002783.1, on the reverse strand, counting down.
ACCCTGCTGGACTTCAGAAGCAGGAAAGGGAGGACCCCAGAACACCAGCAGCCCTGAAACCCAGCTAGGTTACTGGAGGCCCAGACTACCTGGGGGCTGACACTCAGAATCAGCCCTGACTGAGACAACCATAGGCCCTGCCACTCCAAGACCACACAGCTAGACTATAGACTGCAGAGACCTGACCAGGAAAAAGAGGCAGATTCAGGAAATGGATCACTGCTAATCTCAAGCACCTGAATTACACTGAGTGCTACATAAACTATGAATCCCTAACATATCCTTTTCAAAAGTTACTTCCAAGCCTCACAATTAGTTCATTTTAAGTAAATACTGTTTAAACCATAGTGTATCACAACTCAAATATTTTTAATCCTCCCCTATCTCAATCCACCTAAATACCCAAGACCCTCCCCCTACTCTTGATTTAAAGTCTACTCACTCTCTGGCTACAACACATTCCCAGTCCTCAATCTAAGTATTTCTCCCTTCCCCAGCCACCAAAACCATTTTGTTATTCTTTTTTTTTTTCCTGCTAAAATACCACAGGTCCTGGCTCCAGCTGGATCAATCAGAGATCATAAAGAGTAAATAGCCACCTAAACCCTTTCTTTATTATTATTTTTTCTTTAAAAAAAATTTTTTTTTTCTTTTCTCTGCTAAAAGCCCACAGGCCCTGGATCCACCTGGACCAATCAGGGATCATTAAGGGTGAACAGCCACTTAAACTCATTCTTATTATTATTATTATCTTTTTTTTTTTTTTTTTTTTTCCTGTTAAAAGCCCACAGGTTCTGGCTCTACCTGGACCAATCAGGGATCATTAAGGATGAACAGGGAGGTATATGCGGCAACTATATGCATAGGCTTACACTGTTCACTCATACTTGAGGTTTTCTGATTCTCATTCTCCTCATTTCTATGGAATAGAAACGTTGGTTTTCTCTCTCATAACCCTGATATATTTGCTATTCCTCAGCACCCTTCAAAACTATCTATACTTTAGTCAACTTAATCATTTTTTCCCCTCCTACAACAGTGTTAATATATCTACATCCCTATCAAGACTGGTTCAATTGCAGCTGAGGGTGTGAGTAAGAGCATGGGTTACCTTGGAGGGTTTGGGTATACAGTTACGTTCATAAGCAGTCAAAAGGGTAAGTAAAAGAGAAAGATATTACTGAAGGTATGGTTATTTTGCCTAGACTGGTGGTTCTGTTTTATGAGCAGCTCAAAAACAGTGTATGAGAAAGGATAGGAGTGTCTCACAATTAGCCAACTTGAAGGAAAGAAGCAACATACACAACCAATCCAGAATACAACCAGGAAGCCCAAGCTAACAACATAAAGACCACCACAAGAGCAACAAGTGGAGAAAATCTAGGACACCGCAATACTGAACTCCACAAATCTAACACAGAAGGGGGCTCAACAAAGGCAAGGAAGCAAAGCAGATTAATCCAAGGGGGAAAAAAAACAAAAACAAAAACAAAAACAAAAAATAAGCAACGACACCCAAAATGAGGAAAAAAAGAATCAGTCCATCAACAAAAGGAAAGGAAGAATCCCCACAAAGATCACCAAATACAACAGAGGCACACGATATATCAGATAAGGAATTCAAAAGAATGAAGTATATGAATACAAGGAATAGGCCTTCAGTGGTCAGGGGAATGGGGTAGGGGGGAGGGGGAGGTAGAGGCAAAGAAGGGGAGCAACTTAGACAAGAACCTAGTATAAAGGGACCATGGACATGGACAACAGGTGGGATTGACTTTGGGGGGAATGGGTGGGTGGGGAGGGGGACAGAGGGGAGCAAAAAGGGGATGGATGTAATACAACAACAATAAAATTAAAAAAAAAAAAAAGAATGATGATAGAGAAGCTCAATGAGCTCAGCCAACTCAAAGAAAACTATAAACAACTCCAGGGAAGTTATAAGAAACTTATTGAGAGCTACACCAGCATGAAAAAGGACTTAGAAACTATCAGTAAGAGCCAGGAGGAAATGAAGAATACAATTTCTGAATTGAAGAATACAGTAGAAGGAATCAACAGTAGGCTAGAGGAAGCAGAGGACTAGATAAGCGAGTTGGAGGACAACTTAGACAAATACTTCAAGATAGTACAAGAGAATGAAAAAGGGCTGAACAAGATTGAAGAGGGTTTAAGAGAGCTGCAGGACAACATGAAACATAATAACATCCATATCATAGGGATACCAGAAGGAGAACAGAAACAAGGAATGGAAAACCTGTTCAAAAAAGTAATGATAGAAAATCTCCCTAACATGATGAGTGAAAACATTACTCAAGTTCAGGAAGTACAGGAGGGCCCCAATGAAGATCAATCCAAACAGACCAACTCCAAGGCACATTATAATTAAGATGGCAAATTTCAAAGACAAAGAGAGAATCCTAAAAGCATCAAAAGAGAAATGACAAATAACATATAAGGGGGCTCCAATAAGGCTACCAAATGATTATTCAACAGAAACAATTCAAGCCAAAGGAGCATGGCAAAAAGTATTTCAAATAAAGGTAAACAAAGGCCTGCAACCAAGAATACTCTACCCAGCAAGGCTCTCATTCAAGATGGAAGGAGAAATAAAAAGTTTCCCAGACAAAAGAAGACTAAAAGAATACTTCTCTACCAAGCCAGCATTGCAAGAAATGCTAAATGATCTACTTTTAAAATAAATAAATAAATAAATAAAATGAAGAAAAGAGAAAGCCAAAGAGGAATACAGGTACAAAGTGAGAAAATGGCAATGAATAAGTATAAATCAATAATATCCTTAAATGTAAATGGATTAAATGTGCCAATCAAAAGACATAGGGTAGCCGAATGGGTAAGAAAACATGACCCACGTATATGTTGTCTTCAAGAGACCCACCTCAGAACAAAATATCAACACAGATTGAGAGTGAAGGGATGGAAAAATATATATCAAGCAAATGGACATGAAGAAAAGACTGGAGTTGCAATACTTATTTCAGACAAAATAGATTTTATAATGAAGGCCATAAAGGGATAAAGAAGGACATTTCATAATACTTAAGGGAACAATCCATCAGGAAGATATAACTCTGGTAAACATATACCCACCCAACGTAAGAGCTGCGAAATATATAAGGAAAATCTGGGAGGACTTTAAGAAAGATACACACAACAACACACTAAGAGTAGGGGATTTTAATACCCCACTATCAACAATGGACAGATCTTCCAAACAAAATATCACCAAAGATGTTGTGGCATTGAACAACACTTTAGAGGAAATAGACCTAACTGATGTACACATAGTCTTTTACCCCAAAGACACAAAATACACATTCTTTTCAAATGTACATGGATCATCCTCTAAGATAGACCACATGGTAGGTCACAAGACAAGCCTCCACAAATACAGGAAAATTGAAATCATACCAACATCTTCTCAGATCACAATGGCTTAAAACTAGAAACCAATCTCAAGGGGAAAAAAAAAAAACAAAAATACTCCAACTCATGGAGACTGAATAACATGCTTTTAAGCAATGAATAGGTTAACAATGAGATCAAAGATGAAATCAAAAAGTTCCTGGAAACAAATGACATTGAACACACAACAGCCCAAAACCTATGGGACACAGCAAAGGTAGTGCTCAGAGGGAAATTTATAGCAATACAGGCCTATTTATAAAGGTCATGAGAAGTTTATAAAAACAACCTAAACATAAAGCTGCAAGAAATAGAGAAGCAACAACAAACAAAGCCCAGAGCAAGTAGAAGGAAGGAAATCATCAAGATCAGAGCAGAACTAAATAACTCAGAGATTCAAACTACAATTTGAAAAATCGAAAAGTCCAGGAGCTGGTTCTTTGAAAATACAAACAAAATTGACAAGCCTTTATCTAGACTCAAGAAAAAAGAGAGAGGACCCAAATAAACAAAATCAGAACTGATGGAGGAGAAATCATAACTGATACTTCAGAAATACAAAAGATTGTAAGAAATTACTACAAAAAACTATGTGATAAGAAATATGACAACCTGGATGAAATGGACACATTTCTGGAAATGTATAATCTACCAAAACTGAACCCAGAAGAAGCAGAAAGTCTGAATAGGCCAATAATTACTAGTGAAATTGAAGAAGTAACCCAAAATCTCCCAAATCATAAGAGCCCTGGACCAGATGGCTACACAGGTGAATGTTACCAAACATTTAAAGAAGAACTAACTCCTATCCTTCTCAACCTATACCAAAAAAAAAAAAAAAAAAAAAAAAAAAAAAAAAAAAAAAAAAAAAAAAAAAAAAAAAAAAATACAGGAAGAGGGAAGACTCCCAAATTCTTTCTATGAGGCCAGTATTATTCTAATCCCAAAACCAGGGCAAGACACAACTAAGAAAGAAAGCTACAGGCCAATATCCTTGATGAACATAGATGCTAAGATTCTCAACAAAATATTGGCCAACTGGATTCAGCAATACATTCAAAAGATCATACACCATGATCAAGTGGGTTTCATCCCAGGGATGAAAGGATGGTACAACATTCATAAATCAATAAATGTAATATACCACATCAACAAATTGAAAGACAAAAACCATATGATCATATCAATAGATGCTGAAAAAGCATTTGATAAAGTACAGCAACCATTTATGATAAAAACCCTCAGCAAAATGGGAATAGAGGGAGCATACCTCAACATCATAAAGGCCATCAATGAGAAATCTGAAGCCAACACCATACTCAACAGGCAAAAATAAAAGCTCTCCCCCAAGATCAGGAAGGAGACAAGGTTGTCCACTTTCTCCACTTCTGTTCGACATCATCTTGGAAGTTCTAGCTGTAGCCATCAGAGAAGAAAAAAAAACCAAAGGTATCCAAATTGGAAAGGAGGCAGTCAAACTGTCATTATTTGCAGATATAATAGTGTACATACAAAATCTGATAGGCTCCACCAAAAACTTACTTGACTTGATAAGCAAATTTAGTAAAATAGCTGGATATAAAGTCAATATCCAGAAATCAAAAGCATTTTTGTATACCAATAATGAAACAACAGAAATAGAAACTAGAAAACAAATCCCATTTACCATAGCAACAAGAAAAATAAAGTACCTAGGAATAAACTTAACTAAGAAGGTAAAAGACCTGTACTCAGAAAACTACAGAACAATGAAGAAAGAAATCAAGGAAGACACAAATAAATGGAAGCATAATATACCATGTTCATGGATGGGAAGAATTAACATCATTAAAATGTCCATACTACCCAAAGCAATCTACAGATTCAATGCAATCCCAATTAAAATACCAATGACAGACTTCACAGAAATAGAAAAATACTCCAAAAATTTATATGGAGCCAAAACTGCCCATGAATAGCCACAGCAATCTTGAGAAAGAACAAGGTAGGAGGAATCACAATACCAGTGAATACCAATATTCAAACAATACTACAAGGCTACTGTCATCAAAACTATCTGGTACTGGCATAAGAATAGACATAGAGATCAGTGGAACAGAATAGAGAGCCCAGAAATGAACCCAGGACTCCATGGTCAACTAGTATTTGACAAAGGGTGAAGGAACATAAAATGGAGTTTCTTCAACAAGTGGTGTTGGGAGAACTGGACATCAACATGCACAAAGATTAAACTAGACCACCAACTTACACCATACACCAGAATAAACTCAAGATGGATAAAGGATTTAAACATAAAGGTCCTAGAGAAAAATATAGGCAGTAAACTTTTTGATATCCTACACTGAAATATGTTCACTGATACTTCACCAAGGGCAAAGGAAATAAAAGAACCAATCAACAAATGGGACTATAGCAAACTGAAAAGTTTCTGTTCAGCTAAAGAAAATATCAGCAAAATTCAAAGGGAACCAACTGTATGGGAAAACATATTTGCCAATGATACCATAGAGAAGGAAGGGTTTGATCTCCAAAATATATAAAGAACTAATGTGACTTAACACCAGGGAGACAGACAGCCCAATTAAAAAATAGGTAAAGGACCTGAACAGACAACTCACTGAGGTAGTATATGAAGGGTCCAGAGGCACATGAAAGAATGCCCAAAATCACTAGCCATCAGAAAGATGCAAATTAAAACCACAGTAAGATACCACCTCACCCCTGTCAGAATGGCAATCATCAACAAATCAACAAACAACAAGTATTGGCAAGGATGTGGGGCAAAGGAAACACTGGTGCACTGTTGGTGGGAATGCAGGCTGGTGCAGCCACTGTGGAAAACAGTATGGAGTTTCCTCAAAAACAAAAATGGAACTGCCTTTTGATCCAGTGACTCTACTACTTGGACTGTACCCAAAGAATCCTGAAACACCAATTCATAAGAACCTATGTACCCCTATGTTCATAGCAGCACTATTTACAATAGCCAAGTGCTATAAACAGCCTAAGTGCCCATCAGTGGATGATTGGATCAAAAAACTTCACTACATTTACATAATGGAATACCACACAGCAGAAAAAAAGAAGGAACTCCTAACCTGTGCAACAACATGGATGGAACTATAAAGTATTGTGCCTAGTGAAAGAAGCCAGTCAGTGAAGGACAAATACCATATGATCTCACGCATTACAGGACAATAATGAACAAAACTAACAATATGCAAAACAGAACCAGATATATGAATACAGTGAATAGGCCTTCAGTGGTCAGGGGGAAGGGGATTGGGGGGAGATGGAAGGGAGAGGGAAGGAAGAGGCAAGGACGAAGAGCAGTTTAGACAAGACAACAGGTGGGATTGACTTTGTTGGGGAATGGTTGGGTGGGGAGGGGGGCAGAGAGGAACAAAAAGAGGATGGATGTAACACAACAACAATAAAATGAAATTTAAACAAACAAATGAAAAAAAGGTAAAATGAAAATTATGAAGACATAATAAAAATGACTTAAAACTAAGTTGCTTGGGATCTTCAAAATGATAAATAAATCCTGAAAAGTAAATGAAATTACATTTAAATAAAATTGAAATTAAATAGATGACACTAAGAATCAACTCTATGTCTTAGAAATGTAAAATAAAGTCATTTAATTAGTAAAATACAAAGCTAAACCTTAGACTGGATAGAGACAAAGAAATTTAGTTAATTGGTTGACAGTACTGAGGAGTTCACCAATAACTCAGCACAAACTAACAAAAAAAAAAAAAAAATTGGGAGCAGCAGTTTGAAGACATGGATGGTAGATCAAGAGAATTAGATATATGTCATTAGGAATTTTAATGAAGCAGCATAAACAATGAAAGAAACATTGGATGTACTATCATCTATTCATTTATTTGTTAACTTATTTGTGAAACACAATTGTATCACAACTACTATGTGGGAGGCCTCTTGTTAAAGACTCCATAGTCTCCAAATAGAAAAATAAAAACTTTGGTACATTTACACAATGGAATTCTATATAGCAGAAAGAAAGAAGGAACTTGCACCCTTTGTAACAACATGGATGGAACTGGAGAGTATTATGCTTAGTGAAATAAGCCAGTCAGTGAAGGACAAATATCATATGATCTCACCCATTACGGGACAATAATGAGCAAAACTAACAACAAGCAAAACAGGACCAAGTATATGAATACAAGGAATAGGCCTTCAGTGGTCAGGGGAAAAGGGGTTGCGGTGAGGGGGAAGAGGGGAGGCAGAGGCAAGAAAGGGGAGCAGCTTAGACAAGAACCTAGTATAAAGGAACCATGGACATGGACAACAGGCGGGATTGACTTTGGGGGGAATGGGTGGGTGGGGAGGGGGACAGAGGGGAGCAAAAAGGGGATAGATGTAATACAACAACAATAAAATTTAAAAAATAAATAAATAAAAATTAAAAAATAAAAAAAAGAACACATTGTACCCTTGAAATCATAGATGATATTGAGAAGCAGAGAAAATGCTGGGTGTATCATAAAGATATTAAAAATTAGAAATTGGGAAAGGGTGGGTGGGGAGGGGGACAGAGGGGAGCAAAAAAGGGATGGATGTAATACAACAACAATAAAATTAAAAGAAAAAAAATTAGAAATTGGAAGTAACTTTTTAATTTAAATTAGTTAGAAACACCATATGTAAAAGTATACTTGCACATGAGCATGTACAGATTGAAAGAGTAAAAGCTTTCAGCAGAATTAGATCCTCTAGCTGTGGGGCCAAAGAGTAATCATTTTAGGCAAGGATGTAATTCTGCAATTGTAGGGTAAAAGCAGTCACAGATAATATACAAACAAATTAGTTATGGCTCTGTTCTAGTAAAACCTTATCTATGGGCATTGAAATCTGTATTTCAGGTAATATTCATATGTCCTAAAATACTTCTAATATTTTGTAATCATTTAAGTGGGCTCACAGTCCATACAAAAACAGTGGTAGGTAGAGGCAAGTTTGGCCTGTAGGCTGCAGTTTGGGGACCCCTGCCCTAGCTGAGGAAAGCACACTTGAAAGCAAAATGCTTTTAAGTATAGAAAAACAAAATGTATTGCACTTGGATGTTCAGGAAATTTACTAGTGAGCATTACATTGATTCCATGATGTCATTCTCCATTTACGGAGCATAAACAAAGCTGGGTGTTGCCTCCTTCACACCAGGTCACAAGCACTGGCATTCAATCTTTGCACGCACATGGCTCTGTTCCCTGGAGAAGACCTCTCAAATGCTTTTCCTTTCTCTAATTTCACCATTTCCAAAAGGAAATCAGGCCAAAATTCAGAATTTGAGTAGTAAAGATATGCCTACCTCTTATATGAGGTAGTTATTTTATCGTGATGTTTTATTAGAGGAAAACCATATTCAGGTAGAAATGTATTTATACACATGGAATCATGCATAAGTACACTTAAAACTTCCTGCTAAAGCCTTAAAAGCTGAACTATGGAAAAGAGGCCAAACTGAGTAATTCAATTTTTAAGACTCCAAATAAAATGTCTTTCCTTGCACATTCTCATGGCCCTACATGTGTGGGTTTAGCAGAAAACAGGCCAATGCAAACACCCAATGCAGATATGAAGAATTTTCTTTAGTAAGCTCAATGGATTAACCAGTCCTGCTCAAGCAGAGGAAGGCATTTCCAAGTATAGTGAGTTCTGCTGCTGCTCTTTCAATAGCCAAGGCCTTTGCATGAGGTCAAGGGCAGGCTTAAGCAAGCAGATTCAAACACAGGAGACAAAGTGGCAGGGCCCTCTGCAGAGCCATCCAGTGATGAGTCATATCCTGGTCCTTCCTTATCTTCTGTTTGGAGGGCAGGATAGCACTGACAGACTGAATGATAAGGGAGATTTGAGAATGTGTAAGGTATTTACTATAGCACTGAGAAAAATTTTAGTATAAAAGTGAAACCTCTGAATTGGGGCTTTTTGCCAATTTAGTAAACAATCTATAGCACTAAGGGAAGACAGTCACTATTTTGTATTGCTTTTATTTTAAAAAACCAAAAAACAAAAAAACAAAAAAACCATGTTATGATTTCTGCAACTTTATTCTAAATAACTGATGGCTTCCATGTTTTTCTGCCCATGCCTGAAAAGAGTCCATGTTAGTGTGCAGCCTGACCCCTGCAGAAACTCCCTGATTGCAGACATCTTCCTGAAGAAATGTCTTGTCCCACACACCCCTGCGAGTACTCAGGGTTCTGAATATGACACATGAGGAGGAATTGTTAGTGACACCACTAAGCACTGTGCGTGAAAAGTCAGCTGTACAGCCCTCTGGTTCTCTTTGCATGGAAATCCCACAAACTTCAGAGGAAAACAAAAAGAGAGAACTAACTTAGATATTTACCAGATTTGGCCTTGAAATGCCCCATTCTATCAATGGTTCTACAATTTCACAAATTTCTCCGAATGTTCCTCTTCCCCACCCGCCATGTTTATATTCAGACAAATCACAGAGCAACTCATCTATATCAGGGAGTAGCCATCTAGTAATAAAGAGCCCTAGTCATTTTTTAGACAATTCAAAATGTAAAAGGTATGGTTTGATACACTTACTTTCAGCCTAGATACCTGAGGGAGTTGAGTTAGGATATGGAAAGGAGAAAATACAAAATAAACACATAACACACAAAAAAAAATTGGCTTTCCTGATCAAGTTGTCAGAACCAGAGATAGATATATTTTTTAAAATTTCTTTTGAGGTTAACGGGTTCTGTGAAGTGCAGTTACGTTAATAATTGATCATTCAAGAAAGGACCAAGTATCTTTCCGAAATTTCTTTCCCTGCACTTAATGTTTTCAAAATGCAGTTTTATCAGAGGAGAATCCTGTCCAACACATGGCTTGAGATAACTGATTTGTGCATTTCCTAACGCTGACCAGACTGTAAGTTTCTTGAAGGTAGGAGCCAAATATTACACCTCTCTAGACACTCCCAAGTGTCTAGCACAGCACTCCACACATATGAGACCTCATTAAATGGTTACTGAAAGAACATAATAATAAATAAAAATCACATAAATGAGAAAAGGTGGTTCTTGTGTACTGATCTCAATACATGTTGGCAGGAATATTTTGCATCAAGCCAACAAGAAGTCCTCATATTTCTTGTTATTTTACTAGGCCAGTTTGCCAAATTCTGCACCAAGGGACCTACAAATGGTAATGAATGGTAGAAAACAATTAGGTTATTGAGTCCATTCCTCTCCAAGGTAGGCTTATTCTCCATGGCACATTCTTCTAGCAATTAGCTTTAGATGTCTCCTGCACAGTTGTCCTGCAATTCCTTTAGGAAAACAATAAATTCATCTCTGAAAAAATGTCTATCTTGCTACACTTCATTTTCTTATAGCCCTTATAACTTTGCCTTTGTCTTTTTTCTTTCACTTCTGTTTTCAAGGAGTCTAGTCTTCCATTTATAAATAGCTGCATAAAGGAGTTTTTCTCTTCAGCTTTACATTGATGGAAATGCAGGACCTTGGGTGTTGGGGTGTCACTACACACCTCACAGTGGTGTTCATCAAGGACAGTTGTGCATTAGAGGCTGTCAATAGTGTCTCCAGCTGCTCACTACATTCATCAAGCTTTTTTTTTTTTTTTTTTTTTTCACATCTGCTTTTCTACTGGCATGGGATGCTCAGCTTACCTGGCCAAGAAGAGTCTTTCTATCCTTGTTAACTCACCAGAAGAGAATTTGTGGGCTGTTATCTTGTTTTCTTCCCCCAACCCCCTACCACCACAGGGAACATGTACCAGGTTACCAGGACTAACTGCCTAGTGACCTGCTATGTTTATTCCCTCTAACCCTGAGCTTCCTCCTCAGTATGGGGAACCAGATGGGGCAGCTGTAAGTCAGCACTGCCTTCTGTTTGTTGTTGTGCTCACAAGCAACAAATAAGTGACCTATTTATCCTTACTTGTCTCCCTAGAAAGAGCTACCATATTTTTTAAAGCCAGCCTTTTATTAATTAACTTTTTATCATTGCTACAGTGGTATTTTTGTTTATCTGTGAAACTGGCAATGAGACAATGCAATTTCTCTCTTTAGATTGTACATGCCTCCTTCCTTCCTTTTGCTCAGGTCTCACTCAGATCAGATGTTCGGAACTTCCTTGGCCATCCAGCTAAAACAGGCACCATCCTCCAGGTGTTCCTTATCAGATTATCCTGTTTTATACTTGGTACTTGCAATTACCTTATTTTATTTATTTTTTATCATCTGACTCTTTCAAAGGTAAGTTTTACAAACACAAAGGTCCCTTTTGTCCTGCCTGGTTAACGCTGTATTCCCACTGTATAACAAAGTGCTTAGCAGATAGTTTGTACACAATAAATATTAGTTAAGTGAACAAATGAAGGAATGAAATGTTACAGTGAACCTAGTGAGTGATATGGTAATCTACAGCTGTTAACACATCATAAAAATAACACAATATAAAATATTTAATCTTCACCAAAGATTGAAGGAAGCAGGATAATAGCATATGGCAGGGAGAGAAACAGGCAAAACTTAATCTCTTCAGAGTTAAATTGATTGAGATTTTTTTAAAAAACGTACCTGGTATTAGCTTATTGGCCTTGTATTCACACACCTACATCAGCTGAGTTCACAAGTTCCTTCTTCTCATCATCTTCAAGTTCGATCATACTCTTACTCTATCTCTTTCCCATTTATTCTCTCCCTCCCTCCCCTCCCTTCCTCCAAATTTTAAGATGCTTTTAATGTTATGTGTTATTTGATTCTTCAGTATATTCTTTGGGTGAAGATCATTCACTAATAGTCTAAATTGATTTTAAAGTATCCTTTAAAAAATAATATTACCTGTTTTTCTTTTCATTTTACCCAGGACTTATATTATTTAGAAGATAAAAACATGTATAGAAATTTAAAAAGTGTCCTCAAAAACAAAATGGTAAATTAAGTTTCCATGCTTAGTCATAGTACACATATTTACTAAGATATTTAACATAGGGGTTCTGGCAAAGATGGTGGAGGAATAAGTAGAGCTACACCAATCTCCTCCCAGGTCACATCTGGAATTACTTTTTTGGAGAAAAAGCTGGAATTACCAACAGAACACCAGCTGGAAAGAAGTTCTATAACCACAGACAGAACAGAAGAGGATGCTTCATCAAGACATGACTGGTGGGAATCCCAGAAACGCAACAGGGCTGGCTAGGCCACCACCAGAGGCAGCAGCTGAAGGGACAGAGCAGGAGGCTCCACCTGAGAAGGGGTGTTCTGGTCCCCCAACTGGGTTTCCCAGCTATAGCATGGCAGAGAGGAGAGGAGCATACAGCTGAGAAGGGCAGAAAGTCATGGAGTTTACTGCCCTAAGAGCATGCTGGAGAGAAAGAACTACTAGGGTGACCACAACGAGAAAATACATTGGCACCCACCTACCCTGGGCTCCAGAGGAGGGAGGGCAGAGAGGACTGGAGACACATGGGGAGAGTCTGTGGTGGTGGCTTGCAGGAGGGAAGTAAGGAAGCAGTTATGGAGATCTCAGTGCTGACTCATCGCCCATACCTTGGGCAGACTGCACTGCTCCAAGTGGCTATGAGTGGGTCCTCATAGCCCCATTCACTGGAAGCAATGTGCCTTGCCCAGTGGTGCCTGAGCCTGGCTCCTGATCACAATTCTTTGATTTACATCTAAATAAACCTCTCCTGCCCTGTCCTGTCTGAGCATAGATACAATAGTTGACACCTGAAGAGATATCTCTTGCCCAGCAGTGCATGGGCCCAGTAGCTGATTACAAACTCTCTGACTTATATCTGGGTCAGTCAGCCCCCCACAGTGGTGTCCAAGCCTGGTGGCTGATCCTAGATTCATGTCTTTGCAACTGAGTCAGTCCTTTTTACTCAGCAATCCCTGGGACTGGCAGCTGATTACAAACTCTCTGATTTACAGCTGGGACAGTCAGTCAGCTCCACACAGTGGCAAGTGAGCCTGGTTGCTGATCATGGATTCATTGGTTCACAACTGAGTTGGTTTGTTCTGCCCAGTGACCAATCACAAACTCATTGGATTATAATTGAATCTTTCAGTCTAGCCAAGTGGTCCCTTAGCCAGGCAGCTGATCACAGATCCATTGGCTTACAATAAAATCTTTCAGTCGAGCACAGCACCACCAGAGCCTGGTGGCTAATCACAGATTCATTGGATTACAATTGGATCCTGCTGCCTAGCCCAGTGGCACCTGAGCCTAGCTGGTGATCACAGATTCATTGATTTACATCTGAATCTGTCCCACCAAGCTACACCTGAGCTGGTGGCTGATCCATTGAATTACAACTGAACATCTCAGTCTAGCCCATCAGGGCCTCAGTTTTGGAGCTGATTTATTGATTTACAACTGAATCAGTCTGTAACTCCAAGCTGCATCTGAGCCTGGTGGTGGATCACAGACCAACAGGATTACAACTAAATCAATCCTTCCAATCCTAGCAGTTCCTTAGCCTGTCAGCTGATCACAGGCTGATTGGATTACAAAACAAAAACAAAAACAAAAAACATAAAAATGAGGAGAAAAAGAAATAGTCCATCACCAAAAGGAAAGGAGGAATCCCCAGAAAAATCACTCAATGAAACAGAGTAAGCAAACTATCAGATATGGAATTCAAAATAATGATGATAGAGAAGCTCAATGAGCTCAGCCAGCACAAAGAAAACTACAAACAACTCCAGGGGAACTATAAACAACTCCTCCACAAGGAACTTATTAAGAACTAGACCAGCATTAAAAAGGACATAGAAAGCATCAATAAGAACAAGCAAGGAATAAAGAATACAACTCCTGAATTGAAGAATAAAGTAGAAGAAATCAATAGCAGGCTAGAGGAAGCAGAAGATCAGATCAGTGAGCTGGAGGACAATATAAAAAAATATTCCAAACATTGCAACAGAATGAAAGAAGGCTGAACAAGAAGGAAGAGGTTTTTAAGAGAGCTGCAAGACAACTCAATAATATCTATATCATAGGGATACAAGAAGGAAAAGAGAAACAAGGAATGGAAAACCCGTTCAAAAAAGTAATGATAGAAAACTTCCCTAACATGATACGTGAAAATGTTACTCAAGTTCAGGAAGCACAGAGAATCCCAATGAGGATGAATCCAAACAGACCCACTCCATGACACATTATAATTAAAATGGCAAAATTCAAAGATTAGGAGAGAATCCTAAAAGCATCAAGAGAGAAACAGCAAATAACATATAAGGGGGCTCCAAAAGGTTATCAAATGATTATTCAGCAGAAACAATACAAGCAAGAAGGGAATGGCAAAAAATATTCCAAGTATTAGGAAACAAAGGCTGGCAACCAAGAATACTTTACCCAGCAAGGCTCTCATTCAAAATGGAAGAAGAAATAAAAAAGTTCACAGACAAAAGAAGACTAAAAGAATACATCTTTACCAAGCCAACATTGCAAGAAATGCTAAAGGTTCTGCTTTAAAAAGAGGAAGAAACAGACAGCGACAAGACAAACACAGGTGCAAAGGGGGAAAATGCCAATAAATAAGTATCAATCAATAATAACCTTAAATGCAAACAGAATAAATGCACATAAGGTGGCAGAATGAATAAGAAAACATGATCCACATATATGCTGTCTTCAAGAGACCCACCTCAGAACAAAAGATCAACACAGATTGAAAGTAAGGGATGGGAAAAATATATATCAAGCAAATGGACATGAAAAAAAAAATGCTGGAGTAGCAATACTTATTTCAGACAAAATAGATTTTATGATGAACGCCATAAAAAGAGATAAAGAAAGACATTACATAATACTTAAGGGAACGATCCATCAGGAAGATAGAACTCTGCTAAACATATATGTACCCAACATAGGAGCACTGAAATATTTAAGGGAAAATCTTGGAGGACTTCAAGAAGGACATAGACAGCAACACACTAATAATAAAGGATTTTAATACCCCATTATAAACAATGGGCAGATCTTCCAAACAAACAGAAAAAAAAACACCAGGGATATTATGGCATTGAACAATACTCTAGGGGAAATGGACCTAATTGATATATACAGAACCTTTCACCCCAAAGAAAAAAAAATACACATTCTTTTCAAAAGCACATGGACCATTCTCAAAGATAGAGCATATGGAGCGTCACAAGACAAGCCTCCACAAATACAGGTATATTGAAATCATATCAAGCATCTTCTCAGGTCACAATGGTTTGAAACTAGAAACCAACTTCAAGGAAAAAAACCCAAAATACTCTAACTCATGGGACTGAATAACATGCTTTGAAGTAATGAATGGGTTAACAATGAGATCAAAGATGAAATCAAAAAGTTTCTGGAAACAAATAACAATAAATACTCAAGAGCCCAAAACTTATGGGACACAGCAAAGGCAGTCCTCAAAGGGAAATTCATAGCAATATAGGCCTACCTAAAAGGATTAGAAGAAACTTATATAAACAACTTAATCATAAAGCTGCAAGAACTAGAGGAGCAACAACAAACAAAGCCCAGAGCAAGTAGAAGGAAGGAAATCATCAAGATCAGAGCAGTATTAAATAACTTAGAGATTCAAACTACAATTTGAAGAATCAATAAGTCCAGGAGTTGGTTCTTTGAAAAATAATAAAAATTGACAAACCTGTAACCAGACTCATCAAGAAAAAGAAAGAGAGGACCCAAATAAACAGAATCAGAACTGACAGAGGGGAAATCACAACTGATACTTCAGGAAAACAAAGGATTATAAGAAATTACTACAAACAACTATATGACAAAAAATATGACAACCTGGATGAAATGGACACATTTCTGGAAATGTGTAATCTACTAAAACTGAATCCAGAAGAAACAGAACTCTTGAATAGACCAATAACAACTAGTGAAACTGAAGAAGTAATCAAAAATCTCCCAAAGCACAAGAGCCCTGGACCAGATGGCTACACAGGTGAATTTTACCAAACATTTAAAGAAGAACTAGCTCCTATCCTTCTCAACCTATTCCAAAAAATCCAACAGAGGTAAAACTCCCAAACTCTTTCTATGAGGCCAATATTATTCTAATCCCAAAACCAGGTCAATACACAACTAAGAAAGAAAACTACAGGCCATTATGTCTGATGAACATAGATGCTAAGATTCTCAAGAAAATATTAGCAAAATAGCTGTATATAAAGTCAATATTCAGAAATCAAAAGCATTTTTGTATACCAATAATGAAACATCAGAAATAGAAGCTAGAAAACAAATCTCATTTATTATAGCAACAGGAAAAATAAAGTACCTAGGAATAAACTTAACCAAGGAGGTCAGAGACCTGCACTCACAAAACTACAGAACACTGAAGAAAGAAATTAAGGAAGATACAAATAAATGGAAGCATATACCATGTTCATGGATGGGAAAAATTAACATCATTAAAATATTCATACTATCCAATGCAATCTAGAGGTTCAATGCAATCCCAATTAAAATTCCAATAACATATTTCACAGACATAAAAAACGTTCTTCAAAAATGTATATGGAGCCAAAAATGCCCATGAATAGTCACAGCAATCCTGACAAAGAAGAACAAGGTAGGAGGAATCACAATACAGGACATCAAACTATGCTACAAGGCTACTGTAATCCAAACAGTCTGGTACTGGCATAAGAATAGACATATAGGTCCATGGAACATAATAGAGAACCCAGATATAAACCCAGGACTCTATGGCCAATTCGTATTCGACAAAGGGGGAAGGAACATGAAATGTATTAAAAACAGTCTCTTCAATAAGTGGTGTTGGGAGAACTGGACAGCAACATGCAAAACAATAAAACAAACCACCAACTTACACCATACACCAGAATAAACTCAAGGATAAAGGACTTAAACATAAGCAGTGCCACAATAAAGATCCTGGAGAAAAATATAGGCAAGAAAAACAATTTTTTGGGGGGGTGGGTTTTCTTTTTTCTTTTTTCTTATTATTATTTTTAATTTTATTGTTGTTGTATTACATCCATCCCCTTTTTGCTCCCCTCTGTCCCCCTCACCACCCACCCATTCATGGTTCCTTTATACTAGGTTCTTGTCTAAGCTGCTCCCCTTTCTTGCCTCTGCCTCCCCCTTCCCCCCAATCCCTTTCCCCCTGACCACTGAAGGCCTATTCATTGTATTCATATATTTGGTTCTGTTTTGCTTGTTGTTAGTTTTGCTCATTATTGTCCCGTAATGGGTGAGATCATATGATATTTGCCCTTCACTGACTGGCTTATTTCACTAAGCATAATACTCTCCAGTTCCATCCATGTTGTTGCAAAGGGTACAAGTTTCTTCTTTCTTTCTGCCATATAGAATTCCATTGTGTAAATGTACCAAAGTTTTTTGATCCAAACATCCACTGATGGGCACTTAGGCTGTTTCCAGCACTTGGCTATTGTAAATAGTGCTGCTATGAACATAGGTGTACATAGGTTCTTATGAATTGGTGTTTCAGGATTCTTTGGGTATAGTCCAAGTAGCGGAATTGCTGGATCAAAAGGCAGTTCCATTTTTAGTTTTTTAAGGAAACCCCATACAGTTTTCCACAGTGGCTGCACCAGCCTACATTCCCACCAACAGTGTATGAGGGTTCCCTTTGCCCTGCATCCTCACCAACAGTTGTTGTTTGTTGATTTGCTGATGATTGCCATTCTGACAGGGGTGAGGTGGTATCTTATTGTGGTTTTAATTTGCATCTTTCTGATGACTAGTGATGTTGAGCATTCTTTCATATGCCTCTGGGCCCTTTGTATATCTTCCTCAATTAGTTGTCTGTTCAGGTCTTTTGCCCATTTTTTTATTGGGCTGTCTGTCTCCCTGGTGTTGACTCACATTAGTTCTTTATATATTTTGGAGATCAGACCCTAGGCAAGAAAATTTTTGGTATCCTATGCTGCAATATGTTTACTGATACTTCTCCAAGGGCAAAGGAAATCAAAGAACAAATAAACAAATGGGAATATATGAAACTGAAAAGTTCTTATTTAGCTAAAGAAAACACCAGGAAAATTAAAAGGGAACCAACTGTATGGGAAAACATATTTGCCAATGATACCTTAGACAAGGAAGGGTTTGATCTCCAAAATATATAAAGAACTTATGCAACTCAACACCAGGGAGACAGAAAGCCCAATTAAAAAATGGAAAAACAATCTGAACAGACAATTCTCTGAAGAAGATATCCAAAGGGCCCAAAGGCATATGAAAGAATGCTCAACATCACTAGCTATCAGAAAGATGCAAATTAAAACCACAATAAGATACCACCTCACACCTGTCAGAATGGCAATCATCAACAAATCAACAAAAAAGTGTTGGTTAGGATGTGGGGAAAAGGGAGCCCTGGTGCACTGTTGGTGGGAATGCAGGCTGGTGCATCCACTATGGAAAACAGTATGGAGTTTCCTTAAAAACTAAAAATGTGACTGCCTTTTCATCCAGCAATTTCACTACTAGGACAATACCTGAAGAACACTTAAACACCTATTCATAAGAACCTATGTACCCCTATGTTCATAGCAGCGCTATTTACAATAGCTAAGTGCTGGAAACAGCCTAAGTGCCCATCAATGGATGATTGGATAAAAAACTTTGGTATATTTACCCAATGGAATATGACACAACAGAAAGAAAGAAGAAAATCCCACCCTTTGCCACAACATGGATGGAACTGGAAAGTATTATTCTCAGTGAAATAAGCCAGTTATTGAAAGACAAATGCCATATGATCTCACCCATTACAGGACTATAATGAACAAAATAAACAAACAAGCAAAACAGAACCAGATACATAAATGCAATGAATAGAACTTCAGTGGGCAGGGGCGAGGGGATAGAGGGGAGGAAAAGGCAAAGAAGCGGAGCAGCTTAGTGAAGGAACTAGCATGGAAGAACCATTGACATGGATAACAAATGGGATTGACTTTGGGTGGGAGTAGGTGGGTGGGTAAGGGGAAAGTGGGGAGGAAAAAGAGGATATATGTCATACAACAACAATAAAATTAAATTTAAATAAGTAAAAGAAATTTGAAAAAAAAACAGAATAAATATCAACTTTGAGGTTTTTTTATACTGCTTTACCCAGTGGCTTCACCAATATATATTCCCACCAATAGTGCAAAAGCTTTCCTGTTTCTTATACCCTTGCCAGCACTTGTTGATTTATTGATAATAGCTATTTTGACTAATGTGAGGTGATTCCCCATCTGGGAATTTATCCAAAGAAATCCAAAATACTATATTGAAAGAACCTATGTGCCTCTATGTTCATTTCAGGTTTATTTACAATTGCTGGGATATGGAAGCAGCCCATTAGTAGATGGGTGGATAAAACAACTATAGGACATTTATAGGATGGAATACTACTTGGCTGTAAAAAAGAAGAAAATTTTACCTTTTGAGACAGCATGGATAGACCTAGAGAACATTATGGTAAGTGAAATAACCCAGTCAGAAAAAGAAATACTGTATGATTCACTCATGTGTGGAATCTAATAAACAAACTGAGTTAACAGGAAAAATCGAGACAGACTCATAAATAAAGAGCAAGCTGACAGCTCTGGTGGTCAGGGTAGAAGGTAGAGGGATTGAGCAAAAAAGGAAAAATAACTCATGGATATGAACAACAGTGTGGTCATTGTGTGTGTTAGGGATATATAAGGGTGATAACTGGTAACAGAAAGAATACAATAAAAATGAAGGCAAACATAAAAACATTTCTGGACAAAGAAAAAAAATAAAGAGGATTCACAACCAACAAACCTCCACTCTAAGGGCTACGAAATGTTCCTCAAAAGAGGAAAATCACAGTAAGTGGCAACTCCAATCTATCTGATGGAATAAGGAATACAGTGATAGTTAATACATATGATTACATATAAAAAATCTACCCCTTATCCCCACCAAGTTAAGTTAGGCAGAGTCCCACTGGTTTTGACTGCCTTTAGAGGACATACCTTCCTACGCATTTGGAAGATGCATGTGTATTTGACAAAGGGGCAATACATGTATATAAGGAGAAATACACAAACCTGGAATTGTCTTTTGCAATTCCCTTTAACCACTTGGTGGGCATCAAACTCTCTGAATTTAGAAATGTTCCCTTAAAACAAAAAGGAATATTTTTGCCAGATAATCTAAAAAATAATCCCACTGCTTTTGTCTTCTGCGCCTGTACTATGCACTCAATCCATAGCAGCGACATCATGCTAACCACCCAACATTCTGTCTCCGCATTGGAAACAGGCCAGCCACACCACAGCACCAGGTTCTTCCCATCCAAGAAACATCAAAACACATTCCAAACTTATGCCTTCATCTAAATTAGTTCCTGCAATCAGCAGCTAGTTAACTCTTGTGATCGCCTCCCTTCCTGGCCACCTGAACATAATATACAGCCCGATGATGACTTTCCTGGTTCCTCAATTGCTTGCCTATGACCATTTGTTTTCGGCAGTCAACTGAACCCCATTTTTTATTGGGTTTTCTGGCCTCTGCTTCTACTACATATCCCAGCTTTTGACTCTTGGTAACTGATAGACCTCTAGCTCTGAACTTATGGATCCCAACTCACTTTTACAGTCCATAGTTCTATCTTTCATATATCTCTTAATCATTACCTCATCCATCCTAATATTTGCTGGCTGCACATTATATACTTACCAATATTATAATGGTTGTTATGGTGACCAAGATAAACAACATAGAGCCCTGGTACTGGAAGTACTCATGTTAGCAAAGAGGTGAGTGGCCAAGGATAGAGGGGATGACAAGGTGTTCTGAAGACTTAAGTCTCAAAGACATGTGTGCTGCTATTCACAAACTTAATTAAAGGTTATAAATATTTTGGAGCCCCTGCTATGGATAATAATAAATCTCTCAGCTAATTATTCACTAGAGGAATAAGTATAAAAGTTTTTCTTACAAAAATGTTGTTTTCATTATCGTCTTATATTAACCCTTCAACTGTATTGAGAGTTAAATTTACTACATAACTAATGTTATTTTGTTAACATTCTTTTTCTTTTTCTTTTGTTACATAAAATCAAAGATTGTCTCAAAATAGAAATTGAGGTGTGGTCATTATTTAATTGGGCAATGTATGTCTAGGGTTCTTAATAAATTATGTTTGACTAACTGGGGAGTCTCTAAAGTATTCAGGGATTCATGGAGGTTATTGTTCATAAAAGCTACTTGGGGGGCCTTACATTACTCTGTGTTGAGTCAGATAATGAGTTTGTTGTAAAAACTCCCCAGGTAATTCCACAGTGAACCAGGACTCAACCACTGTGCAAAAGGTTCCAGATGAGGCCTCAGCAAGTAGACTGGTCAAGGCAGACTGTGGAAGTCTTAATTTTTAAAGATTTTTACACTTCTTTGTATTCATACAGACTAATAATATAAGTGGGGTGTATTGTAAAAGCAAGTGTTGTGTTATGGGTTGTGTTGTTTTGACTTCAAATTCTTATGTTGACATACTAATTCCAAATACTTCAGACTGTAACTGCATTTGGAGATAGGGTTTATAAAGAAATAATGCTTCATATAAGTTAAAATGATGTCCCAGGGGTGGGCCCTAACCCAATATGACTGTCATCCTTATAAGAAGAGCAGATCAGGATACAGACACATGCAGATGGAAGACCATGTGAACATACAGAAAGAAGATGGCTGTCTGTAAGCCAAGGAGTGAGGCCTCAAAATAAATCAAACCTACCAATATGTTGATCTTAGATTTCCAGCCTCTAGAAAAATGAGAAATAGATTTCTGTTATTTAAGCCATATACTCTTTGGTACTTTGTTAGTCAATGCTATGGATACATGTGGGCATTGAATGAAAAGATTATGAAAGAACTAAATCTTTGCAATTTTTGTAATCAATAGACCCCTAATCAAAAACACATTTCAAAGTGACCTTTAGCTTTAATTCGATAAATATATACCGGATACCTACTAGGTGTCAGCATTGTGTTAATGCTAGAGATAGCAAGTATGTTTGAGTAACACAAAAACCAGAGGGAAATAAAGGGCCTCAAAGAGATCATTACTCTACACTTTGGTTTTGAAAGTTGTAAAATTGAGCCATTCAAAATGCTGTCTGAATGCTCCCCAAGGTCCTTGCAAGACAGTAATTTTATGTTCATAAAATGCTCTGAGAAGGATACGTGCCCTACAAAACTCAAGAATGATAGACAGCTAATCATATAACCCTCTGGAAGCCAAATTCTGAATCCGCATACTTCACATATGTCTATAAGACCTATGGGGGTAGAAATGCCCCAAGGAAATACATCTTCACTCAAAGTGCACACGAATCAACTCATTGATTCAAAGTGTCTTTACTCACCCTCATGTATTCTCCACCTCTGCTTTCTCTGAAAAACTCACCAACTTGAACTGTGCAGACTTGAGAAAATAAGCAAAAACTATAAATTAATATCTGTGAGTCATTATCTAATATGGACTCTAAATATTTTGGCTATTATTTTGCATTTATGGTAACTGCCATGATGGTTGGGCTCCTATCTTCTAAGTAGTTATATACTTAGTCCAAAGAAGACTTGATCTTAAGAGGAAGCCCAGTAAATATTTTTAAAAGAATAATTATATTATTAACATCTTTCTATTGAATAGACAGATAATTGAAGGTTAACAGGTTTTTTTTTTTTCATTTTCATTGATTTTATTGAACATATTCACTGATTTGTTCTATTATCTTCTACCATCTTTAAGTATATTTTATTGATCATGCTGTTACAGTTGTCCCAAAGTCTTTACCTTTTGCCAAGATCCCCATCCCCTCCCACAGTCCTATCCCCCTTAGTTCATGTCCATGGGTTGAATATATATGTTCTCTGATTTCACCCTTTCCTCTATTATTCTTAACTTTTCCCTGTCTTGTACCCTCCAAAGATGCTTCCTAATCCCTGCACCACTTACCAATTCCACTTCCTTCCCCCTTTCAGCTGATAACCCTCCCAATGATCACTATACCTATTATTCTGGTCCTATTCTGGTTGTTTGCTTAGTTTTTCTTTTTAATTTTTAGATTCTGTTGTTGATAGGTGTGAATTTGTTATCTTTTTAATGTTCATAATTTTGATCCTCTTTTTCTCAAGTAAGTCCCTTTAACATTTTATACAATAACAGTTTGGAGATGATGAACTCCTTTAGCTTTATCTGTGTGGGAAGCACTTTATCTGCCCTTCCATTCTGAATAATAGCTTTGTTAGGTAGTTAGTTATAGGCCCTTGTTTTCCATAACTTTTAATACTTCTTGCCAGTCCCTTCTTGCCTGAATATTTTCCTTTGAGAAGTCAGTTGATAATCTTACAGGAGCCCCTTTGTAGGTAACTCTTTTCTCTTGCTGCTTTTAAGATTCTCTCTTTTTCTTTGGCATTTTAATTATGATGTGTCTTGATGTGATCCTCTTTGGATTTAGCTTGTTTGAGGCCCACTGTGCTTCCTGGACTTGTATGTCTAGTTCCTTCACCAAATTTGGAAAATTTTCCTTAATTATTTTTTCAAATAAGTTTTCAATTTCTTGCTGTTCCTCTTCTACTTCTGGCACCCCTATGGTTCATATGTTGGCATGTTTAAAGTGGTCCCAGAAGTTCCTAAGTCTCTCCTTATTTGTTTTTTCAATTGTTTCCTCCTCCGGTACTGGTTGACTGTTTATTTCTTCCTTATGTTCCAAATCATTGACTTGAACCCCATTTTCTTTCCCTTCAGCATTTGTTTTTGTGTGTGCTTTCCTTTATTTCACTTAGCCTAGCCTTCACTTGTTTTCTTTTGCATTTGCCATACTTAAGCATATCTGTCAAGTCTGTGAGCATCTTTAACACAGAGTTTTAAACTACGAGTCTGTTAGGTTGGCTATTTGTATTTTAGGTTGGCTATTTCTTCACCACTTAGTTCTCCCACTGGAACCTTGATCTGCTCCCCTTTTTGAGCCATAGTTCTCTGTCTCTTCAACTTGACAGGTTCGTGTGTTTGCCTCTGTGTCTTAGGTATAGCTGCTGCATCCGTTACATTTTAAGGGGTAAAGCCTTAGGTATTTGTCAGTACAGGTGACTGTTTTACCATGTTGTGGCACTGTATGTGGAGTAGGAGTCTGATAGGGAACAATGATGCTTGTTCAGCATTCACCCCTCTTCCAGGCATTTTTCCTGCTTCCTGTATGGTACTGGTGCTTCTCCAGCTGTTACTCTGGATGTGGTTCCCAGAGAGGGTGGGTCTATGGACATTCTAGAACTGTGGGGACCCTCTAAACAGACTTCTGAGGAATGTCAGTTTCTTCCTCTGCCCCAATTCCCACTGTGTTTCACAGTCAGAAGCAATGTGGCTTTATTTTCTCCTGGGACTGGAATAGTGAGTCGTGCAGTCTGGTCTGGTGCTGGAAGCACTAAACAGATGTCCCTACATTTTTTGGTTTCAATGTGTAACTGCACTTTCTGATGGTTAGTTACAGTTGCTATCTCACTGCAGCTGCCACACAGCCAAACCATGCACCACCAAACTGCTCAGCCAAATTGCTTCACCAAACAAGTCCTCTCTGTCCCACATCTAACCCTCCTCCCTGTCTGGATGAGTATATCCTCTTTATGTATTTTGTTTGTTGGACTTCCATGCAGCTTGATATTCTGGGAATTCTGGTTGTCTCTAGTTTTGAGATAGATGTATCTGGTTTTGGTTGTGGAGGGATATGTATTATCATGTCTACATATACCTCCATCTTGGATTCAGAATGTTAGGTTAGTTTTTAAATACATTGAATTAATCTGTTCATTCAACATCTATTCATTATGTATTTAAAATAGATAAGATGCTGCTACTCGGTATTAAAAAAAAAAAAGCAGAAAAGACATGGCCCCTAACTACACACTTTCACTGCCAATCCTTTTTTCATAATAGACAAGAAGCCTCCTGATAGACTGAAAGGATGCAGGACTTAGAAACTTTAAAACACTTTTTCTTTACAAGATTAAAAAAAAAAATTTTTTTAAGATTTTATTTTGAATTATTTTTAGAAAGAGGGGAAGACAGAGAGGCAGAGAGGGAGAGAGACATCAATGTATGGTTGCTTTTCACCTGCCTCCAGCCACAGACCTGACTGGAGAATTGTTTTGCAACCTTGTTATGTGCCCTGGCTGGAGAATCGAACCTGCAAGCTTTGGGTTCGCAGGCCGGTCTTTGTAAGATTTTAATTTTAAATTAAGTTTTTAATTTTTTCCTGTATTTATTGATTTTTAGATTGAAAAGGAGGGAGGGAGGGGGAGAAAGAGAGAGAGGGGAGAGAGGAATATCAACTTGTCCCACTAATTCATGCATGTTCATTGGTTGAGTCTTATATGTACTGTGATCAGGGATCGAACCTGTAACATCAGCATATTGGTTTGAAGCTCTAACCAACTCAGCAACCTAGCCAGCACTAAATCTTTTAATTCTTTGTTTATTCTTCTATTTGACAAGAATATGTTTACATTTTATCTTTGTTGCCTATACTACACTTTTAAAAAATTATCTTAATTAAATTATACTACCAACAATTGAATAATGTAATGGGGTTAAGTTTATAAATGTCGGAATGAAACTAATCTCTCTTGGCAACTGAAATCTACTTTATTGGTGTTCAACTTTTTTCTCTGACATAAATTGAAAGATAAATGCACACTCTTTTCCTTTTGTAACGTATTTAAACTTAATACATTTAAATATTTTTTCCCATAGCTAATAAAGTTCTTATTACTGAATGTAGTAGGGTAATGCTTATATTTTAAATATGCTAGATAATTTTACTCTAGCACTTAAATATA
Organism: Noctilio leporinus; assembly: GCA_004026585.1. NCBI lineage: Eukaryota > Metazoa > Chordata > Mammalia > Chiroptera > Noctilionidae > Noctilio > Noctilio leporinus. Next base: position 119,769 of record PVIW01002783.1, on the reverse strand, counting down.
ACAGAATTAGAATTCTATTTTAAACAGAATATAAGAGTTTGCAATGGGCTTCATATTTTCCTTATATCATTCAACTACTATACTTTCATAAGAAAGATTCACAGGTCAAACCACCCATTGCCTTAAGAGAAACAGCCACAAGGAAAAAAAAAAAAAAAAAAAAGTGGTTAGCTGCCCTTTGGCTTATATTCCCAAAGAAAACTAAATCCACAATTCTTATATCTAGTGTCACCAAGAAACTTAAATATAAACATGTAAATAATTGAAAACAGACACAACACTAATAGATTCCATTGTTCTTATCCCTTTATAAAAAGAGAAGATTTAGGGGAGAAGTCAGCAGGTTCTTGAAAGTAAAATATTTTCAAGGGCATGAAAATGATTGTTTCTTATAACTTCAGAAAACCATTCTCAGCATTCTCTTTAATTTCCATAAGTGTTCCATTATGACAGTTAAATGCCCATTAAAGTGTCTACACACATGGTTAATGAGCACCTATCTTCTCAAGTGTGACTAATGGTACAGGAATCATCTATATTCTCAGCACTTAGGACATTTACAGAAGTTTAGTCTTTATTTGCCTCATATCCAATCTCCGCAGACACTGTGGAAAGTCTATTATGCTATTATAGATTGTAACTTTTAACTAGGCTTAATTTCTACTTAATAATAAAATAGATATCAATATTTATGTGGGCATTTAAATGTAAATTTCTGATCTTCATTGCACATTCAGGTAGTGATTTAGGCTGACTTTTTTTAACATTCCCATTGGTTTGTAAACTAATGTGATGTTTGGTTTTACCTTACATTGACCGATTATCAAAACATTCTTTTAAAACATTAGGTTATTAAGATACTGTAAATTTTCTGATTAAATCTTCTACTTCCTCCTTGTCCATTTGAAATATTTTTGGCAGAATAATGATTTTTAAAGATGTCTAAGCCCTAACTCCCATAATCTGAGAATACATTTCCTTACATGGAAGAAAGGACTTTACTGATGTGACTAAGTTAAGGATCTTGAGATGGGAGATGATCTTAAATTATCCATATGGGACTGATGCCATCACAAAGTGTCCTTGCAAGGGAACTATGGAGGCAGGAGAGAGATGGCATCACAAGAAAGACTCAATCATTGTTGGTTTTGAAGATGGAAGAGGGCATGGGTCAAGGAATGCCCTAGAAGCAACTAGAAGCTTGAAGTGACAAGAAAATAAATTCTCATTTCCAACTCTTTATTAAGAATAACAGCCTTTCATATTAGCTCATTTAAGAATTCTGACCTCCATAACCATAAGATAATAAATTTGTGTTGTTTTAAGACACTAAATTTGTGGTAATTTGTTATAGCAGCAATAAGAAAATAAGGATTCATTAACATTTTATTTTGATTTTACCATTCTTTTATAATTGGATCACTAATTCAAGATCATCTACATATCAGATAAACCTGAATTTTTAAGCAATTTGAGAGGTTGTGAATAACACAGATGGACCAGTGGCTGCCTTTGCCAATTTTCCAGAGCTAACGACCTAATGGTGAACAATGGGATGCAACATTCTAATTCATTACAAACATTATAGTCCATATGGGTGGTCTGATATGAGCCCTAATCAGAAATTATTTCATCCTTTTAAAGTGGCAGATACAGGAAACCTTTCACTTAGGTGAAACATGTCCAGCAGGCTTTTCAAAGCTGATAGTACCAGAAATTATACTGTTTCAACCCTTAAATATGTTATTACTCCTAAAATGGAGGTCATTCAAAAATACGAATTTCCAAAATTCTCCAAGTTCTATAAAAGTGATATAAGAGAGCTAATGTGACTTTGAGAATGCTACAAATGAGCTAGGAAACCCAGAGAGACAGAAAGGTAAATGATGAATTTTGGGGGGTCATGAATATAATGACTCAGTCTTTAATGAAACCCACAGTGGCTTCTGGCATTAGCAATTTGGAGATACCTGCTCCAGGTCTTGTTATAAATCCAAATAACAGAAACTTGTACCCCTGACCCCATACCTCAGAGGTTAGGTATCAGCTAACCTCTCTGATGAAATCATCAAGAAATCAGAAAAGAATGTTCTCTGACAATAAAGATTTCCCAGTTTCTCACCCTGTTTACTTGGTTGTTTCACCCTGAAGGGATAGAGGCATAATTCCTATGTACCCTAAAGTACAGAAAAGAACAAGCTCTTATAGTTCTGGTATGTACATTTTGTCTCTTTATTTGCATGACCCTCTATGGCAGACTCAAATCCTTATGGAAAATTAAAGCCCAGCGAAACACACACAAATCCTTTAAGACAGACAGGTTAAATCAGAACTGATCACAGTACATATATATTCAATTCCATAATTTAAAAAATGGAAATTTTTCCAGCTATCTTGTAGTGGATGCTTTTTTGTTTCAATTATAACTTCAGTAATTGAAACTTGTCCCCCTACCCCCATCAATGAGAAGAAATCATGCATCCGGGCAGTTCTGGTGACTTTCTTCCTCTTTCCTCTTACCTCACTCTTCCTTGCCATCCTTACCACCTTCAGTTTCTTTTCCCCCTCTCTTCCTTTAATTCTTCTCTACCAAAACCAACTTGGACAACAGACAATTTTTATTAACTACTGTGTATGCCTCAGGGTAGCGAATAGTACCTGAACCCTGGGCAGGAGGAAAGAAAAAAGCCTTTGATTACGCTTTAGGGAGCTCTATTCACACAGGAAAGAAACAGAGATAAAGGAGCTGGAATGGGCCAGAAAAAATAGCAATGGACATGATCATTATAACAGAATAATTAGGGGTAGATAGGAACAGTTAAGGTACAGAAAGTAAGATCAAAGGAATACACACAGACAGAACAAAGAAAGAATAGAAAATGTAATGTGCCTAATAAACAGGATCCAGATGCACAATATTGGAGGAGCATAAAACAAACAAAAGCTCAGACAATTCAAGGAGCAGGAGAGAATGTGAATGCCAAGGAGCTTCTGCAAGAACTTGGGGGCCAATACACTTAATAGAAAAGAGGACCAGAGAAACTTAGTTTATTAAAAGCAGGAAGCAAGGTGTAAGTGAAAAGGAGGAGGTGTAGAGGAAAGGATCATGAAAGCCATGCTTATGAATCAAACCCTAGAAAAGGCAAAAGCAATAGTGTGTAAGAATAGACATGTTGTATTAAAGAGATCATGTTTAATTATAAACCCAACATCAAGAGAAAGAGTGCATTTTTAAAAATATTTTTTCTTTGTTTATTTTCAGAGAGAGGGGAGAGAGAATGAAAGGGAAAGAAACAGCAATTGGTTGCCTTTCTCATGCCCCCTAACTAGGTACATGGCCCACAAGCCAGGTATGTGCCTTGACTGGGAATTAAACCTATAGCCTTTTGGTCTGTAGGCTGGTGCTCAATCCACTGAGCTGCACCATTCAGGGCAAAAGAATGCATTTTTATTGGAGGTCTATTCCCTTCCAGGTTTTGTCTACATGTATGTAAGTTTTATATATTTATTTCACTTTTTCTACTTAAGGTTGTAGTTGAGAGATGTTCATCTTTTCATGCTCAAAACCTTTGTCATTTCTTTCTCCCTCCATTTTGACTTTTTACATGGGCATACTGACCTGCTGGTGTTTAAACATGGAGCTGGGAAAGATGCTGGCAAGGTGGAGAAGGGTCAGGGAAGCCACATAGTTGGTGGCAGCCAGAAACAATCTTTGACTAAAGAGACAGGCACACCCAGCATGGAGACAGTTCTCAGCAGAAAGTAGCCACGGCACTCACATATCAGAGCAGCTTTCCAGGTGAGAGGAGATGAGATATAACTTTGAAATTTTTCAAAGAACATAATTCAGGAAGTTGCTGAGAGAAATGTTTTTGCTAATGCCAAAATTTCTAAATGTCAAATAAATGGGCTGCCCTAGAAGTCAATGACTTCTTATCTTACTGGAAGTGTTCAAGTGAAAGTTGAATGATTTGTCTATGGTAATGGAGGAAATAAGAATTAAGAAGAGAGTTCCTCTAGAGATAACCTGTATTGTCCTTTATACTCTGAAAATGGATAATATTTTTAATACTCAAACAAGCGCAAATATCCTCACCATTATATATTTTATTACAAGTAAACCCAATCATTATTAAAATAAACATTTTTTTATATTCTTTGGGTGTGTACAATATAATATAATCATGCAATATCTATTTCAAAGGGATAGAAACCTGCTATATAAGTTCATATCTATTTATTTTCTCAGTGATTATGGTAGTTTCCTTGAAGAATGATTCCTAAGTATAAATGAGATAGTGTCATGATATAAACATGAATGTTGTTTACTCTGCCTGGAACATTCTCCTTTAGAGTTTTTCCATTGATGGATTCTTTTCATCCTCAAATTCAGACTTCTTTTTTTTTAAATATTTTATTTATTATTTTCAGAGAGAAGGGCAGGGAGGGAGGAAGAAAGGGAGAGAAGCATCAATGTATGGTTGCCTTTCACCTGCCTCCAGTTACAGACCTGGCTGGAGACCTGGCTTGCAACCTGGTTATGTGCCCTGACAAGGAATCAAACCAGCGATCTTTGGGTTTGCAGGCTGGGGCCTTATCCACTGTGCCACCAGCCAGGGTCAGACCTCTTTTTATGAGCTCAGACAGACTTGTATCAACTACCTGCTTAGTATTAGTTTCTTGTGGCTGCCATAAGAACTACAACTGGGTTGTTTGAAGCAACAGAAATGTAGTCTCACAATCCTGGAGGCTAGAAGTCCACAATCAAGGAGATAGCTGGGCCATGCTCTCTGCAGGTCCTAGGGAAGAATTGTTCCTTGCCTCTTCCACCTTCTGGTGGAGGTGAGCAATCCTTAAGGTTCTTTGTCTTGCACCTGAATCACTGTAATCTTTGCCTCAGTAATCACATGGCATTCTCTCAGTGTGTGTGTGTGTGTGTGTGTGTGTGTGCATCTGTGAGTCTGTGTATGTTTGTGTCTCCATGTCTCTTCTCTCTTCTTATAAGGACACTGGTCATATTGAATTAGGGCCCACCTACTCCACTGTGACCTCATCTTAATTAATTATCCAATGCTCAAATAAGGCCACACACCAAGGTACTTGGGGTGAGGATTGCAGTGTATCTTTTTGAGGGACACAGTTCAAACTATAACATGAATCTTAAACATAACATGTCTAAAGTGAATCTATTAATTCTTTCCCAAAACACATCCTAACCTATTTATTTCATTTCAGTAAATGTCACTGCAACCTATCCAGTTGATCAATGTAATAATCCAAGAGAAATCCTTGACTTTTCTACCTCCATCACAGTCCACATCCATTTCATCTGCAAAAGCTGCTATTTTATTGTGACATGAACATTTATCCATCCCTTCCCCTATTTCCACTGACATCTCCACTGAGAGCAAGCCTACACCTCTGCTTGTCCAGGACCATGGATGGCAACAGCCTTCTAAGGATTCTGTTATCCTTCTTGCTCCCTTACAATACATTTTGCATAGAGATCTTTGAAAGACCTAATTCTTCTCATGTAATCCCCTACTTCAAGTCCTTTAAGACACTTAAAATCCATAGCACTAAAAATGAAATTAAAATTCCTTACCAACTGCCCTGGCTGGTGGCACAGTGGATAAGACACTGGCCTGCAAACCCAAAGGTCAATTTCCCAGCCAGGACACATAACCAGGTTGCAAGCCAGGTCTCCAGCCAGGTCCATAGCTGGAGGCAGATGAAAGGTAACCATACATTGGTGTTCCTCTCCTTACCCTTCTCTCTAAAAATAATAAAATAAAACCTTAAAAAATATTCCTTACCAAAATGTACAAGGTCCCAATATCTTCCTTTCCACTTGATCTCATATTGGCCCCCTTCATTCACCAGACTTCTTTTCACACCATTAGAACAGGTAAGGCATTTGTATTACCTGAGAGCCTTCGTAATTCTTATGTGATGAACTCATCCCCTGATTTTCAGCATGACTGGCTATTTCCTTCCTTTCATTTTCAGTTTAAATGCCTTCTCTTCAGTGAGGTCTTCCGATATCACACCACATAAAGTATTTATTTTTCTAGTTTTTCTGATGACCTTGAAAGGTCCCATTTGTGGCTCCCTTGCAGCAGTGCATCATATTAGTACCCTTGCTATGGCTCATGTTTGGGCAGAAATCTATACTTCTCTGCCATTAGACGTGAATGAACAAGAAATGCTGGTTTTTGTATGTCACTGAGATATTGTGATTGTTATGCAGCAAAATATAATTAATATACTTTCTACCTCATCATATTTATTTTCTTCATAGCACTAATTATAGTTTATTTACTATAAACTATAATTTATAGTTTATAAATTATAAACTATAATAATTTATTTACTTTATTAGTTTTGTTCATTTATTAACTCTCACTAGAGAGTAATGCAGTGAAGACAGGAGGCATCTCAGCAGTGAAAATCTAGGACCTAATACTGTGCCTGACATGCACAGATCCACTTCTGTAATGGATCCATGAACTCCCTTCAGGGCTGATTTTATCTATTTTTCATCTGACCCAATATTGTACTCTCTTTTTTGAAAATCTTTTCTATGAAACTTCAACTTCAATTTCCTAGTTTTCAAAGTTTGGTACTTGGGGACTCGTTTAAAACAAAACAAAACAATTAATTATTTCCTCAGCAAGATAAAATAACTTAGAAGAAATCTCTTTTTAAAAGATTAGATGTGACTTTTAATTGCATAATACTTTATGCAATTCCATAGTTTATAATAGTTGACCTCTGTTCTCCTCTATCCAATGGGCTCCATTAACATCTCAGAACCACCATCAGAGCTCTAAGTCTGTGTTCTTGATAATTCAACAGCCTTCATCGAATGATTTCCTTCAGTAACATTTCTGCTTGACTAAAACTGAATTGGTGCTTGGGATATAATTATTTCTCATCCTTAGTTCATGTTGAAATGCAAAATTAGGTATTTCTGATTTGTACATTTGCAGGCCAGCTATTTTTCTGTCTGTGCCTGGCACTGATGAATTACTGTATTTTTCTAGAAAAATAAATTCTAACAGTTATTGGGGTTGTGGACAAGATTGTGAACCCTCATGGGGTTCAATGAGCTTGCTTTGTTGGAGGCATTAGGAATGTTCCACTCCCTGATGGCTTTCTCCTTCCACCATGCATTCTCTCAAGGACCAGGCAGTCACTGTTATAAACCCCCCCAACTGGTGTTTCTTTCCCACAGATCTCATGATCCAGCACACAGATCTGCTGAATGGTTCTGGTGGAATCAATGAGAAATGCATGTACTTTTCATTCATTCCTTCATGAGGTCATTAGGTGTACATTTGAATACCTATGAGGTGCTACATAATCCTAGACATGAGGGATTGCAGACATAAATCTGAATGCCTAGACCTGACACAGCTCCTTTCTCAGTCTTTACAGGTTGTCCAGATGCTGATTTGTTTTTTGAGGACATTCTTTGTTCTTTTCTTTTTCTAGTTGTTCTGCAACCACTCTAACAGGGCCTTCAAATGTGAAGCAGATTTGCAGGAGGTCAGTACCTGATAAACCCCATGCAGTTACCCTGTGTTTGTCATCTTCTGCAGCTGCCAGGTTTGAACCACTGAATTCCCTCTCTCTACCAGTGCCACCTTCAGAAAAAATGCTGGGCACTTAAAATGGGTGGGAAAGGGTATTTACAGTTGAATAGATGCTGCCAATGCTTCCAATTCAGCACTTCACTTGTCCCTAGAGGCATGGCATTCCTCCTGTGTATAGCCCCACACCATAGCACACACCCTCACTGTGCAGGCCAAGCCTCTGGAGACAGTATGGCAGTAGCAGCATCAGCAAGGAAATTGCTCAGTTCTTGAAAAAAAAATAAAATAAAACAATGGACTCCAGAAAATAAATTATACTTAGAGCCACGTCAGTAAAGATTAAGGCAGTACATTAGGCATATTTCTACCAATTTAGTCAGCTCAGGCTGCCATAACAGAGTACCAGAAACTGTGTAACTTAAACAATAGCAAGTTATTTTATCACAAAAATATAAGTGGTGATTGCAAGTTCAGGATCAAGATGTTGGCCTGGTTTCTCCTTCATTGGCTTAGACACAACCACTTTCTCACTGTGTCCTCACATGGTCTTTCCTATGTGTGCATGGATATTATCTCTTCTTCTTCTTATAAACACACCAGCCCTTCTGGGTCAGGGTCCTAACCTTATAACCTCATGTAATCTTTATTACCTCCTTAAAGACCCTGTTCCCAAATATAATCTCAGTGGGGCTAGGGCTTCAATATATGAATTTCAGGGGACACAATTCATTTCATAGCAACTACAAAATGCTATATCTTGCATGTAAGTAGGATTCTGAACCTTTATAATGCAAAGTTCTGCTTAATTACATAAATATAAATATATGTACTTGGCTATAAAAGAGAAGGAAAAAAGAAAGGAAGAGAAAAGGAAGGAAGGAAGGAAAACCTTTAACATCCATTTAAGTTGTTTTAAAGTAATATTTACAGTACATGATTTTTGCTCAGACATTGAACATAGAACACAGGCAGGTCAGGAGATGGAACTCCATTTTACATCAAAGTATTTCTGCAGGTGTCTCTCTGAAGGGACTTACTATAGTGATTATGGGTTATATGATTAGCACTATAGGCTTTATTCAAAGCTTTCTATATTCACATCCCAGGTCCTTTACTTAAGAGCAGAGAGAAGAAATTAACTCTCTCTGCCCAGTTTCCTTATCAGTAAAATGGAGATGATGTTCAAAACATCCACCTCATTTTGGGGTTACAATTAAAGTAATACTCTTGAAGCAGTGTCTTTTAAACAGTAAGTCATCAGTATATAGTTCATATTATTTTTACCTTCACAAGTCTTAAGTGGAGTAAACAAGGCAGATATCATTATTTGTTGCTTTACAGAAAATATTTAGGGTCTCCATTGATTGCCCAGGGAAGCATAACGAGTTTCTGGTGGCATCTGGATAAGAACTCAAGTCACCCAACTCCAGGTACTCTTCTGAATACAGGACGAATTTGGAATAAGGCAGTAGGCTTCCAATGGGCATTGAATGCTGCCAATCTTATCCCATTTTCCCCATTATCCAGGAGACCTTATGCCTGCAGGAGAACTCAGGGAACTCCACTCTTCTCAGTCCAAGACAAATGTGCTTTGTGCTATTACAGAATCAAAGGCTTTTTATTTTTGACACTGATTTCCTACATACCTGGCCTTGAGGACACACATATAGAATGAGGCTCCATCCCTCAAAGATCTGAGGTCCTGTGGTGACAACTGTCCAAAAAATAGGAATAGCTTACATAATTTGCCTTCCCATTGTCAGGTGGCTGGGGGAAGACCTCACTAGCTCCAATGAGTATCGCATAACTCTTGCTGAGACCACAGGGTAAAACTCCATAGATTGTCACCTCTGGGTTCTCTTTAGAGGAGGGGCAACATTAAACCTCAGGAGTCACCAGCCCCTTCTAGGGCCCTCTTTTTAGAGCTGCTCCATAAGGTCCCAAGTAGGAAGTAATGAACCTCCCAATTCTTGTCAATCAGTTGGTAATGAGGCCACAAGAACACCCTGACTTCTAAGCTTACAAGGGCCTGCCCCCTGTTCAGCTGGGAGCTTGGGGGTTATTCTTCTGGGCATGCTTTTGAGCTACACCAGGAACCAACAAAGAAGTGAGGGAGTAGTTAGTCTGGAGTTGTTCTGGGTGATTGTCCTCTAGCTTTTCATACATTATTCTCATTATTAATATTTTGAAACTGTGGTTACATTTATTTTATTTTATTTTTTAAAGAAAGGGGAAAGGAGGGAGACAAAGAGAAAGAAACATTGATGTGAGAGAAAAACACCTTATCAGTTGCCTTGTACACATGCCCCAACCTGGGACCAAACCTGCAACCCAGGAATTGAATGAGTGGCCTTTTGGTTTGCAAGACAATGCCCAACCAATTGAGTCATACTGCCTGGGGTGAAATTGTGGTAGCATTTAGAACATATCACACAACTAAATATATATAATCTAAATGTACCAGGATGGAAACAAAATGTTTTTACTTAGCTCCCTGTCTCTAGACCTATCTGATCTGATCCACAAAAGCAATGTTGGCCATTCTGCTCCCTTGCTTGGAAACTGCTGTGGCTTCTTAATGCCTCAGGTAGCTCCATGATCCTAGGCACAACCTACGACCTGATCTCATCTACACTTTCATCTTCTAGGACTTCCTGCCTTGCATCTACTAGCAAATAATAGAAGCAAGCTGGAAGCAAAACACTGCTGCATATGCATTTTGTTCTCAGTTCTACTGACTGCACTTCGTGTGGACTGAAGTCTGAATAGAAAACTAGTACTTGACCTTGCAGAACTGCTCCCTCTTGCCCAGAACACCCTTAAAAAGCCCCTCATGTATACAAGCTGCCCATCATTTCCCTGAATCAACACAGGTTCAAAGCCCAAAAAGTTTCCCCAAAACTCTTGTCCAAATTCTATTATTCTTCTTATATATTATTATATATTGTTATTATAAATTATCTGTTAATGTATATCTCCCCAACTAATTTGTAAGTGGTTAGAAATAGGCCACATCGTGTTTAGCTCTGAATTTTCAACTCCCAAGCAGAATGAAGAGAAAAGAGTTATTTACTGGATATGTATGGAACTGAACCCCACACCAGGCCAGAAAAGAAAAACAAAAGATTGCTGTCCTAGAAATGACCAGTCATGAATATCTGTGGTGGCCCTTGAACCAGTGTGAGCCCTTCCAAGTTCTGTGCAGGGTTTATGGTTATTAGCCTTTACTCTGCCGGAAAACATCTTACAAACTATTTGGTGAAACCAGACAAACATGCATGAAATGTCATCGAGCAGTCAGTGATTCAACTGTGTGAGAAGGCATGTGAGCTCAAATGCACTTTAAATGATAAAGATTTGGACAAACTAAAGTAGGCACCAGAATTCATTGGGGGTAGGGATTGAATTTGAACAGACTTTAGAGTGTGAATCTAATTTGGAAAGATGAAAGTTAACAGCATTTGAGATGAAAGAACAGAAGGTGCAAATTGTAAACTCTGGGATCTGAACTCCTTTCTAGGTACAACTGGACTCTGCTAAATGTATGTTTGAATAAGGAAGGACTGCACTGATCAACCAACCACTGGGCTACTGGGCTAGAACAAATGGTCATGATGGGGCTCTGGTAATAGGCACAACATGTTAAGAAATGATGAAGGTCAAATTGACAGTGAACCAGGAAATATTTAAAATTTAATTTTCAAGACACTCTAGACTTCACATGAGAGCCATACATATTCAACTTCACATTTTATTTGTATGATTTTCTTTAGAAAGCATTGTTGGTATCTTTTTTTTTTTTTTTTTTACTGGAGAAAATTGAATTTAAACATTTGTCTTAGATAATTGGTTGATGGATAAATGGGAGTTCAGTGGGGTTAAGTTCCATTTGGGGTATTCTTTCACAATTAGGTGGTACAGATAAATGTAAAAATCATTAACATTAACTGAAAATAGACATTCACTGTAACACCAGGACAAATAATGATCTTGATATATCATTTAGAGTTTCAGTTCAATACTGAAATTTTAGTTTATGACTTGGTAAGTGGTTTTTCAATTTGAGAGATTTTTGTTTTGTTTTCTTTCCTAATAGCAGAACAGACTTTAAAATAACGTTAAATAAACTAAAAGGGTTTTATTAAAGTAAGGTCTTTTTTATAAATTGGTATCTTGGAAATATGCCATAGAACAGGAAGACTTGACATTCATGGGTCCCTACAAGGGTCCCTAAAGTTCAAGGTGACAACAAGGGTCCCTAAAGTTAAACAAGTGCTGTCACAGAAGCACAAGCAGTAGTTACTTATGTCTACAGAGCTGATGTTCATGTTCACACTTACTTGTGGTGACACCTTCAGATGTAAGTTCTAGAAATTCTAGTTGATATTTTGCTCTGGAACCTAATGCCAGTAAAGAAGTTAGGCTCTGCAGCATTTGGGCATCTTATGGACAGAAGAGGCACTGTGCATGAGTATGACAAGTGGAGTTGTAGGCACTTAAATCTGAATTTTTAGGGGTAGGTATTTTCTCAGATGAATACTCACGTATTCTGGAAATAGAAGAAACTAACAGCCTAGTCAGTTTTGAATGATATACAGCCACCTAGAGTTGGCTACAGGGCTGAGAAGATCAGTTTTGGTTTTTCTTATGCTTGGTGCACTGTCAGAATATCTGCTGGTTTATTTCTCCAGCAAATGTTCATTAATGCCTCTCTGCCAAAGATCAAGTTCAGTGTCACAGGAAATAGAGTTGAAAAAAATGTTAACTGTGATAGTATAGGACATTTTACCTTGTTACCTAAAGCACTATTTTTATTTTACTTAGCATAACCTTCATTTCTGCCTGGGTCTTTTTCATGCTATTAAAGTACCCAAAGAGTTCCTTGAGCATCTTAATAACCAGTGTTTCACACTTTGCATCTGATAGATTACTTCTCTCCATTTTGCTTAGATCTTTTTCTGGAGATTTGTGATGTTCTTTCATTTGGGCTATACTTTTTTGTCTCCTTAACCTAGCATCCTCCCTTGGTTTGTTTCTATGTATTAGGTAGAGCTGCTTTGACCTCCTGTCTTAGTAGTGTGACCTATTATAGAAAGAGACACCTGTAAGTTGAGTGGGGAAGGTTATACTAGGTAAGATAAAGAAAAAATTATAGGGAACCAACAGTGGGGTGGATGAAACTGAGAATCAAATGATTTGTAACAGAAAAAAGAAAAAACATTCAATCAGGACAGCAAGATGAACAAATTACCAAAAAAAAAAAAAAAAAGAATAGGCTGAGGAGCCTCTGAGACAACTTCAAACATACCAACATTTGAATAACAGGGATGCTAGAAGGAGAAGAAAAAGAGAAAGAAACTGAAAACTTATTTGAAAAAATAATAAAAGTATTCTCCCCTAATTTAATGAAGGAAATAGACATACAAGTCCAGGAAGCACAGAGAGTCCCAAACAAGATGGAAACAAAGAGGCCCATTCTAAGACACACCATAATTAAAATGCCAAAGGTTAAATATAAAGAGAGAATCTTAAAAGCAGTAGGAGAAAGCAGTTACCTACAAAGGAGTTCCCACAAGGTTATCAACTAATTTCTCAAAAGAAACTTTGCAGGGAAGAAGGGATTTAGCAACAAGTATTCCAAGTGATGAAAAGCAAGGACCTACAACCAAGATTACTCTGTCCAGCAAAGCTATTATTTAGAATGAAAGGGAGATAAAATGCTTCCCAGCAGGACAAAGTGAAAGGAATTCATCACCAAGCCATTATTATATAAAATGTTAAAGACACTTTTTAACAAAAAAAATATCAAAACTATGAAAATTAAAATGGCATAACTATCAACAATTGAATCTGAAAAAAAAACAAACAAACCAAGCAGAAAGCAAAACAGAAACAGAATCATAGATATGGAGATCATTTGGAGGGTTATCAGTTGGGAAGGGGAAGAGGAAAAGGGTGCAGAGATTAAGAAGTTCAAATTGGTAGGTACAGAAGTGACAGAGGGATATTAAGAACAGTATAGGAAATGGAGTAACCAAAGAACTTATATGCATGGTCTGTGGACATGAACTAAGGTGGGGAAGGGGGCATTCCTGAAGGTAATGGGGCAAAGGGGGAAAATTAGGATAACTAATAGCATAAATAATTTCAATAAAATATATTAAAAAAAAAAGTACTATCATTGCCAGCTGCACCATCAGTTATTTAGATAACATGGGGAACATAATGTTAACTGTAAAATTTTACTAATTTATAATCATATAAGATTATCAGAATATTACATTAAATTTTCACAATTACTTTTAAATTTTAATCTAGGCAGTCTTCATATTCAATTGGAAAATATATCTGAATTTGGGTCACACAACAGCACTGTTTGGAGGTTTCCTTGCCAATTGAAACAAATCACATCCAAACAGGGAGTCTGGTTTTTCCTCTATCCATGCCACCCTACCCTGCGTTGCAGAAATGTGTACCACCACTCAACCAGTGCTGAAACTTGAAACCAAGGACTTTCTTTCATTTCTCCCCCTCATTCCCTACCACAGTCCATATCAAATATATCTGTAATACTTGTTAATTTTTCCTCGAAAGTAGATTGTGAACATGTGTTTTTTATTGCTGCTGCCACTATATGGCCCTAGCCCCTACCTCATTTCAGTAGTTCCCCAACTCATTTCTCCTCCCACTCTGGCCTTAGATGAAGCTTTTTTTTTTTTTTTTTTTTTTTTCTTTATTGAGATATATTGACACATAAAATTATATTATTCTAGGTGCAATACTTAATTATTCACTATATGCATATACAGCAAAATGATTAGAATAAATTTAGTTACATCCATCACCACACATAGACAATCTTTTAAACAGCAAATAAACCATATCATTCATTCTTTTGCTTAAAACTTGTTCATGGTTCTCAATTGCACTTAAAGTTTTAACTCTTTGGTATTATAGACAGTACTGCTTATCTGTTAGACTCCAACTCAGCACTTTTCACTCCTTCTGTCTGCTTTGTATCCCCTTCTGCTCCTCAACAGATTAAAAGGCCAATAGGCATTTACAGGTCTTTCTGCTTGAGGATCTCCCACCTTTCTCCCCATCTCTGCCCCATTCGTTATTTAGTTGACTTTTCTTCCTTGGAGAAGCCTAATTTCACACCCTAATAAAGGTGGATCTTTCTATCACCTGTGTCTTCTAACACAGCATTCACTGTCTTCATTTTCCTCCCAGCACCTCACCCAACTTGTAATTATATCACTGTCACTTCCCTTGTTTATGTCTGATTCTCACTAGGCTGCAAGTTCTATGAATTTGTCTAAACAACCTTAGCTGCTTGAAGATATTATCACTTCTAAAAAGTTTTGTGATATTTTAAACTTACTTAATATAAAAAAGCAATGTTCTGCATATACGTCTTTAATTTCAGTGCTTCTCATACTCTGATATTTCTGAGGAATTTTAAATAACAAATTACCACCCAAATTTCAGCCAAAAAACCAAGCCCTTATAGTGTTATTAATGCAAATAAACTCAACTAATGTGTTAAGTGTTTGAAGAGATACTATCATGGTCAAGTACACAAGTGTGATGAACATGAGAACTGTGAGGCAATTTACTCCTCAATTATGAGATGCTTTATAATTTCTAAAATTCCAAAGTGAGAAAAAAATGTATTCATGAATCAAGAAAATTGGATTTTATTATTCTCTATAAAACTTCCTTTCGTTTTGGACCACATTTCATATATTACCTGGAAGGATCCCTAAATATTCCTTCAGTCCAATTCCCTCACTTGAGTAATGAGAAAACAGAGTTCCAAATAAGTGACTGTCTAAGGTCAGGCGACTTTTAATGATTTTTGGAAGAACCTGATAAATAGCTGAAAAACTTTAGCATTTATTCACCCGGTATCTCTATTAAGTTTTACTTCTGTCCTGGTTTCTGAAAGCCAAACACCATGTCAACTTGACTCTTGGCCATTGAAGAGCTAGAAACCCTGGTATCCTCTGGTTCCATCGTGAGGACCACAGCTGTCCAGGCAGGGATGGTACTGCCATGCCCACTTGTGATTCTTGGCAAAACCTAGTCCAAGATTTCTCATTTATTGGGACAATAAAGTATGCCCATATAAACAAGCATCTAAAAAAAGGTATTTCCTGAAATAATCACACTTTTAACTACTATATTTAGCTGGAGTCGCTCTGCAAAATACATTTGTATTTTTAAAAGAATTTGAGAAGCAATCTCAAATATACCACTTCACTGCAATGAAATCTCACTTTTATAATTTTGTTTTAAATTGATCCCTCAGGATCTTGAATAAGCTTGTTTTTGTCTCCAAGAAAACATATTTCATATATGACTTTTAAAATTACATTCCACTTTTAATTCTTAGATATTATATCAGAAACAATTGGTGAATACTACTAAAACTTTGTTAATTGGCCCAGTAATTTACTTTAAAATAGCTGAATTTTACAGCTCTAGAACTTATACTAACTTGATATTTTAATGATCATCACAATATTCAAATTTTACTACTTTTACAATTTTTACAGAAATAATACTCAAGGTATTTAACCACCAGCCTGAGCTAGACGCCAACTATTCAGGACTAAAGCTAGTTGTATCACTGGGGCTGGGCTCTGGATGTTCTTGGAGGAGCCAGATATAACCTCCCAGTTGATGTTTCATAGAGAGATCTCATGGTCCTCAGAGAGAAGCTGAGGGCTGGGCACTAAAGCAGTGAGAGGGGCAGTGGGGGTGAGATACTGCTTAGAATTTAAGGAAATGGTTATTTACTAACCTATTGGGTATAATTTCAGTATTCTATAATCCATTTGGACATAGGTGCATCTCAGCCAAATGTTAACACAACCCTTTATTTTCACCACCACATATCCAAGACAAGACAAAACTCTTTCTCTCACATACATATAGAAAGATATTTACAGCTGATTCTAATGATGATAAATGTAATAGAACTAATATTTTCAAGGACCTATCATGTGTCAGACATACTTCACATTAATTATCTTATTTAATTTGAAAAACAAATGTACGGTGTGAAGGTTTTTTGAATGGTAGGAGTTTAAAACTCAAACGAATAGAGCAGCAGAGGGCTTCCTGTATCAACATCAATTTTCAGGTCTCAAATATGACTTAAAAACAGTACTACATTTGAAACAAATGAAGCTCAGGGGTCTCTTAACTAGGCCACTGAGACTTCTGTAAAGGAATAATTGACATTTATGCTGCTACTAATCATTCATTTCCGTGTCTGCAGACAGAAGGTAATAGCATCTGCCCATTATATCCTTACCTCACCTGGGAATAAAGACTTGCTGAATTTCAGCCCAGGCTCTCTTAGTATGGGGAGCTATTCTTGGACTGTTCTAGGGCAACCATAAATACTTTAGCTACTGTGGCTGGCATATGAACAAGGAGTGGGAATTCCATTTATCCTGGTCTTAATAGCACCAGAGACAAACAATAATGGCACTGGAATGATTCTGAAATACAAAGATGGAATTATGTTCATTCAAAAAAAGTAGCATGTCAAAGCCATAGGCAAGTGTCGTTAAGTCTTAAAACATTCTGTACACAGAAGCAGAATAGTCTCTATGCATTTGCGTGTGTGTGTGTGTGTGTGTGTACACATATGACCTAGAGTTACCTAGAGAAATAATATTTTTCCAAATTACTCACCTTCAATGCTTTGAAGTAAGATATACAGTTGACCCCTGAATAATGTGTGGGTTGAAATGCTGACCATCACCTCCACTGCAGTTGAAAACCCATATATAAATTAAGTCAGTCCTCAGTTTCTGCAGATGCCCAACAGCAGATAGAAAATACTGATTTCAGTCTGGAGTGGGTTGAATCTACAGATGCAAAATCCAGGGATACAAAGGACCAACTTTATATTTATTGAAAAAAAAAAAAAAAAAAACATGTATGAGTGAGTCTGTCCAGCTCACATCCTTGTTTAGTTTAAGGGTCAACTGTATATAAGAACTTCTCTGGACCTTGCCTCTTTAAAGAACCCACTTTAACCACACAGGTCTGTGAAGGATTATTCAGGTGATTCCAAAAAGAGAGAGGAGAATAATGTCTGAGATCCTTCCAGAACACAGTGTGCTCAACTCAGTCAAGTGAGATATAGACTGAAAAGGGTTGACTTCACCTCCCTCCCTTGCAAGAGTGCAAGTGACCGATGACACTTGCTATTCTTTTTCCACATGGCCAGATATGGACACTAGGAAATAATAACTAACCCTTTGAGCATCCACTCGAAGCCTGACACATGGCATCAAATGCTTTCTACAACTCTGATGTGACCACTGTTCTTACCTGTGTTTTAAATGAGGAAATTAAGGTTTAGAAGCACAAAGTGCCTTAACAAAAGCTCAACGGCTAGTCAGTGGAGGAAGTGGGATTTCATTCTAAGTTCATGTAATTCCTGAGCTCAGACATTAAATACCAACAACTTAGGTGCCAACACCTCTCCTCTTTACTGCCAATCCAATGCAAACATGGTACTAGGTTTGTACAAGAGTTCTATCTGTCATGTATTTTTATGTAGAGCATAATCAATGTCAAACTTAGCATACTGTTAACTTAGAGCAGGGCCTTTCTGTCATAGTTTTGACAGCACTACCTGCAAGATGCTAGAGGTAAATGGTAAATAGTTGACTCCTGAAAACTGCCTCTGATACTGAATGTCAAAATAACCACATTTCACTGAAAAATATTTCTCAAAACATAAACAAAATAACAAGAGTCAGACACACATAGTGCATACCATAAATGAAACACCTTCTGTCATCTGAATAAACCATATCAAGAGTATAAGCATGGTTCTCCCAAGCTCTTAAGAGGAAGTCAAAACCCAATTTTAAATTGGGACATCACTAAGCAAGCTAGATATGCTCAATATAATTAGGTGCATAATCACTGATGTTTAAGAATGTGCAAGTATAATGTTTTCCCCAATACCCTGCCAAAAAAATATTATCTGAAGATTTTATTGGATTGGGTTATATCTTAACATTTGAAAAACTTAAACAACTTAATTAACATTGTACTGAGTTGAAACTGAATGGAGAAGAAAACTCACATTTTTAATTTTGAAACTTTTTAAAAGATATAAAATTTGGCTTTTCCAGAGTCTCCTCTCTTCACCCCATGCTGTGCATGCCAAGGGAACCTTGGGCTGACACTTGTCCCTTAACAATGCAAAGGTTCTATTGCTTTTCCCTCATAAGTATTTGAGTCAAAAGTTTTATTTTATCCTCTGCTGACTCAAATAGGAACAATGTTATTTTCTCTGTTAGAAAAAGAGAGAGGAAGAGTAAAGCCTTTTTATTCAATTAAATATGCTGTCTTTTGAGAGAATCTCCATGCAGTCCCATGTACTTAAAATATGTTCTAGTTCTATTATCAAGTATCCAGCACTCATAAATATATAAAATTGTGTGTGTGTGTGTGTGTGTATATATATATATATATATATATGTGTGTGTGTGTGTGTGTGTGTGTGCGTGTGTGTGTGTGTGTATATATATATATATATATATATATATATATATATACACAGTGTGTTCACCAAACTGCACCTTTCTGTCTTCTTTTTCATCAACTCTAGAAATGAGTCAGGAGATAACTCAGAACATTCTTTACCCTGTGAAGCAAAAGCAGGAGCAACCTCCTGCTTTTCTCATGTGCATGGAAAGCCATGTTATCTGAGAAAATAAATCATTGATTATTGAGTGTGTAGACTGGCTGAAGGTTAAGGTTTCCATGACTGCTCCTGCTTGAGGTGGATATGTAGGGCATACTCAGCAGGTGCCACCCAGAAGGAAGGCTACAAGATAGTTCTCAGGACATAGGAAAAAAACCTCCAGTCTAAATAGGAAGTTACTTTTATACATGAAAAATATCCACAGATAGTTGGAAAGTAAGATACTCATGAGGAAATTGATAGTACACAAAACAAATTATGTACAGGAGGATTATTAAACAAGTAGAGCACATATTTATAGCAATCTAACTCCTAATAAACCATACTACCCTGACTAAAAACCATGGGGTTCTTTTCTATTTAGTAGCAATAATATTGGTTCTTCAGATATCTATCAGAAGGTGGAAACTCAAAATCCCTACCACTTCTTACATGTGCCTGTGAGCGAGAAGTCTGTGTCTGGGAGATGACCTGAAAGCAGACACAGGCCTGGCAGAGGTCTGGACACTCAGGAACTATCAGAACCAGCAATGCCAGGTCCTCCCCCAAAAGCTGCATCTAATTGGACCCCCATGTACAAGTGTCCCAGGTAATCAGGTATGACTGCAGCATTGAGAATCCAGGCCTAAAGCAAGTTCAGTCCTTTGTTCTCTCGAAGAGTCTAAATTTTACCTTATGCATGTGATAAGCAAGAAAATAGCTGTGGTTATTTTACTTACTAAAAATATCTTAAGAATGAGGTTCATAGCATCCCCATTAATTCAAAGGACGAATGAGCAGAATTGACTCCACACCTTAATAGTAAGACCTTTATACTTCTGAGAATGATTTTCATCTTAGGGACTCTGAAATCTTCACATAACTATTTCCCTCTTTGATGAGGCAGTTGCCTATGATTTCACCTCAGCTGACATCTGAAGAACTTTGGGTATTATTTTATCCCTAGATTTATCTTTCTTATATGCTATGTATGATGGTATATGTTATGCTATAAATATTTTTGTAAGCTATTTTACATCCTATTTGGAATAAAGTGAGATATTTAAGAAATAGAATATACTTGATAAAAAATAAATACCCTATATAAAACATTTGATAAACTTAAAACCACTGAATTATTGAAGGTTAGGTTCACCAATGTAACCAGTATTGTCTATTAAGTCTGTCCTATATGATAAATCAGAAATATCATTAAAATTATACAATAAGTTATTTTGATATCTTTTTTATGATAAATTATTATAACAATGGGCAAGTATCTTTATATCTGACCAAATTACTCCAGCAATCACTGGGCTGTCCTACCATTGAAAATATTGAATGAAAATATTGTAATCACACTGTACTAGACATAAACTTTATTTAAGTCAAGACACTTCGTGTTTGCAGTTAAAATTTTTAAAAACATCGTTGGCCTCTAATTTATGTAACAGGAAAGTCTAACAATACAGGGTCATTCTGTAACATATATCATAGATGAGTTATATTTTTACAAGTCAATTTTTTGAAATTGACAGTATCCTAAAAAGTCATTTGGCAAATGAGGGAAGATAGGAGACAAATTAAAACTTGTATTGATACTTTATCATTTTTCAAGCTAAACTTAAAAACAATAATTGAGCTCTCATTGTGTGTACTATGAAAGAGGTTAGAATAAAAAGAATATACAATCATAAAAAACTGAAAGACACAAATACAGTGAATCTCTGGTAGTCTCCAACAGGTTGACTAGGCCCAGACTGAGGCATGAGCTGATGCCACCAGGGGTAGATCCAGAAGTAAAGAAAGTGCACCTCAAGTCCTGGCTGGTAGTATAGTGGATAAGGGGCCAGCCTGTGAACCAAAAGGTTCCCTAGCCAGGGCACATAACCAGGTTGCAAGCCAGGTCTCCAGGCAGATCCTTAGCTGGAGGCAGATAAAAGGCAACCATACATTAATGTTTCTCTCCCTTTCTTCCTTCTTTTCTTCCCCTCTCTAAAAATAATAAATAAAATATTTTTTTAAAAGAAAAGAAAGTGCACCTCTACACCACAGAAGGTCACACCACAAAAAGAGGGATCAAAGCTCCCTCCAATATAAGAAGCAGAAACAAACAAGAAGAGTCACCTAAAATGTGGAGAGAAAGAAACAACCCAACCTCAAAAGGAAAGGAGGAATCCCCAGAAAGAGTGCTAAAAGAGGCAAGCAAGCTATCAGATATGATATTCAAAATAATGATTATAGAGAAGCTCAATGAGCACAGAGAGCTCAAAGAAAACTAGTAACAATTCCTGGAGAACTACAAGGAACTTAATGAGAACTACATCTGTCTTAAAAAGGACACAGAAACTATCATTAAGAGCCAGGATGAAATGAAGAATACAATCTCTGAATTAAAGAACACAATAGAAGGAATCAAAAACAGGCTGAAGGAAGCAGAAAATCAGATCAGTGAGCTGAAGGACAATGTAGGAAAAAATTCCCAGACAGTGTACCTAAATGGAAAAAGGCTGAAAAAGAATGAAGAGGTTTTAAGAAAGTTGCAGGACAACATGAAACTCAATAATATCCATATCATAAGGATACCAGAAGGAGAAGAAGAGAAACAAGGGATAGAAAACTTGTTTGAAAAAGAAAACAACCCTAACTTGATAGGAGAAAAAGTTGTGCAAGTTCAGGAAGCACAGAGGGTCCCAATGAAGATTAATCTAAACAGGCCCACTCCAAGACACATCATAATTAAAGTGGCATTTTTCAAAGACAAGGAGAGAATCCTAAAAGCATCAAGAGAGAAACAGCAAATAACATACAAGGGCACTCTGATAAGGTTATCACCTGATTTCTCAACAGAAACACAACAAGCCAGAGGGGAATGTCAAAAAATATTCCAAGCAATGAAAAGCAAATGCCTGCAACTAACATTACTCTACCCAGCAAGGCTCTCATTCAAACTGAAAGGGGAAATAATGAATATATCTCCACCAAACCAGCATTGCAAGGGATGCTAAAGGGTCTGCTTTAAAAAGATGAAGAAACAGAGAAACACAAGTAAAGTGGGAAAATGACAATGAATCAGTACCTATCAATTATAACCTTAAATGTAAACGGATTAAATGCACCAATCAAAAGACACACAGTAGCTGAATGGATAAGAAACAGGATCCACATATCAGATGTCTACAAGAGATCCACCTCAGAACAAAAGATCTTCACAGACTAAAAGTGAAGGAAGGAAAAATATGTCAAGTAAAAGGACATGAAAAAAAGCAAAGTGGGAATAGAGGGAACATTCTTCAACATAATAAAGGTCATATATGAGAAACCTGCAACCAACATCATACTCAATGGACGAAAACTAAAACTTTCCCCCTAAGATCAGGAATAAGACAATGCTGTGCACTCTTTCCACTTCTATTAAACATTATTTTGGATGTTCTAGCCATAACAATTAGACAAGAAAAGGAATTAAAGTTACCCAGATTGGAAAGAAGGAAGTAAAACTGTCATTATCTGCAGATGACATGATAGTGTACATAGAAAACCCCATAGACTCCACCAGAAAACTACTTGACCTAACAGGCAAATTTAGCAAAATAGCTGTATATAAAGTCAATATCCAGATATTGAAGGCAATTTTATACACTAGCAATGAAACATCAGAGATAGAAGCTATAAAACAAATCCCATTTACTATAATAACAAGAAAAATAAAGTACTTAGGAATAAACTTAACCAAGGAGGTAAAAGACCTGTGCTTGGAAAACTACAGAACACTGAAGGAAAGAATTAAGGAAGATATAAATAAATAGAAGCACATACCATGTCTATGAATAGGAATAATTAACATCATTGAAATGTTCATAGTAGCCCTAGCTGGTGGCACAGTGGATAAGTCACCTGCCTACGAACCTAAAAGTTGCTGGTTCGATTCCCCAGTTAGGACACATAACCAAGTTGCAAGCCAGGTTGCCAGCCAGATCTGTAGCCAGAGGCAGGTGAAAGGCAACCATACATGATGTCCCTCTCCCTCTCTCCTTACCTCTCTCTCTAAAAATAATAAATAAAATTTTTTAAAAAATAAAATAAAATAAAATAAAATGTTTATAGTACCCAAAGCAATTTATAGATTCAACACAATCCCATAAAAATACCAATGATATATTTTACATATCTAGAAAGAATACTTAAAAAATGTATATAGAGTATAAAATAGTCACAAATAGTCACAAATAGCCACAGCCATCTTGAGAAAGGAAAACAAAATAGGAACAATCATAAAACCAGATATTGCACTAGACTACAAGGCCATTGTAGACAGCCCAGAAATAAACCCAATGCTCTATGGTCAATTAATATTCAACAAAGTGGGAAGGAGCATAGAATGTAGTGAAAATAGCCTCTTCAACAAGTGGTGTTGGGAAAATTGGATAAGGACATGTAAAAGAAATAAAGCTAGACTACCATCTAATACCATACATCACAATAAACTCAAAATGGATAAAGGACTTAAACATAAGCCATGCTACCTTAAAAGTCCTAGAGGAAAACATAGGCAGTAAAATTGCAGATATTCCATGCAGCAATATTTTCACCAATATTCCTCCTAGGGCCAGGGAAATAAAGGGACAAATAAACAAATGGGACTACATCAAACTAAAAAGTTTCTGCTCAGTTAAAGAAAACATCATTAAAATGAAAAGGTAACCAACCAACCATCTGGAAAAACATATTTGCCAGTGATACTTTGATCTCCAAGGATTTGATCTCCAAAATATATAAAAGGATCTCCAAAGATTTGATCTCTAAAATATATAAAATATATAAAAATAAAAAAAAAAACTTACATGACTCAACATCAGGGAGACAGACAACCCAATTACAAAATGGGCAAAGGATCTGAAAAGACACTTTTCCAAGGAAGATGTACAAAGGGCCCATAGGCACATGAAAGAATCCTCAGTAACATTAGCCATCAGAGAGATGCAAATTAAAACTTCAGTGAGATATCACTTCACACCTTTCAGAATGGCCATCATCAACAAATCAACAAACAACTGCTGGCAAGGATGTGGAGAAAAGGGAACCCTGGTGCTTTGTTGGTGGGAATGTAGACTGGTACAGCCATTATGAAAAACAGTACAGAATTTCCTCGAAAAACTAAAAATAGATCTGCCTTTTGATCCAGTAATTCCACTGCAAGGATTACACCTGAAGAACCCTGAAACACCAATTCAGAAATACCTACACACCCCTATGTTTATAGCAGCATCATTTACAATAGCCAAGTGTTGGAAATGGCCTCAGTGCCTATCAGTGGATGAGTGAATAAAAAAAGCCAAAACAAAACAAAACAAAAAAAACCTTGGTACACAATGGAATACTACACAGCAGAAAGAAAGAACTACTTTTTGAATAACATGGAGGGAACTAGAGAGTATTATGTTTAGTGAAATAAGCTAGGCAATGAAAGACAAATATACGATCTCACCTAACACAGGACACTAGTGAACAAAACAAACAAACAAGCAAAATAGAACCAGAGGCACTGAAATAAGGAACATACTGAGTGACCAGAAAGGAGGGAAGGGGAGGGGAAGAGAAAGAGGCAGAAGGGGAACAGTTTAGTCAAGAAACTAGTATAAATGACTCATGGACAGTGGGGATTGAGAGTGGGAGAGGGGATTGGGGAGGGTGGAGAAGAAGAGAGCAATGGGAATGATGAAGGGTAAAAAAGAATATACAATCTACTTGGAGATACACAATTCACACTTATCAAAACTGTCCAAACAGCCCTGGCTGGTGGCTCAGTGGATAAGGTGCCGGCCTGTGAACCCAAAAGTCGCAGGTTTGATTCTCCAGCCAGGGGCACATAACCAGGTTGCAAGCCAGGTCTCCAGCCAAGTCCATAGCTGGAGGCAGGTGAAAAAGGCAACCATACATTGATTTCTCTCTCTCTCTCTCTCTCTCTCTCTCTGTTTAAAAAAAAAAAAAAAACTGTCCAAACATGTAATACAACACTAATAAAATTTTTAAAAAATGTCCAAACAATTACAATTAGTTTCCTAAATTGTGAAATTCAGACTTTACCTCCTGTAAGTGTTCAGAATAGTGAGCAATTGTGGATAGTGACAGGGAATTTTACACTCACAGAGACAAAATATTCTTTTTGCTGTTTTAGAAAGGACCTTCCATGTTACTAGTCCTCTAGAAGATCTCATCACTCATTTCTGATAAATGCAGATGAAACAGTAGGCCAGTTCATTCTTCTGGCAGCCTGTTAGATGTAGTGTCATATCTGAAGACAAAGGGGTAAAGCCAAACAATATTATTCTGCATTTCTTTCAGGACTATAATTCCATGTTGACATACCAGAGGTTTTGGGAATAACTGGGCAATCAGCAACTTCTTGGATGTGATATAATGTGCAGAACTTCCTGACTTTCCATCCAAATAAGCATGGTAAACATTTAAATGGCATTTGCAAAGCGATTTCCTTTCCAAGTTTGACTTTCTCCGAATAAAAACACTTCTGGTCAAAATCTCTGAATAAGAATCTGAATGCCCCTTTATCATACATACACATACAAGGGTGGACCCAAAAAATTCTGTAATTTATTTTATTTTTTTTTAAATTGTGTATTTATTATTACAGGTTTAAACTTCAGTCACCTTCAAAGTACTCTCCATTTGATACAATACACCTATTGAGACATATTTCTCATTGCTTAAAATAGTTTTTCAACTTGTCAATTTTAATGTTTTTTAGTGCTTCTCCTGTTTTTTGTTCCACCTTATCCGTATCAGCAAAATGTTTCCCTTTGAGGACATTTTTTCATCTTTGTAAACAAAGGAAAAAAGCTTGGGTTGAGATGAGGTGAATAAGAAAGGTGGAGCAAGGGGATTATGCCATTTCTGGTCAAAATTGCTGAACACACAGTACAGTGTAGGCAGGTGTTCTCATAAATCACCCATCATGAAATAAGAAAACGTTTTTGAAAATTCACTGAAGCCAAACACAGCCTCTTACAACAATGCCAGCTGGTACACTGATCCAGATGGGTTCCTAGAACAATCACCTAGCAGGGGAGGAAGGCCATGTACTACAAAGGGCCTGCTCTCCAGAAGATAATTCCAGTTTTTTGGGCCCCCTCATACAGTCACATACACCTAGACTTCTAAATCCAATAAAAGTAGGTAAGAAGTATAATAAGATGGACAATTTCATATATTTCTCATTGATTCTAACATTGTAAAAGAAATTCAGCACACATTAGGAGTGCTATATCAATGTTCATATCAATATCAAATATATATCTGAGTCTATATAACTTCCCTTTTTCAGGTCCCACTTACCAGAATAAATATAAAATAACATAGCCATAAAAAGCATACACCTACCCACAGAGAATTAATCATATTATATTTGGATAATGTAAATTAATTGCAAGGGAAACCACAAGCCTTCACACTATTCAGCTGAGCAATATTATGTCCAATTTTATTTTTACAACTAATTTTTAACCCAAACTTACTTAATGACAGGAAATTAAAAGGTAACTATTCCTATGCTAAGTATAAGTCAAGGTGCTTATTTAAGAATCTCCACTCATTCCAAAAGTTTCAGGCCCAATCCAATTTTTTCTCCACACCCTTTGTTTTCGATACTCATGGAGATCTGAGCTATAGTGATCCTTATGCAAACTTCCTTGCTGGATACATCTAAGAGTGCAGCACATGTTCACATATGTGCTGAGGCATTCACAGTAAAGTTATAAAGCATTGTAGTAGCTAGGAAAAAGTACTGAATTAGAATTTTTAAATGTGAGTTTATATATTGGTGGTACCACTTGCTTACTTTGTGGCTTTAGATAAATTATGTAACTTTTTCTAAATTTCAATCTCTTTATTGGTAAAACAAAAAATAAAAGAAACAAGATCACCTTAATGCAATCTTTAAGAATACATAACATAAAACTTTTAAAAATTACTTAAGGCTATGTTCAATTTTTTCAATTATTTTCATTTTTTCAAGATAATATACAGAGAAGATAGTGAGAATCATGACTTCGAAACCACTGTAGCCTTGACTGAAAGTAGGTAAATAGTTGTTGGATGTCTGTGTCTTTAAACAAAATAACTGACGGAGAGACATTGTTTACAGCATGTCTAATTTACAAAGTTAGTCTTAACAAAACTTGTGCTGTCTGTATAAACACTGAAAATGAAGAGAAAGTAGGAGGGAAAGGAAGGAATGGGAAGAAAGCAGGTATACTTACATAGTTTAGAGTAATAAATAGAAATTCATTAGCATGGTCTACATGCATACAGACCCCATGCAGTGGTGCATTCAACCAATGATTAGGTGACAGACGTACACTCTGCAGAAAGTAACACCCAAGCACTGACTTTACCTTCCTCAGACATATGGAACATTCTATAGGCAGAAAGGAAAATAATATTTTTCCAAGTTCCAGAGTATGGTAGGGACATTATTTTAACAGATTTCTTCTAAAACCAGTCTGCCTTGGGAAAGGTTTTTGTTATGCTCCACTTTCTGGCTTTATGTTACAGACAGTACTTCTCTCCTTTCAAATATTTAGACAACGTTCTAAATTCCCCTTTCTTCATTTTCCTCTTCCTTCTCATCCTGTTGACCTAAATAACCCAATTTTAGGTTGGATAATCTTCTTCTTCTTCTTTTTTTTTTTTTCAATTAAAGTCAGATCAATTTTAAATAAATATGTACACATATGCATTTTCTTCCTTTTCCCCTCAGAATTAAAAATCAGCAAAAACAAGCTCAAATACTTGATATGTTAAGATTCACCAAACGATTTATCTTCCTGATGCTTTATTATGAACAGGAAACACAAATGCATTAATCTCCCAATTCTCCCTGCCTACCACAGACACACAAAGAGACTTGCTCTTTTTAACCAAGAGCTGTACAAGTCTGAACAGGCTTGAGATAAACTGTAGCCAAGAAAGTAGCATATGCATCTCTGAACAGATGATGAGGACCTGCTTTTACTTTTCAGGAGAAGCCTCAGAAAATGGAGTTGCTCTTGGTCATACACTATCTGAAAAGGGGGATAAAGATTTGTTATGTCAAACTAAAATTAGAACTTTTAGTAGATGCTTCTCACTGTCCAGAAAAAGTCCACTCTCTGTAGTTGTTTAACAGTAAGTTTTAGTTATTTGTGATATTATTCCTATTATTGACATGATGTTACTCTTATTCAGTTATTATTTTCAAATATAATCTCAGTTAGATTGTAAACTCTGAGTTTAGAGGCATTGGTTTATTTATATTCCTTTGTATCCTAAGTCTTATCTTAGAAAATCTCCAATAAAGATTTCAGAAGTAATGGGTAATGGGTATGTTAATGAAAAGATAACTATCATCCTATTGGTAAAATAATTATATCACATGTCTGTTATAAAATTTATTAGCTACATAAGGAGATGTTTTGCTATATTCTTGAATGACAGAACAAAAAGATTTCTGTATTATGCATGTTTTGTGATGTTCAGGTTTATATTATTCTTATAGAAAATACATAATTTAATATTATTTACCTATATATATTGGTTATTTTCCAACTTTATACTTATAGCAGTTAGTGCTCACTTCTTTTTCTGAAATCTTTTTTCCTACCCTTTGATCCCCACTCCCAAATTAACTTCAACATTGCAGGGAATGTATTTTGTTTCATCATTAATTTAATTCTGGCATTAGTTTTCTAATACTACTTTTCTTTCCAGAAAGTTTGATTTTCATGAAATTGGATTCCATTAGACTTCTTTCCAAAAAAAAAAAAAAAAAAAAAAAAATCTTGCTTATTCACAATTTAAACTCAAATAATACTCACAATAAGGATTATTTAAAATTTTCTTATTTTTTTAGATAAAGTATTCATTAAGGCCAATTAATGGGTTAAGTGGGAATCATTTTTAAGGCCTTGAACTACCACAGTTGGTGAATGTTTTTAGATAAAATGACTCCCTCTGTTGGAAATAGAACCCTCACTCTGGACAGACACATTATACAATCCAGACTGTAGGATGTTTTCTGAAGATGTAAGAGCAAATAGGGAGAGTCTGCTTTTGGTATTTTCATAGTCTGTGGCCAGTGAGAAAACTGAAAATTGTAAAACCTGAATAATTAAATGTTTTTCTTTCAATGAAACTGCCCTAATAACTGGCGTAACTAGCCAGGGAACCCAAACAGAAATGTGAATGCAAGAATATGCACCCTTGGGAATTTAGAAAAGCTGTTCTCCAACTGTTAAATGGATGGTGCAACATGACTCACAAGTTTTCCAAATTTAATCACAAGTTTGCAGTAATGAAGAGAAAGAGCAATTAAATACAAGCTCAGGGGCTGTGAAAGGTCTGTGCAGATTGAAGGAGGAATGAGCTGGGCAGTTTGGTCCTGAGTTCATGAATGGACAAAGACATGATTGCAATGCAAAAACAGCAGTACAGAATACGTCCTGTGTTCCAGACAGCCATTCCCCATTGTTTCTAAAGGTCAGTGGGGTTTTAAATTAAATAGTTAGAACTGGAGGAAACGGTAATGTTAGTCATTGTTTATTTTACCATATTATCTCTCC
This sequence comes from Noctilio leporinus, assembly GCA_004026585.1. Classification (NCBI taxonomy): domain Eukaryota; kingdom Metazoa; phylum Chordata; class Mammalia; order Chiroptera; family Noctilionidae; genus Noctilio; species Noctilio leporinus. The sequence continues at coordinate 89,830 of PVIW01002783.1, read as the reverse complement.
ATATCTGTTATCCTTTTCATGTTTAAACTAAATTTGTCCATCATTTTTCTATGTCAATTATATGAATCATCTTAATATAAGAAAATATTACAAATTGTTGTTGCTTTAATACAACTTACAAAAATGTAAATGTTATATAACTTGGAAAAATGAGTAAAAAATCCTGTAAGGAACTAATCTACTTATTTCATCTAATTCTCCAACATGGTAACATCTGTTCACTCAATATCATATTTCTACTTACAGCAAAATCTAGCTAAAAATTATGTATAAAACTGAGCAGAAACAGTTTCTCTTCACCCCATTACAACCATGTTCCAGCTGTCTTTGTTTAGATGGCCCTATATCTGAGCTCCTGAATAGCTAGCATTTTCTATCCAATATATCTATTTCACACTACTCACTAAAGGCCAAATGTTCTCTCTAGGAAAGATGCCATCTTTTCACAGTGTTTTGAGGGGAGGCAATATGGGCCACCCTATAACCATCTCCCCCAAGAGTTATAACACTTGCTTTGCTTCAGGTTAACCAAAGAAAAATCTGTCCCTGCCCAAGAGAGCTGCTAAGAGGTGTGCACAGTGGAGACCATGTCCCAGGGAACAGAACCTGGGTATCAACCCCAGCCACTGACACCCCCACTGCCCAGTCTCAAGGGGATTCACAGTCCTCACAGTTCTGTCACACAGGCTCAGCATCCCACACACTCAGGCTTCCTGGCCAGGGACTGACAGACTGACTATGTGCACTTTGTACACACAGCCCCTGCTGACCCTGTGTGACCAAGTGTCAGAAAGACAGTGTGGGAAGAGGAAGTTTTGTTGCATTCCAGGACTTGCCAGAAACAAAATAAACACCACCAATGATTACTCTCTTATCCACAGAACAGTGATGCCCTGGAGAGAAGGCTGCCTGAGATGGATTTGTGAGGGGAAAATTCTCGAGGGTAGAGGCAGGAATGACCTGTGCACAGCAGATGAGGACCTTCTGAGAGCCTGAAAGGAAGTTATCTGTCAGAAAGTCAAGTGCCACCATCAGCAGGATGGGTATGTTTGGTGGGGGATTCACTCAGATGTTGCCATACACCTGTGGAAGACAGGAAAAGAAATGCCAGAAATAAAACCCACAGCAGTTTACATACATTATAAAATGTCAGTAGGAACCTCAAGCTAATAAAATAACTTAGGATCCTTAGCCAACCTTCTAAGTTGAATCAAATTTATAGTTAAATGAGATATACAAAATAATTCTGCTGGCTCTAACACCAAAAACATTTTACAGACAATTGTTTGGCATATAAAGAGGGGGTGATTCTAGATACAAGTTTAATCAGCTAATTACAATCTCAGCCTGATCAAATTGCCAATTAACATATTATATCAGTATAAATGAGCAATTGGTAGACTAGACCAGCATTTTGCATTAAATTGAAAATCGGATTTGAGAAACACTAATCTTACAGAGCCCAAATTGAGTCAAGCAACCGGTGATTTGAAAAAAGTAGGAAAGCTTCTCCCTTTACACACACACACACACACACCATATATGAACAAATATTATTAGGCTTGTCAGACTTAGCAAGTAAAAATGCAACACATCCAGTTAAATTTGTTTCAAATTAAAAATGAATAATTTAATTTTTTAATATGTTACATGCAATTTGGAGCAAAATTATACTTAAAAATTATTTGTTGTTTATCTGAAATTCAAACTTAACTGGCCAAACTGCATTTTATCTAGTAACCATAATTATTACATATTCATATATATATGTATAGACTATATATAGTTCGTATGTTATTTTGGAAATCTCTGTGTAGGAGAGAGAGGTTGAGAGAGGAAGAATAGATCTGTAAGTTAAGAAAAATTCACAAGATTCATGAGAAATAGTATCCATTTTCTCCCTAACCCTATACACTTCCTGAAATAGAGAACTTACTGAAAATTTTAAAATAATGCTATTATAAATAAAAGGGTCTAAACAATATGTTAGTACTGATGTTATTAAAGATTTCTGCTAACCTTACTTTCACACATTTCATAACGAGGGTACATGAGATTCACAATTAGGATACAAATATTTGAAAGACAATTATATACATAAACATCTGGCAAATTAACTTGAACATTTTCCTAATTTTTAACATAGGAAATTACTAATACCTATCTCTTAAAATATTATTGTATCATAAGAAATAATGAAAGTAAAAAGTCTTTGTGAAATGTGAAAAATATTATTAAGTTAATAAATAATTTAAACATTGAAAATGTAAAAATGCTAGCTTCTTTCACACCCCTCTTCACAATTAACATATTGAAACCTGGGTCTTGAGTTTAAAATTCAGCCCTTTAAAAGGAATAAAAGTTCAGAAAAGATACTTACTTGCAAGTCAAATACACAGAACACTTTACCAAAGAGGAATTTGTAACAACTTTAGAGAGGCTCTCCTTCGGTCACACTGATTTCCAAGTTGTCTTAACATACATAACTCATAAAGAAATTTCTAACTGCAACATTTAAGAACTCTCACCATTTGCAACAACATGGGTGGAAATAGAGGGTATTATGCTAAGTGAAATAAGTCAGTAAGAGAAAGACAAATACCACATGATTTCATTTATATGTAGAATCTACAAAACAAAACAAACACAGACTCATAGATATAAAGAACAAACTGAAGGAGGAGGTTGGTGGGGTAGGTGAAAAAGGGAAGGGATTAAGAAGTACAAACTGGCAGTTACAAAGTAGTCATGGGTATGTAAAATACAGCATAGAAAATATAATCAATAATATTATATTTGATGATGCATGCTGTTAAAAGGGTATTTGAGTTATTGAGGGGATCACTGTGAGTTACATAAGCATCTGACTACTCTGCTGTACATTGAAAACTCATATTATATTGAATGTCAACTGTAATTGATATTTCAAACAATAATATGACTATACTCTTCTCGTTCACCTCTGTGATACTATAACTCCAATGTTCACATTCTAGTGTGAAATTATTGCAGTTCATTCTTGTTATTTGAGGTAGCTGTGTTCTCTCTTTTGCCATGAACACTGAATTAGAGAATACTGAACCATTGTTCCTGGGGTAAATAGAGTGTCAGGTTCCTGGGTGACTCTGGTTACAATATTTTCTTCAACCAATTAACACATAACCTTGTTTGATGTGTATATCCATTTTAAGGCACCTTTTCAATCTATATTATTGATTCATTAACACTGAATTCACAGCCAACAGCACTAACACTTCTGCCTGAAGAAGCTTATCTAATAAATACATATATCATAGGGCTTATCACAGTTTTTGTGCACTTAGGGACACTAGACAGTGCTTCAGCACTATGCTGAGGTTGGGGGGCATTTTAAAGAGCAAAATCACCAATAAAAAGAAAAAATTATGGAAAATGTGACACTAAATAGACTGCCAAAAGAACACTTGCTCACGGTCTGATGGCTGAAATAAAAAGGCAGAACATTGCCTTGTTCTTCATTAACTGGGAACATGCATGGTGGACAATTTCAATTTTTTGCCACTCTGCCTATGTCTGTGAATAATCATGAGTTTGATAAAAGCATTATTTTGGGGTTCCAAAAACTTTTAGCAGGTAGACTAATTCCCAAATACAGACTGTGGAAATCAAAAGGATCAACTGTAGGTAAATTTGACTTTAGAATGTATTCTAAAAAACTAAAACTATATTTTAGTATCACCAAACAGCTAGTAAATTTCTGGATTAAAGGGTTATGTTGATTTTTGTTTGCTGTTGTAGCACCAATTCTTAGCATATTATTTACAAAGAATAGATGCCTCACATTGTTGTCACATGAATGAATGAACCAATCAATCAACATTTTATCCAGTCCACTCAGTGTAGTTCTATGATAGGTTGTCCCACAAATAAATGTAGGGGTTTGTCTTTTCAGATTATTTTAGGGTATTGCATCAAAGTCAAAAATCAGGAAGATTCTGGACCACAAATATTTTTAAATTTCCCAGGTAGCCCCTCCCTAACCCTAGTCCTCTTTCCAGCTAGCTGCTGCTCCATAAGGACAAACCTAGCACAACTTTGAGAAGCCAGATCTCCTTATCCCCTGCTGCCTTTGTAATAGCTCTAGCTGCTGAATATTTGATGAGCAACATATGGTTGAATGGTGAAACCAATTATTGCTATCCAAAGACAAACACAGCCCAGTCAGCACCTTGTCACAGTTTTATGCTCACCCAGATGGACAAGTGTTTGCTAAACACTTTTTTTTTTTTTTTAAAGTAGCCAACATAGCCAATGTCCATGATCATGCCTTTCTAATAACATGACTGTTGAATGAGCCTGGCAGTAAATAGGTAATTAATCCCCACCTATTGCAGTTCCTTTTGAAGTAATTGCAGAACAAAGGAGTGCAGAGCAGTAAGGCATCACATGACTGGGAAGCCCCTGGTTCTGCAGTTTTATTACCCATTATCCAGCTTGTCAAGGACCTGGCCTTACCATTAGCTACTTCCTCTGATCGTTCTGTTTGTTGTGCTCTTAACAACCCGACTGCTTTCTAACTCTCAATATGTGATGAAGTAGTGATGGATGATTTCAACCATTTAGCCCTGCTTGGCAAAGCTGTTCCCAGGAGGCTGAGGCAGGAATCCTACAGACTGACAACTGCACAACGTTCTGCAGTGTAATGGTATTTCTCAGGAACACTTTGGAAGTTAGGAGGAGGCATTTTCAGGATCATTTTGAGTAAGATAGGGCTCAACTTCAGGAAAATTGTGTATTGTTCTAAAATGTGTCCTTGATATGTTCTTTCCTTTTTTTTTTTTTTCAGTAGGGCCACTGCTAGCCCACTTAGGGGTCTTCTTCCCCTAGAAGCATGCAATACTGTACTGGAGTCTTAGTTTCTTGGTCAGCAAAACAGGGCCAGAATTTGGCCTTCACACACCCTCCTGGCCAGAGCCCCATGCAGAACACAGCCTATAGGAACACTGAGCCATCCTGTTTCCCAGCACCCAAGCATGTGTCCCTGCACTAGGCTTATTCTAGGGTCCCATCCTATTCTGTCCTGTCACTTATGATTGCCATTTTTGCTCTCAGAGTGCTGACACAAACATGTTGGAGGCTACTGGATGACCAGCTCAGGACATGGACACAAACTCTAAGAGGAGGTATTACTAGGGAGTGCATTCAGGAATGGTGGTGGGAGGGAGTGAGGGCAGGAGGCCTGGATTAAGGGAGAAGTCCAGGTGCAATGCACTTATAGCAAAAACTTCAGACCACCCCACAGGAAACTTCACAACTGAGCCAACACAGCAAAGTTGTCCCAGAACAAAGCAAAGGGACAAGAGTTTTGAACACTTCACCCTCTACGTAGTGATCACATATTGAAAAGGAGGGCATACTCACTACTAGGAGGGAGTGAGCCTTGGATCATATCATTTCAGTTTAGGATAGTTCTCAGGGATATATGGTCATTCCTATGAGTCCTCAAGCATTAAAATGCCAGGCAATAGGAAGAATTGATGCCTAGATCCTGAAGAGGTATGTTTTTGATTGGGAGCAACCTGCAGATTCACTACCAAGAAAGTGAAGACATCTGCACTGACTAAAACACTACTTTGCCCAGCACCCTTGAATTTTAAAAGAACAATTTTCAGTTTTCAGATCACATTAAATTGATTAGAATATGATATATTGGTGAAGAGGATGATATTTGAGGTTTATATTCCTTTGCACCCAATTGCAAAGGAATTTTATATCATTGGTCATGGCTAGCTAATTATTCGGGGAGTAAGAAGAAAAAGCTATCTTGATGACTTGACACAACTCCAGAATACACACGTGATCCTCAACCCACACACAGACTCCAGGTTTCCCTCATGCCAGGTCTGGGGCTCTGAATTCCAGGCCAGCTCATCCTGTGCCACCTGCAGAAGCCAGATCGCAATACCACACGCCACTTCTCACAATTTGACAACTCTGGCTCCAGCCTGCCTGAAGACAGTGTTGGTGGCTTTACTTAAATATTCCTCAAGCATACATAGAATTGGCAAATTGAAATGCAAAAATTGTAGTATTTAGGCAAAATTAATATTTTTAGATGGAGAGAGTAAGCATAGCAAGAAGGAAGGAATGAAGGAGGAAGGGCTAAATGGTGAGCTGTAAGATTAAAAGGATCATTTTCACCATTACTTGTGGCTTTCGTGCTCACGTCAGACACTCAACGATGCTTATTCCATGATCAAGAGAACACGAATGTAATACAACAACAATAAAATTAAAAAAAAAAAGAGAACACGAAAGGGATGTTTTGTATCATTATCCTCCGTGCACTAATTTGTACTTAATCTGCATAAATATACAAAAAAGTGGTGTAAAGCACAGTAATTGCCTACTTATACGGCAATGTCAACTGACCAACATGCAAAATCTCTATAGTTATTTCTACTCTAATAATTTTGTTATAAAATGCAATCAAATGGGAGAAGCACCTATGTAGATGACTGGATTATTTATAACTTTTCACTAATTTAATCTATTGTAAAAAGTGTTAGTGTCAGGAATTGGCCATTAACATATAAGTGTTTCTCAGTTTCCTATCTGTAAAATATGAGCACTAATACCCATCTCATAGTGGTGTTGTTGCCAGGCATAGAGCAAGCATTGTATTTGTTACCTACTTATTCTTCTTAAACAATAATTAGCACTATTTGAAATTTAAATTAAGTTTTCATCTCAAAATGTGATAGTGTATTCACAAATATATGTGAGTCTGTTTAAGAGAAAGTTACCCATGAAGTAAGGCCCAGATTCTAACAAATGAATCAATCAGAACCTGAGCTTGTCCAGCCTCTAAAGGAGTCAACTTTAACACTGAAATAAACTGACTCAAAATACATGGATAAGTAAGTCAATTAAGTTTAATACTTTCAAAGGGAAACAAATTTAAAAAGTCAGAGGAGTTATGATTTCCTTTCTGGAGTTCTTTATCTATCTGTTCAGCACATATCACATAAGTAGGTGCCATGAACATGATTCACATAGGCAGATTTCTTAATATTCTCTCCAGGCCCAATGCCAAGTGCTCAACATATGTGGAAGCTAGGACTCAGTTAATTTAAAGTTTGCCTAAGATGGTGTTATTAAAAAATGGCAAAGTTGGAGTTATCCTGAGGACAAAGAGCCTGTCATATTGATCTTAGTATGTCCAACTGCCTAGTGCAAGGCCTAACAGGGTAGGTACCTGTAAATGTTTGTAAATTTTATAAACAAAACAATGGTAATTTGAAGAGTGGAGTACCTCATGGTAATGACAAAAAGGCTTTGAAATGACAGGTAATGTCATATTGTACATTTGATTTATTGTAGCCAAATAAAGTAAAAAGTTTGGGACTTCTGAAGTCTTCTCTTAGTCATATAATAATAAGACCCAGTGTTTCCTGAGCAGAGAATTATATGTGTTATCTGAAATTCCTTCTTTCTGACTGAATATTTTTGCCAAATTTGAAATAACAATGAAATATGATAGCTGTACCATCCTCAGAAAGACAGATAAAATGGTTCAAAAGAGCTATGATTAATTTATTCAAAATTTTAAGAAACAAGCATCTGTCCTGGCCAGTGGTTCAGTTACTTACAGCAGTGTTCTGATGTGCCAAAGCTGAGAATTCAACCCCCAACCAGGGCACATACAAGAATCGACCAATGAATGCCCGAACAAGTTGAACAAAAAATCAGTCTCGCTCTCTCTCTCCCTCACTTCCCCTTCCTCTTTCTCTCTAAAATCAATAAATAATAAAAAAAGAAACAAGCATCTAATTATTTTTGTTTGCACTCTTTTCAGGGGTAAGCTGATGTTAATAATAAAACACTCAATGATTTACTCAATTAAATATTTTCCTGCTTTTTGCTGTATTATGAAATAATAAAACATAGTAATAATAAGTTTAATGGTATAAAGACCAACAGTGTTTTAACAAAAAACAGATGCAAGCAGTTTTAAATATCTGGCTACTATTTCCTCTCTGATGTCTAAACATGTCTTTACAAGTTACAGACCTCTTTGCCTCTTCATGTAGGCAATCTGAACATCATTTTTCTTTTCCATGGTACCTTTAGTGTATTCTGTGTCAGAACCTCAGGATGTCTTTTATGGTGATTATTTAAAATACAAAACACATATACACACATGAGGATGATTTATGGTTAGTACAATATTATTTTTAATGAGCACCCTTATTCAGAGCTGAAGAGAATAAAATATCTCTTTTTTTCTATCATCTTAAAATAACTTTGCCAACAGTTTACAAAAGTTAACTTGGCTTGCCCAAAATATCACTTGCTGACAATTGTTACCAAAGCATAATCAAGCCTCTCCTTTACTACTCCTTTCTAATTTTATCCCCCCAATTGTTGAAAGAAATCCCAATAACCAGGAAAAATATAATCTTACTTTTGTGTGAATGCAAGCAATAATATTAGGGGAATTGCTGCTTTGCTCAAAATAACAATGAAAAGTGTTTTAGGAAAAATAAAAACAAAGATGATTCAGAGACTACTCCTTTCATAACAGGGAGGAGAAAATTGCCACAAAATCCTATACTGAAAAATATTTTGAGGGCAGAGCCTGAAGGGGTTGACAGTGTACTGTTCTATTGTTACTCCTTTGACAGTTGACTGCCCTCAGCAAACAATTGGGCCCACTATCAGTGTTGTACCTTCTCCAGGGAGAGCTGGACATTGTAACCAAATGAGAAGAAAGGAATGATCTGTAAAAGCACTGTAAATTCTTCCTATTCCTCCACCTGTGGGAGTTAAGTTCTCATCTATTACAATGTTGTTCAATTTTAGAAAACATTGGGAATGAGGGCTCTCAGAATGAATCCTTAGGCAAGAAGAAAAGTTTGTCATTAAAAATAATTATACGTGGGGAGAGCTAAGATGGTGGAGTAGTGAGTGTAGCTATACCAATCTCCTCCCAACACCAAACTGGAATTACAACTTAATCGGGGAGAAATCACCCAGAATAACTAACAGAACACTAACTGGAGAGAATTCTTATTACCAGGCACAAAACAGAAGAGCGAACTCTTTACAATGTGACTGGTAGGAAGTGTGGAGACATGAGAGGGCTGGCAGGGCTCCCCGGGGTGGGCAGCAGCTGAAGGATTGAGAAACATCTCAGCAGCTGGGGGCTCCATCTGAGAAGGGTGGGATCTAGACACCTAACTGGGCTTCCCAGCCTACAGCAACACAGTTGAGAGTAAAACAGCTCCCAGCTGTGAACAGCAAAAAGCCTCCAGGTTTAGTGGCTTGACAGAGACTTAATTTTAAAGGGACCATGCACAAAAATAAAGTGGCACCTGCCTACCCATTGTCTCCAGCAGAGGGAGGGCACAGTGGACTAGAGACACTTAAGGAGGGTTTGGGTCAGTGGCTTTAGGGGGAGAGTTGAGGGAGCAGCTCCTGAGTCCAGTGCTGACCCATCCCCCATAGAGCCAGCAGACCACTCTTCTCCAAAGGGTGGTAGCCTGAAGAGAAACTATAGCCCCACCCATAGGAATTAATCTACCCCATCCATCAGTGGCTAAACCTGACCTCGGATCATAGGTTGATTCGATTAATGACTGAATTCATCTGCCCTCCCCTTGAGGTCCCTAAAACTGGCCTCTGATCACAGACTGATTGGATTAACAACTCAAGAAGAAGAAGACAGTGGCTCTCTGGTAGTCTCCAACTGGCTGACTAGGCCCAGACTGGGACACAAGTTGACATCACAAAGCATAGTGAAAATAAATAAAAGAATACCTCTACACCACAGAAGGTTACACCACTAAAGCAGTAAGTCAAAGCAGACCAATTCAGGAAGCAGAAACAAACTAGAATCACCTAAAATGAGGAGACAAAGAAGCCCTTAACAAATGGAAAGGAGGAATCCCCAGGAAGAGTGCAAAATGAAATAGAGGTAAGCACACTCTCAGACATGGAATTCAAAATAAGTTCAATGAGCTCAGCCAGTTCAAAGAAAACTACATACACCTCCAAGAGAACTACAAAGAACTCCAGAAAAGCTACAAGGAACTCCAGGAGAACTATAAAGAATGCCAGGAAAGCTACAAAGAACTTAGTGAGAACTACACAAGCATTAAAAAGGACATAGACACCACTAATAAGAGCCAGGAGGAAATGAAGAACACCATTTCCAAATTGAAGAACACAGTAGAAGGAATCAAAAGCAGGCTAGAGAAAGCAGAGGATCAGATCAGTGAGCTGGAGGTCAATGTAGAAAAAATTCCCAGGCAGTGCAACAAAATGAAAAAAGATTGAAAAAGAATGAAGAGGTTTTAAGAGAGCTACAGGACATGAAACGTAATACCATTCATATCATAGGGATACCAGAAGGAGAAGAGGAGGAGCAAGGGATAGAAAGAAAACCTGTTTGAAAAAGTAATGACAGAAAACTTCCCTAACTTGAGGAGAGAAAATGTCATGCAAACTCAGGAAGCACAAAGGGTCCCAAGGAAGATGAACCCAAACAGGCCCACTCCAAGACACATCATCATTAAAATAGCAAATTTCAAAGACAAGGAAAGAATCCTAAAAGCAGCACAAGAGAAACAGCTAATAACATACAAGGGGGCTCCCATAAGGTTTCTCAACAGAAACACAACAAGCCAGAGGGAATGGCAAAAAATATTTCAAGCAATTAAAAACAAAGGCCTGCAACCAAGAATACTCTACCCAGCAAGGCTCTCATTCAAAATGGAAGGTGAAATAAGGAGTTCCCAGACAAAAGAAGGCTAAAAGAAGGCTAAAAGAATACATCTCCACCAAACCAACATTACAAGAGATGCTAAAGGGTCTGCTTTAAGAAGATGAAGAAACAGACAGAAACATAGGTACAAAGGTAAATGGATTAAATGCACCAGTCAAAAGACATAGTGCAGTTGAATGTATAACAACCAACTTTAAGTTATGAATGCTTTAAAGTGATCTTGTTACTATACTCAAAGAACCCTGAAACACCAATTGATAAGAATCTATGTACCCCTATGTTCATAGCAGCTTTATTTACAATAGCCAAGTGCTAGAAACAGCCTAAGTGCCCATCAGTGGATGATTGGATCAAAAAACTTCAGTACATTTATACAATGGAATAATACACAGCAGAAAGAAAGAAGGAACTCCTACCCTTTGCAACAACATGGATGGAACTGGAAAGTACTAATGCTTAGTGAAATAAGCCTGTCAGTGAAAGACAAATACCATATGATCTCACCCATTACAGGACAATAATGAACAAAACAAACAAACAAAAAAAACAAGCAAAACAGAACCAGATACATGAATACAATAAACAGACCTTCAGTGGGCAAAGGGGAGGAGGCGGCAAAGAAGGGGAGTAATTTAGTCAAGGAACTGATATGGAAGAACCATGGACATGGACAACAAATGGGATTGACTTTGGGGGAAGTGGGTGGGTGGGGAAGGGGTCAGAGGGGAATAAAAAGGGGATGGATGTAATACAACAACAATAAAACTAACTTTAAATTTTTTTAATAAATAAAATTAAATAAAACAAATAAGTATATGTACATTTTAGATAACAATCTTCTTTATCCCTTAGCATATGTGTGTGTGTGTGCATATATGTATATCATAACAGTTTCAGAGATGAACTAATTAGATGATGATGCTTCTAAGATAGTCTTGCTGGAAGGTCAATGAGTAACATTGCCCAGGAAGTATTGTAGTCTTGGAATTTGAAGAATTCATTTTCAACTAGCCTTCAATAACTAAATAACTCTTCTTCCAAAAGAAGTAAAAAGAAAAATAGAAAAAAAAGAACCTACAAAGAGAACACATGAACAAAGAACTTGCTTGCAGGACTGAGCAAGCAGGCAGAAGCAATTTCTGAAAAATAGCAAATTTCACATTGTATGGCAGCTTTATGGAGAAAGTGCTCCTTGGACATATGGAATGACAATAGCAAAACAGGAATCAAGACCAGTCATTTGTGACTAAGTCTCACTATCATAGATTTCTTACTAATTCATTAATAGGAGGAGAGTGCTTTCATGTCAGTATCTCACTATGAAGTATTCTTAGTTTCTTAAGTGGATATATAATTCAAGTAACTTCACAATAGATGTTTATTTTTTCATTCCAGAATGGAGATTCCCTTTCAATAAATAATTTTTCATCTTCCAGTTAAATGAGTTAGTATGACAAGTGTCTGGCACACAGGAAATGTGACATAAAAGTTAGCTAATTTTAATATTACGGAAATTCTCAATTTAAGCAACCATCCAGATATTTGTCTCTGGTCTAGATTAATTAGGCACTGCTTGACTATTTCAGTCAAAATTCCAGGGAAAACCTACTTAACCAATAATTTCTTCAGCATGCTACCTTCTCATCCAAGTATTTCATTTCATAACAATGTGAATTATGTATATCATATATCCATCATGGAAAGATGTTCTGATATGTTTGTTATTTCATGTGTATTAAACATGGTATCCTCATACAAGTAAACTTTAATACTCATTTTTAATTTAGCATTATGTTTTTTTTGTTTGCTTTTTTTTTTAAGAAAGAAAGGGAGAGAGGGAGAGAAACAGAGAAACATCAATGTATGGTTGCTTTTCACCTGCCTCCAGCCACAGACCTGACTGGAGACCTGGTTTGCAACCTGATTATGTGCCCTGACTGGGGAATCGAACCAGCGACCTTTGGGTTCGCAGGCCAGCACCTTATCCACTGTGCTACCAGCCAGGGCTTGTTTTTTTAATATATAAAGTGATACTACTTATTTCATCACCAGTTTTTCTTCCATCAAGCTTGACTCCAAATGCTATACAAGTCAGATTCACCTTAAGAACAATGGTTTGCCATGATTAAGTCTATCTAAGGCAAATTCTTAAGGCAACTGCAAAATAACTTGAGATCAGCACAGAGAAATGACAATATTGCTGAATTAGGTATATGACTTCCCAAGGTAACCTCTTTGAAAGAGTTTCCATTTACTGAGATATATAAAATACATGTTTGGGAGACTACTTCAGGGGAGAACCATGGTTTTTTTTGCTTCCTTTTTTATACTTCACAAATCCAAACATTGTGTTTCTTGAAAAGTAGTCTTTCAATTACTATTTGTTGAAAGAAAGAGCGAGTCACATTTAATATGCTCTATTTTCTATGTAACTTACATATATGTCATCAATCTACACCAACGTATTTTAAAATATCTCCTTTAAAATGACTAATATTATCTCTCCAGACCATGTGCCCAAACCTTGGTAATTTATCAGCCAACAAGTACTATTTATTAAGTGTCTATGTTAGCCTCTTCTCTTGCAAATATACAGAGGACTGTCCTCAACAGATTCAGAGTCAGAACAATATCACAGCTAAGACATGACCACCCACGCAGCACTTGTATCTACTAGCACTTATTATCAACCCACCTGAAATTCAATCTTCCTTTAATATAAGGATTTTATAGCAGTTTTTAATAATAGCAGCAGCTTCCTCAAAAGGTTGTTTTGAGAATTAAATAAAGTTGATGCATGAATAACAATTTGTACCTTGGAGGCAGTGCTATGCACTCTCCATTAATGGGTTACTCAACCTAATTATTAGTTAATAAGAAACCATGGAACTCTGATAATTCTCATCTGATATTTACAGAGCCATTAAAAAAAAAACAAACAAAGAAGGACATTTCATAATACTTAAGGGAACAATCCATCAAGAAGATATAACTCTGGTAAACATATATGCACCCAACATAGGAGCTCCCAAATATATAAGGAAAATCTTGGAGGACTTCAAGAAGGATATAGACAGCAACATACTAATAGTAGGGAATTATAATACTCTATTATTAATAGTGGACAGATCTGCCAAACAAAAAAACACCAAGGATATTGTAGCATTCAATAATACTCTAGAGGAAAAAAATGGACCTAACTGATATATACAGGACACTTTACCCCAAAGAAGCAAAATACACATTCTTTTCAAATAAATATGGGCATTCTCAAAGATAGACAACATGTTGGGTAACAAGACAAGTCTCACAAATACAGGAAAACTCAAATCATACCAAGCATCTTCTCAGATCACAATGGTTTGAAACTAGAAACCAACCTCAAGGGAAAAAAACAAAAGCACTCTAACTCATAGAGATGGAATAACATTCTTCAAAGTAATTAATGGGTTAACAATGAGATCAAAGAGGAAATCAAAAAGTTTTTGGCAACAAATGACAATGAATGCACAACAGCCCAAAACCTAAGGAACACAGCAAAGACAGTCCTCAGAGGGAAATTTATAGTAATACAGGCCTACCTATAAAGGATAGAAGAGGCATGTACAAACAACCTTGCCATAAAGCTGCAAGAACTTGAGAAGCAATAACAAACAAAGCCCAGAGCAAGTAGAAGGAAGGAAATCATCAAGATCAGAGCAGAATTAAATAACTTAGAGACTCAAACTACAATTTGAAGAATCAACAAGTCCAGGAGCTGGTTCTATAAAAAAATAAACAAAATTGACAAGCCTTTAACTAGACTCATCAAGAAAAAGAGAGAGAAGATCCAAATAAACAGAATCAGAAACAGCAGAGGATAAAACACAACTGATACTTCAGAAATACCAAGGATTGTAAGAAATTACTCCACATAAATATACGATAAGAAATATGAAAATGTGGGTGAAATGGACACATTTCTGGAAATGTATAATCTACCAAAACTGAATCCAGAAGAAGCAGAAATCCTGAATAGATCAATAACAGTCAGTGAAATTGAACAAGTAATCAAAAATCTCCCAAAGCACAAGAGTCCCAGACCAGATGGCTGCACAGGTGAATTCTACCAAACATTTAGAGAACTAACTCCTACCATTCTCAACCTATTGCAAAAAATCCAAGAAGAGGGAAAACTCACAAACTCTTTCTATGAGGCCAATATTATTCTAGTCTCAAAACCAGGTCAAGACACAACTAAGAAAGAAAACTATGGGCCAATGTCTCTGATGAACATACATGCTAAGATTCTAAACAAAATATTGGCCAACCAGATCCAGCAATATATTCAAAAGATCATACACCATGATCAAGTAAGTGGGTTTCATCCCAGGAATGCAAGGATGATACATTTGCAAATTAATAACTGTAATGCAACACATCAAAAAAATGAAAGCCAAAACCTATATAATCATATTAATTGATGCTGAAAAAGCATTTGATAAAGTACAGCAACCATTTATGATGAAAACACTCAGCAACATGGGAATAGAGGGGGCGTACATCAACATAATAAAGGCCATGAGAAAGCTGAAGCCAACATCATACTCAATGGGCAAAAACTATAAGCATTACCCCTAAGATCAGGAAAAAGATAAAGCTGTCCAGTTTCTCCACTTCTGTTCAAAGTCATTGTGGAAGTTCTAGCCATAGCTATCAGGAAAAAAAAGGAATCAAAGGTATCTAAATTGGAAAGGAGGAAGACTGCAAATAAAGTCAAGTCATTATTTGCAGATGACATGATAGTGTACATACAAAACCCAATAGACTCCACCAAAAACCTACTTGACCTAATAAGCAAATTTAGCAACATAGCAAGATAGAAACTCAATATTCAGAAGTCAAAAGCATTTCTGTATACCAATGATGAAACTGAGGTAGAAGCTAGAAAATAAATCCCATTGACCACAGCAACAAGAAAAATAATTAGGAATCAACTTAACCAAGGAGGTAAAAGACCTGTATTCAAAAAACTACAGGACATGAAGAAAGAAATTAAGGAAGATACAAAGAAATGGAAGCATATACCATGTTCATGGATGGGAAGAATGAACATCATTAAAACATCCATAATACCCAAAGCAATCTATATATTCAATGCAATCCCAATTAAAATACCAATGACAAACTTCACAGAGATAGAAAAAATACCTCAAAAATTTATATGGAGCCAAGAATGCCCTTGAATAGCAAGAGCAATCTTCAGAAAGAAGAACAAGGTAGGAGGAATCACAATACCGGACATCAAACTATACTACAAGTCTACTGTCATCAGAACTGTCTGGTACTGGCATAAGAATAGATAGAACAGAATAGAGAACCCCAAAATAAACCCAGGACTCTATGGGCAATTAATATTTGACAAAGCAGGCAGGAATTTAAAATGGAATAAAACTAGCATCTTCAGCAAATGGTTGTTGGAAGCAACATGCAAAAAAATAAAAATAAAACTAGATCACCAACTTACACCATACACTGGAATAAACTCAAGATGGATAAAGGACTTAAACATAAGCAATGCCACCATAAAAGTCCTGGAAAAATATGTATGCAGTAAAATTTTAGATATCCTACACAGAAATATGTTTACTGATACTTCTTCAAGGGCACAGGAAATCAAAGAACAAATAAATAAATGGGACTATATCAAACTGAAAAGTACCATTTCAGCTAAAGAAAACACCAGCAAAATTCAATGGGAACCAACTGTATAGGAAAACATATTTGCCAATGATACCTCAGACAAGGGTTTGATCTCCAAAATATATAAAGAGCTAATGTGATTCAACACCAGGGAGACAGACAGACCAATTAAAAATTGGGCAAAGGACCTGAACAGATAACTCTCTAAGGAAGACATACAAAGGTCCCAAAGGCATATGAAAGAATGCTCAACATCACTAGCCATCAGAAAGATGCAAATTAAAACCACAATAAGATACCACACCTGTCAAAATGGCAATCATCAACAAATCAACAAACAACAAATGTTAGTTAGGATGTGGGGAAAAGGGAACCCTGACACATTATTGGTAGGAATGCAGGCTTGTGTGTCCACTGTGGAAAACTGTATGGAGTTTCCTTAAAAAGAAAAAAAAAAGGAACTACCATTTCACCCAGCAATTCCACTACGTGGACTATACCCAAAGAATCCTGAAACACCAATTCATAAGAACCTAGGTACACCTATGTTCATAGCAGTGCTAAGTGCTGGAAACAGCCTAAGTGCCCATCAGTGGATGACTGGATCAAAAAATTTGGTACATTTACATAATGGAATACTACACAGCAGAAAAAATGAAGGAACTACTACCCTTTGCAACAACATGGATGGAACTAGAAAGTATGCTTAGTCAAATAAGCCCATCAGTGAATGACAAATACCATGTGATCTCACCCATTACAGGACAATAATGAACAAAACAAACAAACCAGCAAAACATAACCAGATACATGAATACAATGAATAGACCTTCAGTGGGCAGAGAGGAGGGGGATGTAGAAAGCGGGGAAGAGGAGGCCAAGAAGTGGAGTAGCTTAGTCAAGGAAGTAGTATGGAAGAACCATGGATATGTACAACAAGTGGGATTGACTTTGGAGGGGAGTGGGTGGGTGGGTGGGGAATGGGAAAGAGGGGAATAAAAAGGGAATGGGTGTAATACAACAACAATGAAATTAAATTAAATTAATAAAAATAAAAATAAGTAAATATATTAAATAATGATAATATTATGAATTAGCCAAAATATATTAAGCACTTATTATTTCTTTCTTCCATATCCTGTGTATTACTTATAGTCCTTTCCATTCAAACTGCAAACTCTTTCACTATATATATATATATATATATATATATATGTATATATATATATATATATAAAATTTTTAAAAATTTTTATTGTTGCTGTATTACATTCATCCTCTTTTTGTTCCCCTCTGTCCTCCTCCCCACCCACCCATTCTCCCCAAAGTCAATCCCACCTGTAGTCCATGTCCATGGTTCCTTTATACTAGGTTCTTGTCTAAGCTGCTCCCCTTCCCTGCCTCTGCCTCCCCCATCCCCCCAACCCCTTTCCCCCTGACCATTGAAGACCTATTCACTGTATTCATATATTTGGTTCTGTTTTGCCTGTTGTTAGTTTTGTTCATTATTGTCCTGTAATGGGTGAGATCATATATTTGTCCTTCACTGACTGGCTTATTTCACTAAGCATAATACTCTCCAGTTCCATCCATGTTGTTGCAAAGGGTGCAAGTTCCTTCTTTCTTTCTACTATATGGAATTCTATTGTGTAAATGTACCAAAGTTTTTTGATTCAATCATCCATTGATGGGCACTTAGGCTGTTTCCAGCACTTGGCTATTGTAAATAGTGCTGCTATGAACAAAAGTGTACATAGTTTCTTATGAATTGGTGTTTCAGGATTCTTTGGGTATAGTCCAAGTAGTGGAATTGTTGGATCAAAAGGGAGTTCCATTTTTAGTTTTTTAAGGAAACCCCATACTGTTTTCCACAGTGGCTGCACCAGCCTACATTCCCACCAACCTGTACCAGGGTTCCCTTTGCCCCTCATCCTCACCAACACTTGTTGTCTGTTGACTTGTTGATGATTGCCATTCTGACAGGTGTGAGGTGGTATCTTATTGTGGTTTTAATTTGCATCTCTCTGATGACTACTGATGTTGAGCATTCTTTCATATACCTCTGGGCCCTTTGTATAGTTTCCTCAGTGAGTTGTCTGTTCAGGTCCTTTGCCCATTTTTTAATTGGGCTGTCTGTCTCCCTGGTGTTGAGTTGCATTAGTTCTTTATATATTTTGGAGATCAAACCCTTGTCTGAGGTATCATTAGCAATTATGTTTTCCCATACAGTTGGTTCCCTTTGAATTTTGCTGATATTTTCTTTAGCTGAACAGAAACTTTTCAATTTCATATAGTCCCATTTGTTGATTTGTTCTTTGATTTCCTTTGCCCTTAGTGAAGTATCAGGAAACATATTTCTGCGTAGGATATACAAAAGTTTACTGCCTCGATATTTCTCCAGGACCTTTATGGTGGCACTGATTATGTTTAAATCCTTTATCCATCTTGAGTTTATTCTGGTGTATGGTGTAAGTTGGTGGTCTAGCTTTATCTTGCATGTTGCTGTCCACTTCTCCCAACACCATTTGTTGAAGAGACTGTTTTTACTCCATTTGATGTTCCTTCCCCCTTTGTCAAATATTAGTTGACCATAGAGTCCTGGGTTGATTTCTGGGCAATCTCTCCTGTTCCATTGATCTATATGTCTATTCTTATGCCAGTACCAGGCTGTTTTGATGACAGTAGCCTTGTAGTATTGTTTGAAGTCCGGTATTGTGATTCTTCCTACTTTGTTCTTCTTTCTCAAGATTGCTGTGGCTATTCGTGGGCATTTTTGGCTCCATATAAATTTTTGAAGTATTTTTTCTATTTCTGTGAAGTCTGTCATTGGTATTTTAATTGGGATTGCATTAAATACGTAGATTGCTTTGGGTAGTATGGACATTTTAATGATGTTAATTCTTCCCATCCATGAACATGGTATATGCTTCCATTTATTTGTATCTTCCTTGATTTCTTTCTACATTGTTCTGTAGTTTTCTGAGTACAGGTCTTTTACCGCCTTAGTTAAGTTGATTCCTAGGTACTTTATTTTTCTTGTTGCTATGGTAAATGGGATTTATTTTTTCGCTTCTATTTCTGTTGTTTTATTGTTGGTATACAAAAATGCTTTTGATTTCTGGATATTGGCTTTATACCCAGCTATTTTACTAACTTTGCTTATTAGGTTGAGTAAGTTTTGGGTGGAGCCCATCAGGTTTTGTATGTACACTATCATATCATCTGCAAATAATGATAGTTTGACTTCTTCCTTTCCATTTTGGATACCTTTGATTCCTTTTTCTTCTCTAATGGTTATAGCTAGAACTTCCAAGACAATGTTGAATAGAAGTGGAGAAAGTGGACAGCCTTGTCTTGTTCCTGATCTTAGGGGGAAACCTTTCAGTTTTTGTCCATTAAGTATGATGTTGGCCTCAGGTTTCTCATAGATGGTCTTTATGATGTTGAGGTATACTCCCTCTATTCCCATTTTTGCTGAGGGTTTTTATCATAAATGGTTGCTGCACTTTATCAAATGTTTTTTCAGCATCTATTGATATGATCATATGGTTTTTATCTTTCAATTTGTTGATGTGGTGTATTACATTTATCGATTTATGAATGTTGTACCATCCTTGCATCCCTGGGATGAAGCCCACTTGATCATGGTGTATGATCTTTGTAATATACTGCTGAATCCGATTGGCCAATTTTATTTTTTGAGAATTTTAGCATCTATATTCATCAGAGATATTGGCCTGCAGCTTTCTTTCTTAGTTGGATCTTGCCCTGGTTTGGGGATTAGAATAATATTGGCCTCATAGAAATAGTTTGAGAGTCTTCCCTCTTCCTGAATTTTTTGGTATAGTTTGAGGAGCATAGGAGTTAGTTCTTTAAATGTTTGATAAAATTCGCCTGTGTAGCCATCTGGTCCAGGGCTTTTGTGCTTTGGGAGATTTTGGATTACTTCTTTAATTTCACTAGTTGTTATTGGCCTATTCAGGCTTTCTGCTTCTTCTGGGTTCAGTTTTGGTAGATTATACATTTCCAGAAATGTGTCCATTTCATCCAGGTTGTCATATTTTTTGTCATATAGTTGTTTGTAGTAATTTCTCTTTTGTATTTCTGAGGTATCAGTTGTGATTTCTCCTCTTTCAGTTCTGTTTCTGTTTATTTGGGTCCTCTCTCTCTTTTTCTTGATGAGTCTGTGTAAGGGCTTGTCAATTTTGTTTATGTTTTCAAAGAACCAGCTCCTGGACCTGTTGATTATTCGAATTGTAGTTTGAATCTCTGAGTTATTTAATTCTGCTCTGATCTTGATGATTTCCTTCCTTCTACTTGCTCTGGGCTTTGTTTGTTGTTACTCCTCTAGTTTTGCAGTTTTATGGTTAGGTTGTTTTTATAAACTTCTTGTAACCTTTTTTGGAAGGCCTGTATTGCTATAAATTTCCCCCTGAGAACTGCCTTTGATGCATCCCATAGGTTTTGGGCTGTTGTGTGTTCATTGTTACTTGTTTCCAGCAACTTTTTGATTTCATCTTTTATCTCGTTGTTAACCCCTTCATTGCTTAAAAGTATGTTATTCTGTCTCCATGAGTTAGAGAATTTTGGTGTTTTTCCCTTGAATTTGGTTTCTACTTTCAAGCCATTGTGATCTGAGAAGATACTTTGTATGATTTAAATTTTCCTGTATTTGTGGAGGCTTGTCTTGTGACATACCATGTGGTTTATGTTGGAGAATGATCCATGTGCATTTGAAAAGAATGTGTATTTTGCTTTTTTGGGGTAAAAGATTCTGTATACATCAGTTAGGTCCATTTCCTCTAGAGTGTTGTTCAATGCCACAACATCTCTGGGGATTTTTTGTTTGGAAGATCTTTCCATTGTTGATAGTGGGGTATTAAAATCCCCTACTATGAGTGTGTTGCTGTCCATGTCTTTCTTAAAGTCTTCCAAAATTTTCCTTATATATTTCGGAGCTCCTATGTTGGGTGCGTATAAGTTTATCAGACTTATTTCTTCTTGATGGATTGTTCACTTAAGTATTATGATATGTCCATCTTTGTCCCTTTTTATTGCCTTCATTGTAAAATCTATTTTGTTTGAAATAAGTATTGCTACTCCAGCTTTTTTCGTGACCATTTGCTTGATATATATTTTTCCACCCCTTCACTCTCAATCTGTGTCGATCTTTTATTCTGAGGTGGGTGTCTTGAAGACAGCATATATGTGGGTCATGTTGTCTTATCCATTCGGCTACCCTGTGTTTTGATTGGTGCATTTAATCCATTTATATTTAAGGTTATTATTGATTGATGCTTATTCATTGTCATTTTCTCCCTTTGTGTCTGCATTCCTCTTTGGCTTTCTCTGTTTCTTCATTTTATTTATTTACTTATTTTTAAAGCTTACCCTTTAGCATTTCTTGCAATGCTGGTTTGGTAGAGATGTATTCTTTTAGATTTTTTTTTTTTTTTTCCCCTGGGAAGCTCATTATTTCTCCTTCTATCTTGAATAAGAGCCTTGCTGGGTAGAGTATTCTTGGTTGAAGGTCTTTGTTTACCATTACTTCGAATACTTTTTGCCATTCCCTTCTGGCTTGAATTGTTTCTGTTGAATAATCATTTGATAGCCTTATTGGAGCCCCTTTATATGTTACTTTTCGTTTCTCTCTTGATGCTTTTAGGATTCTCTCTTTGTCTTTCAAATTTGCCATTTTAATAATAATATGCCTTGGTGTTGGTCTGTTTGGGTTGATCTTCATTGGGACCCTCTGTGCTTCCTGAACTGGATTAATGTTTTCACTCATCATGTTAGGGAAATTTTCTATCATGACTTTTTTTAACAGGTTTTCCATCCTTGTTTCTCTTCTTCTGGTATCCCTATGATACGGATATTGTTACATTTCATGTTGTCCTGCAGCTGTCTTAAACCCTCTTCAGCCTTGTTCAGCTGTTTTTTATTCTCTTGTGTTCTCTTGGAGTATTTGTCTACATTATTCTCCAACTCGCTGATCCGGTCCTCTGCTTCCTCTAGCCTACTGTTGATTCCTTCTACTGTATTCTTCAATTCAGAAATTGTATTCTTCATTTCCTCCTGGCACTTATTGATAGTTTCTATATCCTTTTTCATGTTGTAGTAGCTCTCAGTAAGTTCCTTGTAATTTCCCTGGAGTTCTTTGTAGTTCTCCTGTAGTTGTTTATAGTTTTTTTTTGTTTTGTTTTGTTTTTTAATGTGGCTGAGCTCATTGAGCTTCTCTATCATTATTCTTTTGAATTCCTTATCTGATATTTCAGGTGCCTCTGTTTCATTTTGTGGTGTTTCTGAGGATTCTTCCTTTCCTTTTGGTGACAGACTGATTCTTTTTTCCCCCATTTTGGGTGTCTGTTCTTGCTTGCTTTTTATTTTTATTTTTTTGTTTTTTCCATGGGTTAACCTGCTTTGCTTCCTTGCCTTAGTTGAGCACCCTTCTGTGATAGGAGATTTGTGGAGTTTCATGTTGCAGTCCCCCAGATTTTTCTCCACTTGTTGTTCTTGGTGTGTCCTTTATTTGGGCTGTCTGTTTGTATTCTGTGGGCTGTTGTCCTGCTAGTCTTCACTGCCTCTGGGCTGTGCTCCCCAGTGTCCAGATGCTGACCGCTCCAACTCTTAGGGACCTGAAGACATCTATCCTGTCTTCCAGCTGCTCTGGTACTTGAGAACACCATCAGCACTGCTCTGTACTCTGCCGCCATCTTTTTTCCTCGCTAGTTCCTCTTTCACTGTATTGATCAATGTACTATACTCAACATTTCATCAGGTATAATGAATCTATTTTGTGTAAGGTTAAAGAATTAGTACCTCATCAGTTTTGAATATTTGGGCCACCTGAAGTTAATTATATATTAGTAAATTTAATGGAGTACAGTCTGAATTGAATGTACTCTGTCAAGTGAACAGCAAAAGATTCTTCAGTATTACAGGTATCCCTGCTTTTAAAAGTTCATTTTATACCACTTGACTTTTACAAAGACATACCTACATTAGTATGTTTTCACTAACAGAAAGAAATCTGAAGAGGATTTTGCTTTTATGAAAGAAAAACTGAAAAGCAAAAATAGCTTTCAGGGCTGGTTTCTAGGGTACACCCTGGGCAGGAAAAGGGGCCTGCCAAGCTCCTTCTCCAGGAACCACATTCAGCATCTCAGCATCAAGCTGTCACAGCTGTGAACTGTGCATGAGCATCTGTGCTTTATCTTCATTTATTTTGTGCATCCGTTAGCACAAAATGTTCCTAAGGCCATTGCTTCTTTTCTTTATATCATTTCAGCTTACAAAAGATTTCACAGGAATGCATGGAAACCTGTATATGCTTAAATAAGATGCTTATTATTGTAAGTAAAATATTCAATTTATTCAATTCTTCATGATCTTCTAATCTGGATTAAAATGAAAATAGCAAAATCCCATGGCCTAAACTTCTGTCTCCAGAATACAGATATATAAAATATACTGTTCTGTGATGTTCACTGTTATAGAACTTCAGGTAAGCACAGGATTATAGCTTTGTTCATAAATACTTCTACAACACTTGACTGGAAATAAATCCATTCCATAAGTATTTACTGGATGCCTTCAATATACCAGTCATTCTTCTGGGTCCTAGAAATATTGTAGTAAACAAAACAGCAAAATCCTTGCCATCTTTAACATTACACAGGAGAAGGGTAAGAGATACTGGAAATTAGTGTATTAACATGGGATGATGGCTAAGTTTCAGGTGAAGGCCCAAGGCTGAGGGAGCACACCTTAATGGCCAGCACTCCCTCATTCTCCAGTGAATACTATGGCAAAGGATGTTTGTTTCCAACCCATGGAAGATATGAAAGAGAATACTGGAGAGGCTGAAAGTTGTATTTGTGGAGAGGATTCCAAGCCTTGTGAAAAAGGCTTCAATGAGATCATTCTATGAGCTCAGGGGACATACTACACTGAAATGCAACTCTTGCTTGAAAAAGCAAAGGTAAGGTTCTTGCTGATGGAAGTAATTGTATGCTGAACAATGGCAGGTTGAAGGTGCCTGTTGCCCCTGTCATGAGTAGGTGCACTCGTGTGTGTGTATGTATGTGTGTGTGTGTGAGAGAGAGAGAAGGCAAGAGAGAGAGAGGCAGACACAGAGAAAAGAGAGAATAACCTTTTGGGAGCCAAGTTAAAGTCACTTCACCCAAGAAAGCAGTGGGAAAGGAAAAGGTGGTCAGCATTGGACCAAGGAGCTTGAAGGGAATCATAACCATAGGGTGGAGAGTGATTCACCTGTCTGGGATCTATGATGAGTGCACACCTATCAAGAATCAGCCCAGCTCAGGCAAAATCAGGAAAGACAGGGATGGGCAGAGGCATATGGAGTGGTCCAGAAAGGAAGCCCAGAGCCCACATTCCCTTTCTAGACTTCCACAGGCAGCAAGCACACATTGGCAGAGGGAGAAAATTTAGTTTTAAATAACATTCTATAGTTTAAAATTTCATACTGGTCTGGGGATATTATCTAATATGATAATCATCTTGGGCTGACTGGAGCACTAAAGTGACCTTAGATATTTGATTATCTATGAGCTGAGGATCTCTGTGGACTACTTTATAATTTCACCTAGCACTTGAGGGGGTATCTGTTCCACAAAAGAGGTAAGCAGCAACAATCGCAGAGGAGAAATTGGATAGCTGCAAGCCTGGGTCCCCCAAGTCCAGCTCTTGCAATGGATTGGTTACATAGATAACTTTAGGTAGGTACATAATATAAAAAATAAGGTGGGAATAGGGTTAAGACATCTTTAGTTAGGGAGGTTGCCTCTAAGGAGGTGACACTTGAGAGAGATTTGAATTCAGAGAAGAGGCCATGCATTTGAAACCTGGGAAAAACATTTAACATGCAGAGGTATGTATATGGCAGCTCAAAACTATGTTAATTTTAATAATTTTATATTTTATTTACAATTCATATCTGCTCAGATGATCCTATGAACACCATTAATCCTGAGGAATCTGGATCTCCCATCTGTAAAGGAGGATAACTTTATCAAAAGAAGTGACATTTTAGGCCAGGTAGTTTCAGGCGAGGCCTGCAGCCACACAGGCCTTGGCTGAAATCCTTGGCAGGGTTTCATACCCTCACATGGGTATGCTGAGGTTCTTTCTGGGTCACTGTCTCACCTCCTGTGCTCCACTCCTAGCCTTTCATCAGTATGTGTTCCTGTGTGACCAGATGTCTGAGGCAGTGGTCCTGGCTGTAAGGATTAGTCTATGTCTGGTTTGTTAGAAACAGACACTGACCGAGGATTCAGGTGAGTTCACAGAACAGGTGGTCTTGGCCAGAATACCTACCATGGGCATGAAGGCAGTAGGACTCCATGCAGGTAGAGGTTAAACTGTGGTATTTTCACAATGGGCTCTTCAGCTGATGGGATACTCTAGAGCTAGCATAACAATGCAGTTTCCAAAATGGAGGCTTTAGACCCCATGTTGAATAATCACTTGTGTGTGTGTGTGCATGTGTGTGTGTGTGTATGTGTGTGCATGTGTATTCAGGAGCTTTCATTTGCCACCACCAATTCCTAGGGAGGGATTCTGCTGTGACAAGTCATAGGCAATGCTTTCTGACAACTGGGAAATGGTGTCTCAGTTGTGAAAGAGGATTCTGAATTTATATCTCAGCACTCACTGCTCGTAGCATTTCAGAAATTCTGACAGTGAGAAGAACCTCCAGATAAAGTCTGTCTAAATAGAATAGTTGAAAAATCACACCCTTGAGTAACTAGGGATATTTTGTCCCATGAAGACTAAAGGGAAAGATGATCACCTTAGCTACCTACCTCCTGACATTTGGTTTACATAATTAATAGCTAATCAGTGCCTGTCTGCACAGATCTATTTCCTGACCTTCTCCTGTCCTTCTAGCAACTTGTGGATGGCCCTTGTTTCTGAGTTCTGCTCATAATACTTTTGTTCCTCCTCAAACTTCTTGCTTTGCTTTCTAAGTTGCTTCTACATTCTTTTTGACTTCTTTGGTCTTCCCTAACCTCTAGTGACCAATTCTCTCTACTACCTTTTCTCCTTTTAAAGTACCTAGTGTGATTCTTGATTTCTTTTTGGACTTTGATAGATAGATACCATCCTACAAAGATAATTACTACACATCTGAAGAGCTCAAATAGAAAAAATGAGAATTTTAAAATCCTAAATTCATGAAAGAATTACAAAATCACTTAGTTAAATCCCCTATCTTTTGTTTAATCCCTTCATAATATTATTATAAAGTGATCTTCTAGAACCTGTCAACTCATTTGTTGTAGCTTTGGGCTGGAAACAATAGCTTAGGTTTCCCAGGAGGTGGATTTCAGGTCTAATCAAAAAAGAACTGCATAATACTTTTCAGAGACAAGTTGGTCCATCCACCAGTAGTATCTAAGAAGAGACTACATGACAAGCCAACTTGGACATTGTAGAAAGGACTCCATCACTATTGCTGGAATATACTTAATAATTCCTGGAAACCCCTCCAACTTTCAACTTTGGCAATTCAGATGATACCTATAAGTAAATTAAGTATATTGAGCCCTCAAGTAATTTGTCCTCACTCAAATCTTTTTTTAAACTTGGTAACGTTTCAACGTAGAATTAGTTGCTCCTGCTCTTCTTCCATCTCCCACACAGTCATTTTTTAGCCTCACAACAGATCTGTGTCTGATCCCAGGCATGGAAAAGTCCTGGTCATACTCAGATGATCTGTGTCCTGCTGACAGCCCTGTGATCACAGAGAGTAGACACCCCTATCCAAAACAACCACAGTGGAGAAAATGGGTTTTCACACTTAGGCCACCTCAAGAACTACACCAAAGAGCTTAGTTCTGACACTGAATTCTCCACCTACTGGGCCCCTCTGTGGATATACTTTCGGGAAAAATAACCACACAGGAAAAAATATTCCCACAGATCAAACAGAGGGCAAAGGGTCATGGAGTAACTTTCATATATATGCGTCACACATGCAGTTCAGGGGAATCTGTGTTAGTTCATGGTCCTGAGGATACCCGCAAAAGCCTGAGAAGCTTGGGGAGCAATTCAAATTTGCTTGCTGTTTTAAGGCAGAGGCTGCCTATGAGCAGATGGTGCAAAGCTTACAAATAGCTATTTCAGTTTGCTGATGTGCTTTCTTATTGATTCATGAGAAATGTGTATGAACATGAATTGGAGAATCTTAAGATATTTGAACCCACATCTACTTGAGAAGCTATAGTGCTATCACTCCTCTAGGTCTGTTACAATGTGCATCTGCTCCATGTAGGCTTCAATGGTGGTCTCGACCATGCACTGCCAGAAATGCCCACATGGGATAATTCAAAACACTGGCTTAGAAAGACCTGGCTTGTACTTCCTACATGTTCAGAAAATACAGGTGGGACATATTTTCCTAGAGCCCCTCTGCATTTCTGTAAACAAATAAACAAATAAATTAGGCTATGTTGAATATTAGTCATGTTTCTTGGCATTAAAATGCAAGAAAGAGGAAAATAAATAATTACAACACTGCTTCCAGATACTAACTGAAATGATGCCTGGGTTTCCCTTTCAAGCCCAGTTCTTGCTTCCTCTTCTTTTAGGAGCAGCACCAGCAGGCACTTTTGTACTTACTATGTTTTGCTTGTACACTGACCTCATAACATTTTTAATTCAGGGAATTTCTTTACATAGAGAGGAATTGCTTTTTTCATTTGGTTTTACATTTCAACTATGAGCTCCCTGATGGATTTGGGCATAAAGATGGAACCACTCTCAGGCACTTCCGACACAGCTAACATTCCCGTTCTACAGAGACTGAGGCAACCTGACTGAGGGCAAGAATGGTTATCTGGGAAGAAGGCAAAGCTGGCATTGTCACTTAACTATAAAGGGGACCTGGTTGGTGGCACAGTGGATAAGGCAACAGTCAGCAAACCCAAAGGTCGCTGGTTCGATTCCCCAGCCAGGACACATAACCAGGTTGCAAGCCAGATCCGTATCTGGAGGCAGGTGAAAGGCAACCATACATAGATGTCTCTCTCCCTCTCTGCCTCTCTCCCTACCAATCTCTCTAAGAATGAGGAATAAAATCTTAAAAAATATAATAATAAAGGGGAAATCCCAGCTACCTGAGTCTAGATAAAACAATAATGGACACCTTGATATAAAAGCAATAGATAATTTATTTGAATATACACAGGTATTTGTTTTTAAATCACTTTATCCTGAATGTGTCTGAAACCTTCTTTCTTTGAAACATGAACTGCAGCCACAAATTAGGAGTTGGCTGTATGTTTAATCCTGATTCTAAGGTCAGAAGCTATTCTGTTTAAATATCTTTGTTTATATTGAACTCTAGGAAAGAGGCTAAGGTGAGTGGGGGTCACATAAACAATGCATTTTTGGTTTGAATGAGGATTTGTATAAACCTACATTTCTCTAACACTTCTTAACTTTATGTATGTATTAAGAATTTAAGTGACTTAGAAGACCTATTATTTAGATTCTTCCTGAGGCAGAAAAATCAATATAGCATCCACAGTCATAATTATTAAGATGAATGATCATAATATATACTGTAAATGTAAGAGTAAAGGGAAGGAATGGAAAAGGTAGAATCATTATTTGCTGCTCTGGACACCCAAGTCCATGCTTCTTTTCCTGAAGTGGCATCACTTTGAACTGACAGCCTTGGTCAATGGCCTTTCCCCTACCACACCATAGCTGGGCTAAACAGCTTCCTTTTCTTCTCACATAAACATACAATCATCACACTCCCCTAAGGCATTTGGCATAGCCCTGACTTCTTATAATGTCATTGCTTAGAAAAACAATTTGTTAAAGAATTCAGTGTGGTTTAATTTTAATACTTGTGGAAGAACTTCAAATATATACATTTACAAACCAGGCTCTGTTTCCTTAAATAAAGCCTAAAGAGATATCGTCAATTTTTTCTATAACTTCAGGTTCTCGTAGAAGGGGGTCTAAAGTTTTGTAGTAATATGCTTGAAAAACTATCCCTCAGGCTTGAGTTACTCACTCTCAGTACCTGATAAGAGGCATATGTAAGAGATCTCAATTGATGTATGAAAACCTCATGACTAGGACGTGGTTTCCTACCCAGCTCTGCTAGATGGCTTAGAAATGTAACACTATCCCATTTCTACTTGGTACCGCATTCTTCCCAGCAACCCATTATGCAAATCATGTGCCAATCTTACACCCTCTGCTTTTTTATTGACAATACATTGAGTTCATCTTAATTAGCCAAAATATCCCAGTAGGTATTGCAAACCTACTAATCTTGAGATAACATAGAACTTGTATGCAGATATTTGATGTGTAAATAATGTTTATCACCAACATGTTCCACAGCACTCTGCTTGATGCAGCTATTCATGTATTTGATACTTGGTCTCCACTGGACCGGCTTGCTACACAGACAGCATCTATCCCATCAGATAAAGACAAGCCCAGGGAGCTCAGCAAATGCATTCAGGTTGTGGTGCAGAATGGTCACTATCTCTTACCTTGCATTGTTGCTCTTGTTGGCTCTGAGAACAGAGGGATGAGTAAGAGGTAGATGAGGTAGACAAAGGAGAGTCCATTGTACCGGAATGCACATGCTGTGGGTGAGAAGAGAGAAAAAGGGAAAATACATTAATAAGGTAGGCTAGTAGGATATAAGCAACTGTGTGGTGATACCATCAAGTGTCACTGAATCAAGTTAAGTAGATATGTCAGTTAGAAAATAAAAATTGAGCATTTATCCTGTGTTCATCACTATGTTGAGGGTGAAGAAAAATGAAAAATGAAAATGCATGGAACCCACTCTTAAAATCTAACCAAGAAGTCAATACTAATATAACTGATGAAGGCAAGTCATAAATAAGACATAAATTAAGTTGGCAAACTAAAATTGCTACAGAATATAGAGGACAACAGGATTAGTGAGGGTTTGAGGTGTCAGGTAAGACACCTCAATGGAAGAGATGACATGGAGATAAAGAAAAGAGAAGAAACATATTTGTTGGTAAGTAAATAAGTAGGCATTAAGGAAAGGAGATAGATAGTGGTGACAAAGGTAGAAGCTGAGTCCAACTCAGTCACTTGGCTGATCTTCTGAAAAATAAACTGATAATTCAATGGAATTCTAGTTGATTGAAGACCCCACCTGTGAGTGACTTGGATACACAAAGGTGGGGAGATCTAGGCTACTCACACACACAGCAAGAAGCATACCAATAGCTGCCATAGCAAATGCCAACTAGGAGGGTGCCAGAGAGATAGAGAGAGGAATCCTATCTATACCTGGGTTGGGTGGAGATAGCTTGCAGGCAGCTGTTACTGTGAGGCTTTTAGCTTTTTTGGAGAGGTGGTGTGTAGGAAAGCTGAACAGTGACTCAGTGCTTCAGTGGGGGTGCCCAAAGAGACTTTTAAAAAGGGGGGCTGGGGCATGTTTGGCAGGGACCCTATGAGTAGTGGATCCTACTGAGTGCACCTTAGTTGAGAGATCATTAAGGTTCACAGCAATGAGATTTCTTAGTGCCAGCCCAGTGTAGCTAGCAGGCCTGATGCTATGGAGAGTGGAAAGTTTGGGACTGTGTCTGCTGTGAGGGTCTGGGAACTGGATGGATGGGAGTTGAGAACCTGAGATTATTTATAGCCAGACAAGCACCCTTCCCTGGGGAAGATCAACCTCCAGAAAGGGAAGGATGCACCCAGCCCCCTCCTCCTGGAGAGACTCAGGGATCCCCTGCAGGGTGCATAGCCATAGAAGAAACACAGAAAGAGAATGCCTAAAGGACCCATTTTGAACTTCTCTCAGGGAGACAAATACATGGATTCTTAGGGCCTTATTCCACTGAGGCCAGCAAAGGAGAGAGATCAGAAATTATGCAGCAAGGGGAATCAGGGCCCTGCCCAGCCTTGGCTCCCACACAAAGCTGCCACCAACATCAAGCAGGAAAGAGCTGACCCTTTTATGCAGATTGGTCCATCCCTTGAAAGGGCCAACTAACTCATAAGAAACTTTACATTATTGGAAATAAGTTAGGACAGACCAAGATGGGTGGCTCCAGGGCATGAGCAACACACCCAGAGATTCCCCAGAAGACTGAACAATCTCCAGATTGTTCACCTCCAGATTGCATTAGAAGCCCCATCTAGAAGCAGAAGCAGAAGCAGAAGCAGAAGCAGAAGCAGAAGCAGGTGAAGGTGATACAGGTGGTGCTACCAAAAGTTAGATGACCTACCCCAGAACCTTGAGCTGATACAAAACCAGAGGCAGATCCAGAAAGGGAAGACAGAAGACAAACATCAAACTCTGCTGAGGTAAATTCCACCTCATCTCTCATCAGAATTTGTGTTGTTCTTTTTCTCTTTAGTATAAATAGCCTTTTAGACTTTTGGGGTCAATTTCATTTCAACTAATTCACTATTCTTTATCTTTTATTTCTTTACTCTTTTTATTTCGAGTTTTATATTATTTTTTAAATTTTTATTTCAAATCTTACATTGTATCCTTCCCTTGTCTTATTCCATTTTGACTTCTTCCTGCTTTCTCTTAATTTTATTATAAATCTTATTTTTCCTCACACTACACCTTGTTCCTATTTTTTACTCTATGTCTCTTCCCTCTATCTTCCCAAAATCGTTCTTCCTTTCTTTAGTCAAATCTCACTCTTTTTTTTTTCCCTTCTTATAATATTCTTCTTTTCTTTCCACCTTTATAAATTGTGGCTTTTTTGGTGTGGATGTTACAGTTATTTCTGTTCTTCAATTGTATTCCTACTTGTTCACTATTTTTTTTTTTTTAATTTCAAATCTCATAGGTTACTCTCTCCCTATATTATTCTATTTTGCCATCTCCTGCCCATGCTTATTTGAGTTTGGAATTTTATTTCTTCCCTTTCTTAGCCTGGATTTTGTTCATTACTCTCCTTATTTCTCCTTCCTCTATTCTCTCATAAGCATTTTTCCTTACTGTAGATATCTTATATTCCCTTTTCTCTTTCATATAATATTCTTATATTTTTGCATCTTTATTAATCTTTAGCTGCTATTGCTATTGACCTGTTGTGGTTTTTATGCAATTTTATTCCCTCTGGTGTTTAATTTTATTTCAAATTTCATATTATACTCTTCCCTTTTCTTACTCCATTTTTCATCACCTTCCCTGTTTTACTTACATTTAAAATTTTATTTTCTCCATCTTCACCTTGTTCTTATTTTTTATTCTTATTCTTTTTCCTCCATCTCCCATTCAAAATCATTTTTCTTCTCTTTAGTTATCTCATATTTTTTTTTCCTATCTTATAATATTCTTAACCTCTCTCCACCTTTATTCATCTTTGCTCAATTGTTATTTATATTGTTGTGTGATAGGAGGGTTATTTTTTGCTGGCAAAGGTTTAGTTTTCTGGGTAGCATTGCTTTGTTAGCTACCATGTGTACAACAACATACAAGAGGTGGTAGGGTGGTGAATCCCAGTCAGTTAGCCAGAGGGGAGGACCCAAAAACAAATAAGTCATCAATAATTGAAGCCTGAGTACAACAAAAGAGCCCACATAAACTGAATAAAAGACAACTTTAGATCATACACATCAGAAGATCAAAGAGAATGCACCACTTAGTACCACCAAATTCCCACCACAGAAGTCCACCCTACAAAGACATGTAGACAAAGCAGAGCAATCTGGGGTGCAGATACAAACAGAAAATGTCATCTAAAATAGGGAGACAAAGAAATAGCTCCAAATTGAAAGGAAAGGGGAAATTCCCCAGGGAAAAAAAAAAAAAAAAAGAGCTAAATGAAATTGAGGCAAGCAAACTATCAGACACAGAATTCAAAATAATGATTATAAAAATACTCAAGGAATTCAGTGAGAACTATAAGGAACTTTATGGGAGCTAGGAGGAACTTAGCGGGAACTACAGCAGCATAAAAAAGGACACTGAAATTATGAATAAGAGCCAGAAAAAATAAAGAATACAATTTATGAAATGAAAAGATACACTAGAAAAATTAAAAGCATGATAGATGAAGCACAGGAACAAATCAGCAAGCTAGAAGACAAGGTAGAAAGAAATACCCAGTCAGGGCATGAAAACAAAAAAAATGGCTCAAAGAGAATGAGGATAGTTTAAGGGAGTTTCAGGACAAAATGAAAAATAACAACATTCACATCATAGGGGTAACAGAAGAAGAAGAAAAGAAGAAAGGGACTGATTTTGAAAAATAATGGCAGAAAACCTCCTTAACTTGGTGAAGAAAAAGTGATGCAAGTCAGGAATCAGACAGTCCCAAACAAGATGAACACAGAGACATCATAATTGACATGGCAAATTTTAGTGACAAAGAAAGAATCTTAAAGGCATCAAAGGAGAAACAACTAGTAACATACAAGGGAACGCTGATAAGGCTATCAGCTAACTTCGCAACAGAAACACTGTAAGTCAGAAGGGAGTGGCATGAAATATTCCAAGTAATGAGAAGCAAGGACTATTCTATCTAGCAAGACTCTCATTTGAAAGGGAGGGAGAAATAAAGATCTTCCTTCCCCTGAAAAGGAAGGCTAAAAGAATACATGTACATCTCCATCAAGCCAGCACTATAAGAGATGTTAAAGGGACTGTTATAAAAATTTTAAAAAGAGCGGAAGGAGCCCTGGCTGGTAGCACAGTGGATAAGGCTCAGGCCTGTGAACCTAGAGGTTGCTGGTTTGATTCACAGCCAGGGCACATAAGCAGGTTGCAAGCCAGGTCTCCAGCCAGTTCTGTAGCTGGAGGCAGGTGAAAGGCAACCATACATTGATGTTTCTCTTCCTCTCTGCCTCTCTCCCTTCCTCTCTCTCTCTGGAAATAATAAGTAAAATATTTTTTTTTAATAAAAATAAATAAAACATTAAAAACAGAGGGGAAGGAGTATAGTAAAAATGGCAACAGATAAGTACGTATTGATAATAACCTTAAATATAAATGGGTTAAATACTCCAATCAAAAGACATACATAGGGTAGTTGAATGGATAAGAAATCATGACCCACATATATGCTGGCTATATATATGAGGTTTGTCCTGAAAGTATTGAACCAATGTCAATATAATTAAAATAATTTGCATGGCTAGTACTTTTGGGACAGAGCTCATATATAACTTTTACCCCAAAGAGAAAAATATACATTTTTTCAAATGCACATGCATCATTTTCAAAAATAGACCACATGGTAGGATGCAAAACAAGCCTCAATAAATTCAAAATTGTATCAAGCATGTATTCAGATCACAATTGATTGAAACTATAAACCAACCTCAAGAAAAAACTTAAAATTATTCAAATTCATGGAGACTGAATAACAAGCATGTTATTAAATAATGAATGGGTCAATGATGAGATCAAGGAAGAAATCAAAAAGTATCTGGAAACAAATGAAAATGAACATAAAGCAACCTAAAACCTATGAGACACAATGAAGACAGTTATGAGAGGAAAGTTCACAGAAATATGGGCCTACTTTAAAAAGATAGAAAACTCTCAAATTAACATTGTATTCCTACATCTACAAGAACTAGAGGACTAACAACAAACAAAGCCCAGAGACAGTTGATGGAAGGAAATAAGATCAGAGCAGAATTGAATGACATAGGGACAAAAAAATTCAAGTGATCGATGAATCCATTAGCTTGTTCTTTGAAAATATATTTTAAAAAATTGACAAACCTTTAACTAAACTCACCAAGAAAAAGAGAGAGGACCCAAGTGAATAAGATCAGAAATTAAAGAGAAGTTTCAACTGATACCACAGAAGTACAAAGGATTGTAAGAAATCAATATGAACAACTACATGTCAAGAAACTGTACCACCTGGGCAAAATGGACAAATTTCTAGAAACATGTAATTTTCTAAAGCTGAATGAAGAAGAAACCCAAAGCCTAAATAAACCAAAAACAACTAGAGAAATTGAAGAAATAATCAGAAAACTCCCAGCACATAAAAGCCTTGGATCAGATGTCTTCACTGGTGAATTTTGCCAAACATTCAAGGAAGAACTAATTCCTATCCTTCTCAAGTTATTCCAAAAAATTCAAGAAAAGGGAAGACTCCCAAACTCTTTATGAGGCCAGTATCATCCTAATTCTAAAATCAGGTAAATACACAACACAGAAATAAAGCTACAGGCCAATATCTCTAGTGAACATAGATGTTAGAACCTTCAACAAAATATTGGTAACCTGGATTCAGCAATATATTAAAAAATCATATGCCATGATTAAGTAAGATTCATCCCAGAGATGCAAGGATGGTATAATATACCACATAAACTAAAGGAAAGACAAAAATCACATGGTCATATCAAGAGATGTCAAAAAACATCTAGCACTCAGCAAAGTGGAAAGAGAAGGAGCATACCTCAACACAATAAAGGCCATATACAAAAACCTATAGTCAACATTATACTCAATGGGAAAAAATTAAAATCTTTCCACTTAAGATCAGGAACAAGACAAAGGTGTCCATTTTCACCACTTTTATTCAAAACCATGCTGGAAATTCTAGCTATAGCAATCACAGAAGAAAAAGAAATAAAATGCATCCAAATTGGAAAAGAGGAAGTAAAACTGCCATTATTCACAGATGACATGGTGGTGCATTAAAAAAAGTCTACAGTCTCCACCAAAAACTCCTTGACCTAATAAATGAATTTGGCAAAATCAATATTCAGAATCACAAAGTTCACACCAATACAGGCTACTATAGGGAGGTTCATAGCAATATAGGCCTACAGTCAATATTCAGAAATTGATAGCATTTTTATACACTAACAATAAAATCAGAAATAAAAACTAGGGAAAAAATTCCTACTTACTATGGCAACAAGAAAAAATAAAGTACTTAGGAATAAACTTAAGGAGGTAAAAGACCTGTACTCAGAAAACTACAGAACATTGAAGAAAGAAATTAAAGAAGATACAAATAAATGGAAGCATATACCATGTTCATGGATGGGTAGAATTAATATCATTAAAATGTCCATACTACCCAAAGCAATCTATAGATTCAACGCAATTCATATTAAAATATCCATGGGGTATTTCAGAGATCTAGAACAAATATTTTGAAAATTAATACAGACCAAAAGTGACCCCAAATAGCCTCAGCAACCTTGAGAAAGACAAATTAGGAGGGATCACACCACCTGATTTCAAACTATATTATAAGGCTACTGTAATTAAAACAGTCTAGTACTAGCACAAGAACAGACACAGATAAATGGAATAGAATAGACAGTCCAGAAATAAACCCATGTCTCTATGGTCAATTAACATTTGACAAAGAAAGCAGGAGCATAAAATGGAGCAAAAATAGCCTTTTCAATAAATGGCATTGGGAGAATTGGACTGGTGCATCCAAAATAAATGAAACCAGACCACCAAGTTACACTAGAGTAAACTAAAAATATATGCAAGACTTAAATATAAGTTATAACACCATAAAAGTCCTAGAGGACAACATGGGCAAGGTAATTTTATTTGTCCTTGATTGATTCCTTCCTGTATGATCTCCTTTCTTCTTCTTCTTTTTTTTTTCTTAAGATTTTATTTATTAGCTCTGGCTGTTGTGGCTCAGTGGATTGGTGCCAGTCTGCAAACCCAAAGGTTACTGGTTTGATTCCCCATTCAGGGCACAAAACCAGGTTGCAAACCAAGTCTCCAGCCAGGTCCTTAGCTGGAGGCAGGTGAAAGTCAACCATACATTGATGCTTCTCTCCCTTTCTTCCTCCCTCCCTGTCCTCTGCCTTCTCTCTGAAAATAATGAATAAAATATTTTTAAAAACAAAAAATAAAGCCACAATGAAATATCAACTCACACCTGTCAGAAAGGCTATCATTAATAAATCAACAAACAATTGCTAGCAAGAATGTGGAGAAAGGAGAACATTACTGCATTGTTGGTAGGAATGTAGACTGGTGTAGCCACAGTGGAAAACAGTATGGAATTTCCTCAAAAAAGTAAAAATGAAACTACCTTTTGACCCAGCAGTTCCCCTGTTTAGAATATACCCTAAGAATTCTGAAACACCAATTCAAAAGAACTTATGAACCCTTATGTTAATAGCAATACTATTTACAATAGCCAAGGTGCTGGAAACAGCCTAAGTGCCCATCAGTAAATGAGTAGATTAGAAAACTGGTACATTTACACAATGGAATACTATACAGCAGAAAGAAAGAAAGAACTCCTACCTTTTGTGACAGCATTGATGGAACTGGAGAATATTATGCTAAGTGTAATAAGCCAATCAGTGCAAGACAAATACCATATGACCTCACCCATAAGAGGTTCTAATGAAAAAAATTAATGAATGAACAAAATAGAAGCACAGGCATGGAAACATGGAACAGACTGACAATGACCAGAGGGAAGCAGGGAGAGGGATAATGATGGAAAGAAGGGAAAGGGACTAGACAAAGAACATGTATGAATGACTCATAGACATAAACAACAGTGTGGAATTGACTTTGGGAAAGAGCTGGAATGGGTGGAGGAGGATAAATGGGGAAAAATTGGGATAACTGTGATAGAAGAATAATAAAAATGATAAAAACAGAAAAAAGAAAAGTATTTGCTAAATGCTCCATGGTATGGTTTTGTACAAATTATTTCACTTAAACCTCATTTCATAAGGATACTCAGGCTCAGAGTGGCTCAATCACTCACTGGAATTATCCAAGCTAAGATGTGACAGAGTTAGAATTAAGTTCAGGTATGCCACACCTATGCCCATTGTTTGTATCACTGATCTTAAAAGTAGCATAGAACTCCAGGGGATTCCTTATATTTCCAAGTTCATATTTCCTCATCGGTGAAATGGGTATAATAATTGTCTGCAACTCCTAGACTTATTATGAGGAATAAATATAATGTGTTTAAAATACTTGACTTAGGGCGTTATACACAAAAAGCCCTCAAAAACATGAGCAATGTTGTACATATTCTCATTATTAGATAAGGAGAAGAAAATGTGCAGTATGGTAAATAGAAAGAAAATGAGCACCTTACAAACTATTTTTAAAAATAAAAATTATGGCCAAAATATTTTTGGATGAGAAGTAATAAATATGAGTTTGTAGAATAGAAGATCAGATTAACAAATGTCACAGGATGGAGAGACGTTGAAACAAAATTTAGTAGGAGAGAAAATTATGAACAGGGAACTATGGAGTTGAGATGTTAGATAATAATCACTGATAATTTGGATCAGGAGAAAATATTTCAGAAAGATTAACCTATTGACTGTGCATGACCTAGATAAGTAGGAAGCAAAACCTGAATGCTGTGGAAACAGCACTGGGGTATGAAGGACTTGAGGATGTGCAGTAATAATGGTAATTTTTTAAAAGCAGCCAATAGAATTAAAAGACATTTTGTAAAATAAATATAGAACAATATAAAGAGAAATCATATAATGGTGACTCCAAGGTTTAACCCAGGTAATCATAATGATCATTGCCATGACAAAGAATAAGACTTTTAAGCAGAAAGTGAAAAGTTTACCATTAGACATATTCATAGAATCAAATCATGGGACTTATATCTGATTGATGAAAATAGTCACTAAGAGTGTAGACAGCATTTCTGCACAGTAACTGTAGAAGGAAATGGAGAGAAGCCCTGAGCAGAGGTATTAGTTGAAATAACAAGGGGTGAATTATCCAAAGGCAAGAACAATAAGGAGAATCACAAAGATGAAGGCATCTGCCATGGCTACTGCTCACATACAGGGAGAGTGGGGAAAGGAAAACTGGCATTTGTGAAGTAGAAAAGCAGTAGAAATTTTCAGACAGATATGAGAAGAAAAACAGAAAAGTCCTTTTTCACAATGGACTAAAACAGAAAAGTTTTATCGAAAGAAGTTCACCACCATAGAGACAAATTCATCTGATTGTCATTAAGAATGTCCTTGAAAGCCTTTCAAGAAAGCTCAGCCCAGAGGAAGGGTGGCATTGACTTATGGACTAGCAAGAAAAGCACTGTCATAACCAGGAAGTAGGAAACAGGAAGGGGGACCAGAGGGTTCAGGCCTAGGGTGCTCCTGCTCAAATAATGCGGAGGGTCTTGGACCATGGGACGGTCCAATGTGGAATGCACATCCGGATGAAGAGATGCAGTGTCTAGTCCAGAGGACCAGATCAAAAAGTGCTAATCATGAGCAGAATCTGGACAATGTGAGTTTGGCATATGTAAACTCAGACCCCCTGCTTCTGGAGGCTTGCTCTAGAAGCTGGCAGTAGAAGAGGCAAAAGAAAGGTGAGGGATGGTGGGGTAGGCGAGGAAGAAATCAACAAAAAGAGCTTTTTCATCTCAAAGTAGTCATGTACATATTCACAGCTTTTTATAGAATTATTGACATTCCCAACCTCCTTTATGAGAGATCCAAAGCAGGAAGAATTGTTCACACTGTTGACTGACAGGAAAATACATAAGCAAGACAATATAAAAGAACAAGAATGTACGTTTGAATTGTCTTTCTAGCTTTTTCCCCTTCTGCTTATTTCATATCCAGAGTTGAAGTCTTCTAAAAACAATCAAAAGACATTTTATTTTTTTATTCAGTCAATAAATATTTTTTGAGCACATCCTATGTACTAGGATTGACAAAGTTCCCTTTCTTCCTCTAGGAGTTTACATCTTATTGGGGAGATGTATGATGAAAATAAACACAATAAAAGGTCAATTACAGATATATTGAAGGATAAGTGATAAGTAAACAAAAAGTCAGCAGGAAAGGGGGACCAAAGTTACATGGGGTGAGGAAGGCCAGCAGCAGCATTCATGAAAAGCACTGAAGGTAGACCCTCAACGAGGTGAAATTTGAGCCACAAAGTGAGATAGGTAAGAGAGCTGACTAAGCTACCTCCTGGGAGAGTATGTTAAGCAGAGTCAGTGGCTCAAGCCAAGGTTCTAGAGCAGAAGCAGAGCTGGCCTGCTGACTTGCCCAAGAATGGGCAGCTGGGTCCCAACATGCAATCAAGTCCTAGATTGGGTCACATCATGAAAGCCTTGCCAGGGATCAGAGGATGGTCATTTGTACTCTCTGAAGTTTGTTAAATGATGGTTCTTACCTTCAGTTCAAGGTCATAGACCTGCCTATGCTTGCTGTTCCATTTCCACTAATGCACATCCTGTGCTTTGTGCTGCTTCCTAGCTACATAGCCATTATCTTCCATCTGCTTAGCTGCTTCCTGCCTTTAGACATGGCAGGCACTGTTTCCTCTTTCCAATTAGAATATTTTCCTGTCCTTCCCTGTGTGGGTATACTTCCACACAGCTAACATGTTTCCTTTTACATGGACAGGAAGTCCATGTTCATGACCTCCCTGAAACAAGTGCATTTCCCTCCTTTAGCATCACATTCTTCTATTTGTGTCTGTGCTCATGTCTGTTATATCCAGTGCTCAGAAGGTATTTATGGTGATGAAAGGAACAAACAATGACTAAATAAATAACATGAAATGAAATCAGAAAGATGTGAGGACATCTAAAAATGAAATAAGGGTATTAAGATGTATAGCATTCTTGGTAGCACAGAAATATCACAGTACACATTACCCAAAATAAACATTTAATCAAGGAATATTTTATTGTTTTTAGCCTTAAGTGTTTTTTAATATTGACTTCTATTGTGTGGGAAAATTACCCAATTCTGTATCTCTCAGTGAAAAGAAAAGTAGAAGTAGGAACTGCTAAAGATGGTGACAGAGTAGAGAGCAGTGCTAACAGCATTCTCAAGTGCCAGAGCAGCTGGAGGATAGGGTAGGGAGCACAACACTTCTGCATGTCCCTGCAAATTAGAGCGGTAAGAATCTGGATTCAGGGGTTCACAGTCCAGAGGCTACAGAGACCTATAGGAGAGCAGGTGAGACAGTTTCAAACCAGCCGGCCAAGAAGCCGAGGTTAGCTCTGGAGAGTGGTGACTCTGACTAGAGATAGTTTCCGCTCCCCAGTGAATAGAAATCTGATTAGTGAAGTGTGGACAGTGAGCACAAACTTGGGGAGATTGAGGAATTGAACTTCTGCAGGGGAACGACTGTGTGAGAGCCATGCTCCAGAGAATGAGAGAGAGGAAATGCCTCTTAGGGCCAGAAGTGAGGAGGAGAGACCCACTGGGAGTGGGAATGCAGGAGCAGAGGAATGCACTGGCTGAGGTGGTGAGAGCGCTGAAAACTGCACCTCTGTACCACCCAGGGACAGGGCAGCTAAGAGCCCCAGCAAGAAGGGAGACCCAATACCGCACACCCATACCATCACACAGGCTTCCACAGAAGCCGCAGCTGAAAACTGCCCATGAGGGGAACTTAATACTGGAACAACCAGCTCACCTTCGCAGATGAGGAAAAGCTCCTCAAAGAGCAGGAGGGAGAGGGCTACCCATCAACACCACAAATAGCACCCTGCAGTTCTTCACACAGAACCAGCAAGGGAAGGGAGGGCTCCAAAACACCAGCAGTGCTGAAACACAGCTAGGCTACTGGAGGTTCAGCCTACCAGGAGTGTGGTACTCAGAATCAGCCCTGACTGTGACAGCAATAGGCTCTGCCACTCCAAGGCCCCCACAGCCTGACTGTAGACTTGCAGAGACTTGATCAAGGAAAACAGGCAGACTCAGGAAATGGATCGCTGCTAATCTCAAGTACTTGAGTTACACAGAGAGCTACATTAACTATTAATCCCTAACATATCCTTTTCAAAAGTTACTTTCAACCCTCACAATTAGTGCATTTTAAGTACATAGTTTTTATATCATAGCGTATCCTAAATCCCATAATTTTACTCCTCCCTTCTCCCAATTCATTTAACTACCCAAGATCCTCTTCCTACTCTGGTTTTAAAGTCTACTCACTCTCCTGCTATACAACTCATTCCCAGTCCTCAATCTAAGTATTCCTCCCCTCCCCAGACTCTTAAAACTTTTTTTTGTGGGTGTACTACTAGGGGCTACACGTTCTTTCTTCTGCTAAAGGGCACACTGGTCATTGCTCCACTTTGACCAATCAGTGATCACTGAGGGTGGACAGGGAGGTAGATGTGGCAACTATATATATATACCATATATATATATATATATATATATGGGCTTATACTGTTCACTCTCACTTGAGGCATTCTGATTTTCTCCCTCCCTATTTCTATATAAGAGGTAAAGTTGGCTTTCTCTCTTGCATCCCCACCATCTTTGCTACCCCTTGCACTCTTCAAAATTATCTACACTACAGTCAACTTAATCATTTTTCCTGTCTTATAACAGTCTTATATCTACATCCTTATTAAGGTGGGCTCATTTGCAGCTGAGGGTGTGATTAAAAGTGGAGGTTACCTTGGAGGGTATAGGTATTTAACTAGGTTCATATGCAGTTCAAAGGGGGATAAAGGAGTGAGATATCTTTGAACATGTGCTTATTTTGCTTGGACTGGTGGTTCTGTTTTAAGAGAAGCTCAATAACAGTATCTGAGATGTGATAGAAGGAGTGTTTCTTAATCAGCCAACTGGAATGAAAGCAGTAACACATAAAACAAATCCAAAATGCAACCAGAGAGCCCAAGTTAATGACATAAAAGGCAACTCAAGTGCAACAAGTTGAGGAAATCTAGGAGACTGCATCACTGAACTACACAAATCTCCTAACACAGAAGGGAACTCCATGAAGACAGGGATTCAAAGCAGATTAATCAAAGAAACAAAAACAAGCAACAACAGACACCAAAAATGGGAAGAAAAAGAAACAGTCCATCACCAAAAGGAAAAAAGAAATCACCAGACAGACTGAGAGATGAAATAGAAACTAGCAAGCTATCAGACATAGAATTCGAAGAAATCATTATAAGAAAACTCCATGAGCTCACAGAACTCACAGAAAACTACAAAGAACTCCATGGCAACTACAAGGAACTTACTGAAAATTACACCAGTATTAAAAAGGACATAGAAACCATGAGTAAGAACTGGGAGGAAACAAAGAACACAATATCAGAACTGAATAACACAATAGAAAGAAAGCAGGTTAGATGAAGTAGAGGACTGGATCAGCAAATTGGAGGACAACAGAGGAAAAAATAACCGGACATTGCATAAAATGGAAAAAGACTGAAAAGAATGAAGAAGTTAGCCCTGGCTGGTAGCACAGTGGATAAGGCACTGGCCTGTGAACCCAAAGGTCGCAGGTTCGATTTCCCAGCCAGGGCACATAACCAGGTTGCAAACCAGGTCTCCAGTCAGGTCTTTGGCTGGAGGCAGGTGAAACACAACCATACATTGATGTCTCTCTCCCTCTCTGCCTCTCTTCCTTCCCCTCTTTCTAAAAATAATGAAATAAAATCTTAATAAAAAAAAAAAAGATGAAGAAGTTGTAAGAGAGATACAGGACAACAGGGAACTCAACAATATCCACATCAAAGGGATACCAGGAGAAGAAGAGAAGCAAGGAATAGAAAACCTGTTTGAAATAGTCATGACAGAAAACGTCCCTAAAATGATGAGCTAAAGGGTCACTCAAGTTCAGGAAGAACAGAGGGTCTCAATGGAGATAAACCCAAACAGGACTACTCCAAGACACATCATAATGAAAATGGCAAACTTCAAAGACAAAGAGAGAATCCTAAAAGCATCAAGAGAGAAACAGCAAATAACATATAAGGGGGCTCC
Organism: Noctilio leporinus; assembly: GCA_004026585.1. NCBI lineage: Eukaryota > Metazoa > Chordata > Mammalia > Chiroptera > Noctilionidae > Noctilio > Noctilio leporinus. Next base: position 45,663 of record PVIW01002783.1, on the reverse strand, counting down.
AATAAGGTTATGGGCTGATTTCTCAACAAAAACAATATAAGCCAGAAGGGAATGGCAAAAAATACTCCAAGTAATGACAAACAAAGGGCTGCAATCAAGAACACTCTACCCAGGAAGACTCTCACTCAAAATGGAAGGTGAAATAAAGAGTTTCCCAGACAAAAGAAGGTTAAAAGAATACACCTCCACCAAACCAGCACTTCAAGAGATGCTAAAAGGCCTACTTTAAAAAGATGAAGAAACAAAGAGAGAAAGAGAGGAATACAGGAACAAAGGGGGGAAAATGTCAATGATGAAATACCTCTCAATAATTACCTTAAATGTAAATGGATTAAATGTACCAATAAAAAGACATAAGATAGTTGAATGGATAAGAAAACATGACCCACATATATGCTGTCTTCAAGAGACCCACCTTAGATTGACACAGACTGAAAGTGAAGGAATAGAAAAATATATTTCAAGCAAATAGACATGAGAAAAAAGCACAGGTAGCAATACTTATATTAGATAAAACACATTTCACAATGAAGGACACAAAAAGAGACAAATAAGAACATTTCATAATACTTAAGAGAACAATCCATCAAGAAAACATAACCCTTACATATATATGCACCCAACCTAGGAGCACCCAAATATATAAAGAAAATCTTGGAGGACTTCAAGAAGGATATAGACAGAAACACACTAATAGTAGGGGATATTAATACCCCATTATCAACAATGGACTGATCTTCCAAGAAAAAAAAAAAAAAAAAAAACTGCCAAGGATATTGTAGTATTGAACACTATAGATGAAATGGAATTAACTGACATATACAGAACTTTTCATCCCAAAGTATCAAAATACACATTGTTTTCTAATGCACATGAAACACTCAAAGATAGACCACATGATAGGACACAAAACAAGCCTCCACAGATTCAAGAAAATTGAAGTCATACCAGGCATCTTCTCAGATCATAATGGCTTGAAATTAGAAACCAATCTCAAGAAAAAAATCCAAAAACAATACAATTCATGGAAACTGATTAACATGCTTTTAAATAAGAAATGGGTAAACAATGAGATGAAAGAAGATATCATAAAGTATCTGAAAACAAATGAAAATGAATTCACAAAACCTATGGGACACAGCAAAGGCAGTCCTCAGAAGAAATTCATAGCAATACAGGCCTACCTAAAAATGATAGAAGAAGCTTGTATAAACAACAGAACCATAAAGCTGCAAGAACCACAACAGCAACAACAAACAAAGCCCAGAGCAAACAGAAGGAAGGAAATTATCAGGATCAGAGCAGAATTAAACAACATAGAGACTAAAAGCACAATTCAAAGGATCAATAAATCCCGGAGCTGGTTCTTTGAAAAGATAAACAAAACTGACAAACCATTAACTAGACTCATAAGAAAAAGAGAGAGAGGACCCAAATAAACAAAATTAGAAACCACAGAGGAGAAATCATAACTGATACCACAGAACTAAAAAGAAGTGTAAGAAATTACTATACACAACTATATGACAAGAAATTTGACAACCTGGGTGAAATGGACAAATTTCTGGAAATGTATAATCTACCAAAACTGAACCCAGAAGAAGCAGAAAGCCTGAGTAGGCCAATAACAACTAGTGAAATTGAAGAAATAATCCAAAATCTCCCAAAGCATAAGAGCCCCGGACCAGATGGATGCACAGATGAATTTTACCAAACATTTAGCCAAGAACTAACCCCTATCCTCATCAAACTATTCCAAAAAATCCAGGAAGAGGGAAGACTCCCAAATTCTTTCTATGAGGCTTGTATTATTCTAATCCTGAAACCAGGTCAAGACCCAATAAAGAAAGAAAACTATAGGCCAACATCTCTGATTAACTTAGATGCAAAAATTCTCAACAAAATATTGGTAAACCAGATCCAGAAATATATTTAAAAAGTTATACACCAAGACCAAGTGGGATTCATCCCAGGAATGCAAGGATGGTTCAGTATTCACAAATCAATAAATGTAATATACCACATAAACAAAATGAAAGACAAAAACCATATGATCATATCAATAGATGCTAAAAAAAAAAAACACCATTTGATAAAGTACAGCAACCATTTATGATAAAAACACTCAGCAAGATGGGAATAGAGGGAGCATTCCTCAACATAATAAAGGCCATATATGAGAAACCTGAAGCTAACATCATACTCAATGAGCAAAAACTGAAAGCCTTTCCCTCAAGATCAGGAACAAGTTAAGAGTGTGCACTCTCTCTACTTCTGTTCAACATAGTCTTTGAAGTTCTAGCCACAACAATCAGGCAAGAAAAAGGAATCAAAAGTATCTAAGCTGGAAAGGAAGAAATCAAACTGTCATTATTTGCAGATGGCATGATAGTGTACATATAAAACATTATAGAGTCCAGTAAAAACTACTCAATCTAATAACTGAATTTGGCAAAATAGCTGGATACAGAGTCAATATCCATAAATCGAAGGCATTTTTATACACCAACAATAAAACATCAGAGATAGAAGCTAGAAAACAAATCCCACTTACCACAGCAACAAGAAGAATAAAGTACTTAGGAATAAACTTAACCAAGCAAGTAAAGGACTTGTATTCAGACAACTAAGGAACACTGAAGGAAGAAATTAAGGAAGATACAAATAAATGGAAGCATATACCATGTTCATGGTTGGGATTAATTAACATCATTAAAATGTCCACACTACCCAAAGCCATCTACAAATTCAATGCAATCCCTATTAAAATACCAACATCATATTTCACAAAAATAGAAAAAACACTTAAAAAATTCATATGAAGTCAAAAATGACCCTGAATAGCTACAGCATTCTGAGAAAGAAGAATGAAGTAGGAGGGATCCAATACCAGATATCAAGCTATATTACAAAGCCATAATAACCAAAACAGCCTGGTCTGATACTAGAGCAAACATACAGATCAATGGAATGGAATGGAGGGTCCAGAAATAAACCCAGGTCTCTATGGGCAACTAATATTTGGCAAAGAGGGAAGGAACATAAAATGGAGTGCAAATAGCCTCTTCAACAAGTGATGTTGGGAGAACTGGACAGGCACATATGAAAAAATGAAACTAGACCACAACTTACACCATACACCAGAATAAACTCAAGATGGATAAAAGATTTAAACATAATCAGTGCCACCATAAAAGCCCTAAGGAAAAACACAGGCAAAAAAATTGCAGATATCCCATGCAGCAAAAATTTCACCGAAATATCTCCCAAGGCAAGGGAAATAAAGGAACAAATAAACAAATGGGACTATATCAAACTGAAAAGTTTCTGCTCAGCCAAAGAAAACATTGAGAAAATAAAAAGGGAACTAACCATATGGGAAAACATATTTGTCAATGACACCTCAGACAAGGGTTTGATCTACAAAATATATAAAGCGCTAATATGACTCAACACTAGGGAAACAAACAATCCAATTAAAAAATGAGCAAAGGACCTGAACAGACACTTCTCCAAGGAAGACACATAAAGGACCCACAGGCACATGAAAGAATGCTCAACATCATTAGCCATCAGAGAGATGCAAATTAAGACTACAACGAGATACTACCTCACACCAGTCAGAATGGCCATCATCAACAAATCAACAAACAAGTGCTGGCAAGGATGTGGAGAAAGGGGAACACTGGTGCATTCTGGTGGGAATACAAACTGGTGCAGCCACTATGGAAGATAGTATGGAATTTCCTCAAAAAACTTATAACTGCCTTATGATTCCACTGCTAGGATCATACCCATAGAATCCTGAAACACCAATTCAAAAGAACCTATGTAACCCTATGTTCATAGCAGCACTATTTACAATAGACAAGTGCTGGAAACAACATAAGTACCCTTCAGTAGATAAATGAATCAAAAAGCTTTGGTACATTTACACAATGGAGTTCTCTACAGCAGAAAGAGAGGACTCCTACCATTTGCAACAGCATGGACGGAACTGGACAGTATCATGTTTAGTGAGATAAGCCAGGCAGCAAAAATTAAATACTACATGTTCTCACTTAATACAGGAGACTAATGAACAAACAAGCAATACACTTTCAGTGTGTAGAGAGGAGGGGGTGGGGGAGAAGGAGGCAAGGAAGGGGAACTGTTTAGCCAAGGAACTAGCATCCATGACCCATGGACACAAACAACACGTGGGATTGACTATGGGGGTGGGGGGATAAGGAGGTTGGGGGAGGGGATAACAGAGGGGGAAAATTGAGATGAATGTAATATAACAGCAATAAAAAAAATGTAGAACTTAGTATTTATAGTGCACTTATCTGCTGTGGATTTATAAAACTATTGACTTTCCCCCAAAATGCCTGCTATGTGTCCAGCCCTGATCTGTGCACTTCACATATATTAACTATTTTGTTCTGTTTTTACCCATGAAAAAGCAGGCACAAGGAGAAAGCACAGCTGAAGAATGTGCTAAGATCTGAGCCTGGTAGTCTAGTTCCTGAATCTGTGCTGTCATCTAGAAGCTTGGAGGCCTAATGGCTAGTGTACGCCTTTCTGCCTATCTCCTCCCCAGTTAATTGCCAAGGGCTCAGTGAACTGATGCCTTTCTTTCACAGATCGACAAACACTCTCTATGCATTTTGCTGCTTTGGTATAACCCTGTTCTGTAAGGTTTTATATTATGCATTGTAGAGATGTGTATACAGAGGAAATTACTGATGATTAACTTTAAAGGAGGGAGAAAGTAGCCTAGCCTACTCTTGGTTTCTCCCTTCAAACCTTAAGTTACCATTATATGTAGCAAAGTCCAGAAGCTTAAAAGGACACCAAGAATGACCCACAGTGGTAGGCAGCCTGTAAATGGCCTCCAGAAATTGTCTTCTGATTTCAAGGCCCATGAGTAATCCCTGCTTTTGAGTTCAAGCTGGAGCTAGTGACTCACTGCTAGTGAGCAGTCAGAGTACCTCTGACTTCTGGCTTCTGTCCTGCCACCCTCTCTGCCTTCCCTCATGCTCACTCTGAGAGAACACAGCTGTCAGGCTGTGAGTTGTTACCTAGGAATTACCCAAGCATGTGGGGATTTTGAATGGCACATCTGAGTTAACCCCTTGTAGGGCAAAATATGCTTTTGAACTTGTCAATAAGGCACTCTGAGCAAGAAAGGCCTTACAAGTCAAATAGCACTGCTCCTTTATTGGTGTGATGCTTCCTTTGTTCAGGATCCAGGCACTTTTGCATATTCATTACTCTTCATAATGAGCTATAATATTCAGGAGGCACAGTATTCACTGCTACCCCACCCTTCTTATGGCCAGTCAAGCCACCAGGACCTCTGTCCTCTGCCTCAACAATTTGACTGTTGAGAGAATAATTTTTAAAAATGCATACAAGGAGTTCAAAGGAAAAAAGAAAGATTTTTTCTTTACCTACACATACACTATATTTCCATTATTCCTATCTGGATTTGTCATCTTAAATTATGTGGAAATTTCTCTTAAAGGATGACAACAGCTGACAGTAATTTCCCAAACAAAAGACTGTGCCAGGCCTAGAGCTGGCAATTACAAACTGATTTAACAAGTCATCACTGACCTACTTTATAAACTTCAATGCTGCCATTTGCATTGTAAACAACTGGGCTCATCTAATTACTGGATTGAATTCTCTAAAAGTAAAAAGGTGTCATGCAATTTTGGAGAAACTCTCCAAGTAGGAAGAATGGTAGATTTGACTTTGATAACTTAAAGTTTGTCGATATAGAAAGGGGGAACATTTTTATGCAAATATAAAATTGTTTAAATAGCCACATAATATTTATTTTAAAAAATAATTGTGTTGTGATGTATATATAATAATTTCTCTGTTACTACAATATGATCTTGGAGGTGTTTATGCATACTTTAATTACCCTTCCATAATAATTTAAAGTAATTCTTTTAAACCATGTTATTAAAGGTAAGTGCTCTCAAGGCAGAATTTTTAGCAAGAGGTGACCTCCTATTTCCTCCATACACTTCAGCAAGGCCAAACAACGTCTCACTATTTAATGGCCTAAGAGACAGTGTCTTAAATGTTTAGAACCTTCATTTCAACTGAGTACATTCTAAATTATCTTTATTGCCTCAGAGAGCTTTAACAGTTGCCAGAGCCATAGCTACATATCATCCAGAATAAACTATTTCAAAACCAAGTAACAAAATAGTTCTGTCAATTCAGTGATTCTAGAAAATTTTTGTTTATACTTTCAATATTTTCCTCCCATACTCTGAACCAATCGATTGCTCTTAAAAGAATGCCCTCTCAAAATTCCAGTTATTTTATTAAGAAAAGAAAAACAATACAAACAGCTGCAATGTATTTACAATTAAACAGGAAGAAACTGAAACAATTGTAGATTTTTTTCTAAGGAAGCAAAATGATATAAGAAGTAAGAGGCAGGAAAAAGGCTGTTATGTCACCTGATTCATTGTCTATTTTTAAAGCACTCTTCCCCCCATTATGGACGCTTGTGTTTTATATCCGATTAAATTTATAAATGTCTCAAGTGGTGATGCTTTAGAGTAGCTGATAGTCAAGACAAGAACATTCTTTTCCATTTTCCACTAACTCTGACTTCCACATACACTGGAGGTCTTGTCCCCAGTGCTTACTTCAGAAAGTTACAAAAATTATTTCTTCAAGAAAGGTATGCTGGAAAGTCTCTCCCACTACTGTTCAGAAGCACAAGATATATGCTTACCTACTTAATCTTAGATAGTACCTGCATTATGTTTTTCATACATAAGAATGATCATATATTTATGATCAAAAGGCTAATAGAAATACTGTTTAAATAAGAAATAATATGCTTTCATGTTTAGAGATAGTACCTAAATTTTAACATTACATTTTTATACAAAATGTATGAAAGCTGACTTTCTAGTTCTAGAAAATTTGTATGTACAAGACTAAATCCATCAGTCATGTATTCCTCACACTTCAAGAAATGATAACATTATATTGCACATTAACTTCAGTAAAGAAGTTGGTTAGAAGAATTCATTTTAGAGTAAAGCCTCAAGAAAAAAATATACTTTTACAGGGTAATAGATTGCAAGGACTTAGAATCAAATTTTATTAGCAAAATATCATATCCACTGCTCAGTTTACTAAAAATGTTAAGCTAATCTAAGGAAAGATCAGGTGAAATAATTTTATTTGTAAAAAAGAAAAGCCTGAGAATTCTAATTTATCCAAACAACCTGGGATACTATCTGTATGGGGCTGGTGAGTTTAAAAGTTTGTTGGCTTTTTAATTATTATAAAGAGATAAGGTTCTGTTTTCTATTTTTAATTTTAATTTAATATATGTGTATCAAATTTAATATCACTAACAATATTAACAGTTTAAAATAGTCTTGATTAATTGCATGGTTTGCAAAAATAAATTTTAAAGAAAGGATACAGTATATTTTTCTCCATTGAAAACATTTTTTAGTGTTATTCACTATTTAAGAAGTGTATGAAAGTTGTGTTTTAAACACAAATTTTTTGCTCAAGCTTGATCATGCTCATGTTTCAGCTTTGAAACCAGCCTCTGGTCCAAGAGAATGACAACATGGATATTCTCTCGTGATTGCAAATGAGAAAATAAATTACCTATGCTAATAGATTATTTCTTAAGCTATCTGAAAAAATATATTAGAAATCAGGTCTATTACATTATGAGTATGAAGAACTTTGCATTTAAATCCACAGTTCCTAAGCTTACCCAAAATAAAACTTGCTCTTTTACCTTTGTGATGAATAAGAAATTAGGGTGTGTGAGTGACTGCTGAGAAAAAGACAACCTTTAACTTTATTTACTTGCCCACCCATTTTAATAACTTATACTTACTGAAGAGGAGAGTTAGTATATGTAGACTGGGAGACAGAAAATTAAGACCTCACTAGCTTGTGTAGGTTTGTGCCACGGTGTTTACTGATTGAAAGTCACTCGTCATCCTTCATATACACATTTATTCTCATTTGTAGAAGGTACTTTTAAACTTAGTCTTAATTCACTTTTTTGTAATTCAACAGTTTATAAAATTATAGGTATTATACCTTTCTAGTAGCCTATTATTAGCAGAATGTAGATCATGTTTTAGTATTTTTAATTAATTGCAATTAACATTAGTGTGTAAAAAACTATTAATCTTTAAGAATTTAAAACTTATTTTTCTCAGTAAAAGCAATATTTTTAAAGAGAGCTGTTTAACACATTTAATTTCATACTAACTATTAATTCCAGTTTTTGATTTTTAATTATCTTTATTAATTCTATTTTTTAAATTAATATTACTTTTCTGTAACTTTTCCAAAGGTTAACTTTACCTTCCTAATTACAGGGTGGGTAGAAAGTAGGTTTACAGTTCCTCATATGGAAAATAATACAACAATTAATAAATAATAATATAAGAATAAACCATGTTTCATGTACTTAAACTATAAGACTACTTTGCCCAACTCTATATATAAATTCTACCAAGCTAAAAGTTCACTGTAATTTTATTTCTTTCATCATCAGTCCTTTGAAAAACATGAGAAGTGGTTAGGGCTCCAGTAATAAAGCAAACTTTCTTACTGGGTGCCTGTTTATTTAGATGTGTTAATGCCAAAATCTGTCTCACAAGTTTCATAGACACATTAAGATTTCAAATTTGGAAAGTTACTCTTTCATCTATGTTGATATCAGTATTTCTAAACTATTAGGTTGAATCATGGAACTTGATCACTTCATATGCCAAAATGATTAAATGTTAATAAGTTTAGAGGATTCAACCTGAAATAAGTTGGGACTTACTAATGGAACGAGGAGAAAAAATGTCATTTTCACTTTCAGAAAAGAAATCAGCTCCAACATTATTTTATCACCTGATGTTCAAGTTCCTCCTACATGCTCATTCCCAAATAATTTGAGACAGATGTTGGTAAAGAAGGCAAGGGCTGGAATGTGCGTGTACATGTAGGCTATGTTCAAGCAGCAGTGGCTTTTTAATAACAGGATTAATTTACTACCTGCCACAGTTTCCTTCTTTCAAGAACTTAGTAAAACAAGATTTTTTTTTGTAGGCTTTTACTGTAGGTTTTAGAATATTCAATATTATTCTTGGCAGCATCCTCCCCAGACTTATGCATGCATTAGCATGAACAGAAATCAATTCAGCTAACTTTAATGAAGTCCTATTTCTTACATCTTCAGCACATGATGCTTCCCAACATTATATCTTGTTTAACAACCAATACAGCCTAAATTGACTTAAAGTTACTGTTCCTATTTTGATAAATATACTTTAACATCCAGCCTGCTTCTTCCTGAGAACACCTTCTTTTCTGATATATACGGAGATATTATTATTACTAAAGATGTAGACACACCTTTTTATGGCATGAATTCAGCCTTTGACAATTTTGGGGTTTATGCTTATGAAACCACACTAATGAGGATCAGCCTTTGACCACCGTGTGAAATCCTTGCTCCCAGAACATCCAAAATAGCAATGAATTGCACTGATGCCTCAAGATTACCCTCCTTCACCAGATCTCTCTGCTCAGTCTCTAACTGCTTAGTGCCTTTGACCTTGAATTTAGTTTTTTTCCTCATCACTTTGAATGTTAATTACACATAAGTCTGTGTTGCTGAGAATGGAGTAGGATACAAAAGAATCCTTGCAATGAACAAACAACCTTTCCCATTCCCTGAGCCACTCAACCTTCTGCTTAGTCTTACTACCCTTCTTTACAAAATATACTACATCCTCCTACCTTATAAAATTAAAGTAGTTTAAAAATTGCTGATGAGAATTAGAGTAACTATTCCAGTAACATATTTAAGCTTACCATAGGTGTTTTCATCAGCTCATCATTTCAACCTGATACAGTGATTTTTGGCCGGTAGATAAAAGAAGTCTCAGATCTCCTAGGCCTAGATGATGTCATGTCTCCCTTTTCCAGACTCATTGTTATGCCCTCCATGTACTAGGTGACCCACACAGTGTCAAAACTTCCCCAAAATCCTCAAAAGTGAAATTGTTTTGTTATCCTAGGTTACCTCCAAAATGTAGGTATGACTCATGAGCCATTATGAGACTAAGCTGGACGGTTCCGATCAAAATTCTGTAGAGGCTTGGTTATCTCCACAGGTGTCTTTGCTAGGTCACTTGACAATTTTTCATCGGAGGCCAGGGATGTTGCAGAAGCCTGCCACTCTTGGCCTATCCTCTGAAAAAGCTCAAGCAACAAAGCATTTTCTTAAATATACCTCTCCTCTAGCCAAATCCCCTTATTAGGCATTCCCCAAACATGTATGTCATCAGTCCCCAGGCATCTTGGAAACAGGGACTCTTTTCTGTTCACTACTCTATTTCTTGTCTTTATTTCTACACATAGTAAGCATTCAGTACTTACCAAAAGAGTAAATAAATCCCTGCTTCTTTCTTTGACAATACCTCTGTCTAAAAGTGTATTATAGGCCCTGGCTGGTGGCAATGTGGACAAGGTGCCGGCCTGTGAACCCAAAGGTCGCTGGTTCGATTCCCCAGCCAGGGCACATAAACAGTTTGCAAGCCAGGTCTCCAGCCAGGTCTGTAGCTGGAGGCAGGCGAAAGGCAACCATACATTGATGTTTCTCACGTTTCTCACCCTCTCTGCCTCTCTCCCTTACCCTCTCTCTGAAAAATAATAAGCACAATCTTTAAAAAAAAAAACATTTAAGAGTGTATTATAAATTCTTAAGCACCCTTCAACCTAGCTCAAATATTTGTCTCCTCCCAGATACTGCCCTTATTACCCCAATAAAAAGTAATATTTTCTTTCTTTCGTTTTTTTTTTTTAAGATTTTATTTCATCATTTTCAGAAAGAGGGGAAGGGAGAGAGGCAGAGGGGGAGAGAGACATCAATGTATGGTTTTGTTTCACCTGCCTCCGGCCACAGACCTGACTGGAGACCTGGTTTGCAACCTGGTCATGTGCCCTGGCTGGGGAATCGAACCTGCGACCTTTGGGTTCGCAGGCTGGCGCCTTATCCACTGTGCTACCAGCTAGGGCAAAAGTAATATTTTCTTAATAATAATGCTTATGTCTAGCAATAAGGGAATAATAATTCAATAAGAATTTCTATACTTGTGGAACTGTGCAACTGTCACAAAGAATGAATGAACGCTGAAAGGTGTTCACAATACAATCAGTAAAAAAAAAATCAGGTTATAAAACTATAGACTATAAAGGTCTATGGGATAGACATTAATAATACCCACAATTTTCAGGAAGCCAAGGCTCAGAAAGGTTAAGTAACTAGTTCAAGGGTCAAGGTGAAACTGGAATTTAATCACAGACAGGCAGACTCCACACTTTGCTACTCCTCTTATGCACACAGAAATCAAGATATACCAGGCTGTGAACAGTGGTCCCTCTGAAGGAGGGAGAACAGTAGTTTCTTATATTCTAAAGTTTCTTATAATGTATTTGTTTGTGTACATTTTCTATTTTAAAATAAAATTAAATCTAACAAAAAGTAATCCCTTCCACTTCTGAACACACATAATATTTTGGCTTTATTACTCTAATGACATGGCTACATGTGGCCTTATAGTATTTCAAAGTGTAAACATGCTATTTCCTTGGATAGACTGTAAGCCCTTAAAGGACAGGGCTTTGCTATCATGTGTCTTTGGGAAACTGATATAAAGGAATGAACTATTGCCCTTAAAAACAGAAAGTGAGTGGAAAGCTATCACATCTGACTAGCAGTGTATATGTTCAATAGCTTTCACTGAAAATACTATTCTGCAATACTCAATCTGGCTAGCATAGTGACATGGCTGCAAAAGCATATTAAAAAGGAATGACATTGCAAGTGTCTGTTGGGAAAATAATATTTAAGTAATGATTTCCACTTAACCATCCAGAAACAGACAAGAAATAAGAGAGTCTCTTGAATCATGAACCATTTTTGTCACAAGGAAATAAGCTCCAGGGAGCTTCCCTTGGAAGAAAAAAGTATGTAAAGTTAAACTCCAAGCATTAACCATATTTTTCTTACAAATGGAGTCAATGCAAATTCTACTTTACCATAGAGACTCTATGAGTCTTTGGTCAGATTTCAGGAGTTGGAAAGACTTTTATTAATCTTATATGTTGCATGAAAAAAAAAAAAAAGGAAAAATATGCTTTCCAATGTCCTTCTTTAGCAAACATTGAACCTCATAGCATGATTTCCAATTGCAGGGAGCTAGGAGAAGAAATCAAAATGTTAATCCCAGTGGAGCTGCTACAAGCAAGTCCATTAATATCTTGAGCCTCAAATTTCCTTGACAAAATAAAAGAAGGGATTAGCCAGGTGTAATTGTTTTTATGTTACTAGAGTCCAGATCAACCCAAGTGCTTAAATGACACATGGGATGATTTACACGGACTTCACAGACCTCCCTGAGTCATCCTGGAGCCCCTTCTCTATTAGTAGTACTGAGTTCCCAGCTGGGACAGTGCTCACCACGGCATAAGTTATGAGAGGGACCAGATGTGTATATTGAAGGTGGGGCTGAAGATATCTCTGAGCAGAGGAAGGACTGGAATGGTAGCATCAAGAGCAGAAGGCTTCCCTGTGGATACTTTAAAGCAAATACTTTCTTCAGGACCTCAGGAATCACTTTTCCTCCATTTCTCCTTCAGCTAGAAATAAGAAGAAACCTCTCAAAATCAAACTTAAACTGTCTGAGGTCAATTATATCATGGCCAACATCCTAACATTTCATCAGTAACAACTAACATAGTAAATCCAATTAAAATTTCATATTAACAACATGTTTAGGAGGTCAAGGGAAGGAAAATATAGGGCACAGAAATTAGCTTTTTTTTTTTAATGTACACTATTTAGAGGTTGTTTTGTATTTTTAGGTTATTTTGTAGTTTTAAGTTGATTAGTCCTTCCATGGCACAAATGAGTCCTAGAGAGCAAAAAATTCTTTTTTTTTTTTTTTTTTCCCAGAAACAGAACTAAAGTTGTTTTCTCAGCTATCATCTAGAACCTCTTAAGTTTTATATTAGATTACCTAGAAATACAACCTAGAAACTGAAATTATGAAGTCCGGACTTCTTTTAGTTGTTTTTCTTACAAAACCCCCAAGGCCCCAAAACTCCTCTCCCTAAGGCTTCTTCCAGACTATAATAGTGGGGGCATTTCAAAGGAAAAAGATCACAATTTGATCATAACATCTCTATTAAACACATACACCAGGATGCAGATATGTCAAAACACACTGGACTGAACCAATTTGAAACTTCCTGTGAATCAGATGTGACACTATGACAGAATTTTACTTAGTGACCATTAACTCCTTTATTCTGTAGAACCCACTCAGGTTTAGCCCTGAAACCCACTTCACCTACCAACCTACACGATTCACAAGCTGAGGGCCCATCCAATATCACTTTTTTCCCCATCAGCTAGTACAAATGCAATCTTTTCACTTAGGCAAGTGTGAATATGTTCATTTTATAAATGAAAACTGACTATATGGCAGAATGACTTCTATGTGTTCTCTTTATTTCCTCCCATGCTACTCTAAATACTGACTTATTATATTTTATGGCAGTATGGAAATACTTTTATTTAACTTAGTAGATAAGACCAACATTTCTCTTCGAAAGGGAAATATATTTGGTTGTTTTCTGTAATAAATTTTGGGGATAGAATGAGAGATATCTGGACATCAAGGTAAGGGCACACACACTCGGGCAGGGATAATGCTGTCTGGGCTTCAGAAATGAAAGGAAACAAACCATGGAGGTAAAGCCACTCAAATGTGACAGTCCTGCAGGATATGGCATGGCCTCTTCCTGGAACAGGGAGATCTCATGGAAGGCTTAGTGCACCTGCCTGCAGGAGCTGCACTTTATATCCAACTTGACATAAGGCAGAACTGAAATGGAACACAAAGGTAGAAAGCCATAAGGCAAGAAGAGTTGGCAGATTTTCAGAAAACATCCTTAGATAGCTCTGGGCTCACAAAGCCTGTACAAATGGAGCACAGGGACAGGAAAACTCTATATGACAGCCATTATATATGAGTTTGACCAATCTAGGTAGTTCATTTTGATTGGAAAGCTAATCAATTCAATTAGGAGAAAGGAGAATTAGAAAAAGGATATTTGATAGAATTCACTTTTCTTTTGATAATCCTTTGTTGAATCAATCAAATTTCATAGAGCATATGCCAGGAACTAGGGAAAATAACTTGCTCAGGTTACAAAGCCTTTATCTTATTTGACATGTGCCACAATCCTGTAAAGTAGAAGTTGTCATCACTCCCTTTACAGAGGGCACACAATTGCACAAGGATTAGGATGTAGAACCAGAAATCAACCCTTGTATTCTGGAAGCCTTTTTCCTTCACACTGGCTGCCCATCACCATGGAGAACCAACCACAGCTTCTTCACTCCTCCTTCTTCCAGCCTGAACTCATTTGGTTGGCTCAGATTTGAGTGATTTAATTTCTTACCCTGAGCACTTTTACCATACTTTTGTTAACTACTTTCTCTGAAAACAATTTCTAATGATTTGAGATGGTGGAAACTTCACTAGATATTGTGCTACACATAAATTTTATTTATTTTTTAAGTAATATATTTTATTTATTTGGCTATTACACTTGTCCCAATTTCCCTCCTTTGCCCCCCTACACCAAGAACCCCATTTCATCCAGCAATGCCCCCACTTAGTTCATGTCCATGAGTCATGCATATAAGCTCTTTGGCTTCTCTATTTCTTTTGTTCTTCTTAACATCCCCCTGTCTATTCTGTAACCACCAATGTGTACTTTTTATTTTGCTTTCACATCCAGACAATTTACCATTTAATTACTGCTTTCTGTCAGCTTTTCAAATCATATTAATACAACATTTTCTTTCCATTATTCCAAAATGCCTACATTATTTCATTTGTTTAAAGAATTACTCTTTTAAGTAATATGAATTGCAATATTACCAAACACATGCAAAAATACATTTGCACACATACATATTTTACACACATTTAAAGTACATACTGGATTTTGAAGAGTTAATACAAAAATTTTTAAATATGCCAATAGCTTACATAATTATTACATGTTAAATGATAGTATTTTAGATATATTGTAGCAAAATTAAGCAGATTTTTTTCTTCTTTAATACTTATTTTACTCTGGAATGCTATTTTTGTGAAATATATCACAGAAATGGTGGATTGCAGAACTCACTTTTGTGAAAGTTGTCCTAGAGACAATGCCAAACTCATAGTAAAAATTGAATTTTGGTTTTGAGTCAGATCCTCACCCTTCCAATACAACTCAACTTTATTTTGAGCTACTGGAACTACCACTTATTCTTTCTGGAGTTTTCCATCTTAAATAGTTGATTGATTGATTGATTGATTGATTGATTTAGGCTGTGCACAGATCTTCTTTCAATACCCTCTGTTTTTCCTCTATATGTGTTTTACAAATGGAAGCCTTTAGAAATAGTGGCACTTGCAGTGCTCAGCTGGTCCCCAGAGCAGAAATTATTATGTCTACTAAGTTGAGGTAAAAAAAAAAAAATTCCTAGGATTTAAGTTTAGTAGAATAGTATTCTAGCTATTTTTTAAACTTGTGGTTGACTTCCTATGTGGTCTTAAACTAACTCCTGAACTATTTAAGAGTTTGTTGAGGTAGAGATTAGGTATGTTCACATTTCAATAATAAAGTTTACTATAGCATTAATTATTTTTCCTAAGCATCCCCAGTTTGGGGACCTTCATAACTGTAAATGTATATTTCCACAATTTAGTTGAAAGGAATCTCATCTAATTTACATGCTAATATGAGAGTATATATTGTCTATGTAGACGAATCATATAGTTTAGTAGTTTGTAACTTCCATCCAAATTGGTCTTCATTCTCAGTACCTTTTCTAACTTAAAGATTGATTCCACAACACACCCATGACCAGTTGGTTGCTATTTAAAACATAAGTTGCTAGCAAAACCTATATATTACATACCCACAAATAAGCACATATTTTGTTACAGTGAATAAGAAAGAGAGCATGTCTTCTATGTAATATACATCCACATTTTCTTACTTTTTTCTTCCACCTTAACTGCATTTGATTTTTCTGAGTTGTTGCAAATAACCTGATTTTCCTATATTGTGAAATGATTCCAAACTAAGAAAACTTAACCTGCAATAATGCAGATACAAATAAAATACAAAATTGTACCTTCTTTAGTAAAACCTATTTATAACAAGATCACTTTAAAGCATTCATTAGTTAAAGTTGGTTCTTATCCATTCAGCTGCACTATGTCTTTTGATTGGTGCATTTAATCCATTTACCTTTGTACCTGGTGTTCCTGTCTCTCTGTTTCTTCATCTTCTTAAAGCAGACCCTTAAGCATCTCTTGCAATGCTGGTTTGGTGAACATGTATTCTTTCAGACTTCTTTTGTCTGGGAAACACTTTGAATGAGAGCCTTTCTTGGTAGAGTATTCTTGGTTGCAGGCCTTTGTTTTCCATTGCTTGAAATCCTTTTTGCCCTTCCCTTCTGGCTTGTTGTGTTTCTGTTGAAAAATCAGCTGATAACCTTATGAGAGCCCCCTTGTATGTTATTAGCTGCTTCTCTCTTGCTGCTTTTAGGATTCTCTCCTCATCTTTGAAATTTGCTATTTTAATGATGATGTGTCTTGGAGTGGGCCTGTTTGGGTTCATCTTCCTTGGGACCCTTGGTGCTACCTGAGTTTGCATGATATTTTCTCTCCTCAAGTTAGGGAAGTTTTCTGTCATTAGTTTTTCAAAGAGGTTGTCTATCCCTTACTCCTCCTCTTCTCCTTCTAACATCCTATGACACAGATGTTACTACATTTCATGTTATCCTACAGCTCTCTTAAAACCCCTTCATTCTTTTTCAGTCTTTTTTCATTGTGTTGCATTGCCTGGGAATTTTTTTCTACATTGACCTCTAGCTTGCTGATCTGATCCTCTGCTTTCTCTCACCTGATTTTGATTCTCTCTATTGTGTTCTTCAATTCAGAAACTGTATTCTTCATTTCCTCCTGGCTGTTATGGATGGTTCCTATGTCCTTTTTAATGCTGGTGTAGTTCTCAGTAAGTTCCTTGTAGCTTCCCTGGAGTTCTTTGTAGTTACCCTGGAGTTGTCTATAGTTTTCTTTGAACTGGCTGAGCTCATTGAGCTTCTCTATCATTATTTTGAATTCCATGTCTGATAGTGTGCTGACCTCTATTTCATTTTTGCAGTCTTCCTGGGCATTCCTCCTTTCCTTTTGCTGAGGGTTTATTTCATTGTCTCCCCATTTTAGGTGACTCTTGGATTTGTCTGCTTTGAGTTACTGTCTTAGTGGTGTGACCTTCTGTGGTGTAGAAGTGCACTTTTTCTACTTCCTGGATCTGTGTGTGGTGACCTCAGCCAGTTTCTCAACTGGGCCTAGTCAGCCAGTTGGAGACTACCAGAGATCCACTGTCTTTGTCTGTCTCCTCTAGTTGTTAATCCAATCAGTCTGTGAACTGAGGTCAGGTTTAGGCACTGCTGGGTGGGTCAGATTAATTCCTATGGGTGGGCTGTGGCTTCCCCTCAGGCTCTCACCCTTTGGAGAACAGTGGTCTGCTGTCTATATGGAGGATGGGTCAGTACTGAACTCACAGGCTGCTCCCTCAACTTTCCCCCTAAAGCCATTGACCCAAACTTTCCCCAAGCTTCTCTAGTCTACTCTGCCCTTTCTCTGCTGGAGCCCAGGGTAGGTGGGTGCCTCTGTATTTTTGTGCATGGTCCCTTTAAGAACTATGTCTCTCTGTCAAGCTGGCTAAACCTGGTGGCTTTTTGCTTTTCACAGCTGGGTGCTGTTTTACTCTCAGCTGTGTTGCTGTGGACTGGGATGCTCAGTTCGGAGTTTAGACCCCACCCTTCTCAGATGGAACCCCTGGCTGCTGGTATGTTTCGCCTTCCCTTCAGCTGCCACCCATGGGAGCCCTGCCAGCCCTCTTGCATCTCCTCACTTCCTACCAGTCACTTTGTGATGAATCAGTCTCTCCTGTTCTGTCCATGGTTACAAGACTTCTCTCTAGTTGGTGTTCAGTTGGTAATTCTGGATGATTTCTCCCCAGCCAAACTGTAATTCCAATTTGGTGTTGAGAGGAAATTGGTGTAGCTCCACTTATTCCTCCACCATATTTGTTCTCCACATGTAAATTTTAGCTTCTCATTCTGATTTTCGAGAAATCAGGTTTTAGATGGAATGGAATGAAACTGATCCCAGCATCATTTTTCTAGAGTATCAATATAATCACATACCTCCTTTGCCTTCAACTAATTGTGAAAGAATAACAGTAATAACAAGTATCAGTCATATGCATATTGCATCATCTACTGACCATCCTTACATTAGAGATGTTACATTATCCACCTCTTCCAGTTGTCAACTTTTCCTCTCTCCCCTAGATTGAGGAGACCACATAGCAATTGCTAAATGAATAAGTGGAACATAGAATAAACACATGAATATATTTTTCATCTTCACAAAGCTTCACAAAGAATTGTCATTATTGTTTTAAAGATGAATGTGAATGTCTAACAGGATTATTTTGCACTAAACATTGTTAGAGCTGGAAGATAACAGATCAAGAACCAAAGCTGATTCTACCTTTGAATTTCAGACTCCTGCTTCCTTACACTGACTATCATCCACAACATTCAGGGCCCCTTAAATTCTGGGCAACCCATCTCACCAGCCTCAGACCTCATCACTCCACAAACTCCAAATAGTCACCCACTTGCTCAAAATACTCCAAAAATTTTCATTTTCCTTTCCTTTTGATGTGCTGTCTAATTTGCTGAAATGTTCCCACTTTTCCTTTCCCTTCAAATGTATCTGGTGAAATTCAACCACAAGCCCATTTGCTGAGTAAGCATCTTTACCCTATCTACTCATGCTCACCTCAACTTAGGGGGTGGTTCATAGTACACATTTTGTTTCTTAAACTCTTTATTGGTCATAAACTATGAGCCAGTACTCTTATCTTGGTATATTATAAAATGAATTTTCTACCCTTCCTTCTTCCTGAGTCCCCTCCTCCCTTCTCTATTTAAGGCTACATATTCCTAGATATTAATGAAAGGCTAAATGTGGAATAACAGATAACACTATAAAAATATAGGAAGACATTTTAAAAGCTTACTCAAACTGTAATGTTTACTGGCACACACAACACACACTGCTTTGGGAAGGAAAGAAGGAAGGAGGGAAAGAAGGAGAGAAGGAAGGGAGAAAGGGAGGAAGGGAAGGAAGAAGAAGAGGAAGGGAAGGCATATCTCCCATAATCAAAACCCTGATGGTATATAGTGATCTGAAGTCTTGTGAAATACCCGGGACCAAGACAATTATTTCTTTTGCATTCCAGCATCTGCTATAATGTTCTGGTATGAAATAAGTGACCAATAAAATATATACTGTATTGAATTGGATTAACATTGCATACAAAATATATTTATTTGTATGCAGGCTATTGAAGATTGATAATATTCCAACAGTTAAAAATATTAAAATTATTAGTTAACATAAAAATTAAATTAATATAAGGCTAACATTTAAAAACATCATCTTATTTATTCAAGTGATATAAAAATCAATATGAAAGTATTAATTGGTTAATGAAACTGATAACTATATAGAAGAAATAAGAGAAAAACATGGTGTTATAAAATACCTAACAATAAGTAAAAATTTACAAATCTGTCCATAACACTGGTAAAGAAAGTGATAGTTATGATAAACACTATTACATGGTAATAGTTCTTCAGTCGAACTTTCTTACAATTAAAAAATGAGGCAATCAGGAGAGCCAAGATGATAGAGGAGTGAGTAGAGGCTACACTAACCTCCTCTCAGAACAAATCTGAAGTTATGGATTAATTGGGGAGAAATCACCTGGAATGAAAAGCTGAACACTGGCTGGAGAAAAGCCTTGTAACTGAGGACAATCAGAGGGGGTTGCTTCATCATGGCAGGTCTGGTGCAGATCACCAAGGAGACTTAGGAAAGTTGGCAAAGTTCTTGTGGGTGGCAGATGAGGATGAAGAGAGGTCTAGACCCCAAGTTGGGCCCATGGACTGAACCAAGAGTTAGCCAAATAGCATCCAGCTGAGAGAAGTGAAAAGTCACATTTTTGTTTTGTTCTGTGTTGGATTTTCCTGAGCTGGGAGGGATGGCTGGAGCCACAGGGAGATTCTTGAGTGGAAGGCATGCAGGATTTCATTTGCACCCACTTGCCCTGGGTTCCTATGGAGGGAGGGTGGAGTGGACTAGAAACACTTGGGGGGAATTTGGGATGCTGGTGTTGGGGAGAGGGAGCTGGTGGAACAGCAACAGGACCCCAGTTCTGATTCATCCCCTGTGTTTTCAGAGTCATCTTTCAAGCAGAACCCTCTCCCTCCAAGTGGCATCAGCCTGAGGGGAAGCAATAGCCCCACTCAAAGGAATTACTCAGCCCTGCCCTATGGTGCTTAAGCCTGACTGCAGATTATAGAGTGACTAGATAAGAGACAGCTACAGGCAGCAAAATTTTATTTCAAGATATATTGCTTTTGTGGTATGCCATTTATTTTACTAAAATTTTGTCAATTGATTGTGTGCACCCTGTGTACCCAACACAAGAGTACCCAACTAAATAAGGGAAATCTTGGAGGATTGCAAGAAAGATATCAATAGCAACACACTCATAGTAGGGGATTTTAACACCCCATTGTCAACAATGGGCAGATCTCTCAAACAAAGAAACAATAAGGATGTTGTGGCATTAAACAACACTCTATTTCTAATGGAATTAATTGATATGTACAGAACCTTTCACCCCAAAGAAGCAAAATACACATTCTTTTCAAATGCACATGGAACATTCTCAAAAATATACTAAATGGTAGGGCACAAAACAAACCTGAACAAATTCAAGTAAATTGAAATTATATTAGCATCTTCTCAGATCACAAAGGCTTAAAACTAGAAACCAACCTCAAGGAAAAAACAAAAACATGCAAATTCATTAAGGCTGAATAACATGCTCTCAAATAATGAATGGATTACCAATAAGGTCAAGGAAGAAATCAAAAAAGTTTCTGGAAACAAATGACAATGAACACACAATAGCCCAAATCCTATGGGACACAGTAAAGGCAGTCCTGAAAGGGAAGTTCATAGACATATAGGCCTATCTAGAAAGAATGGAAGAATCTCAAATAAACAACATAACCATGCAGCTATAAGAACTTGAATAACAACAACAGTAAATCCCAGAGTGAGTAGAAGGAAGTAAAAAGTCTAGAGCAGAGCAGAATTAAATGACATAGAGACTAAAAGACCAATTTAAAGGGCAATAAATCCAGGAGCTGGTTAGTTGAAAAGATAAACAAAGTCAACAAGCCTTTTGCCAGACTCAAAAAGAAAGGGAGCACCCAAATAAATAAACTCAGAAATGACAGAGGAGAAATCATAACCAATAACACAGACATACAAAGGAATGTAAGAAATTAGACAAACAAATATATGCCAAGAGAACGGACAACCTGATTGAAATGGACAAGTTTCTAGAAATATATAATCTTCCAAAACTGAATCAAGAAGAAGCAGAAAGCCTGAATAGACCAATAACAACTAGTGAAATTGAAGCAGTAATAATAAAACAAACCCTGCAGGTTCACAAAAGCCCCAAACTAGATGGCAATACAAGCAAATTTTACCACACAATTAGGGAAGAACTAACTCCTGTTCTCAAACTATTTCAAAAAATCCAAGAAGAGGGAAGACTCCCACACTCTTTCTATAAGACCAGTAACATCCTAATCCAAAAATCAGGCCAGACACAACAAAGAAAGAAAGCCATAGGCCAATAACACTGAAGAACATAGATGCTAAAATCCTCAACAAAATACTGTCAAACCAGACCCTGCAATACATTAAAAAGATCATACACCATGGCCAAGTAGGATTCATCCCAGGGATGAAATAATGTCATATTATTAACAAATCAATAAATATGATACACCACATACACAAAATGAAAGACAAAAAACAATAATATCAATAGATGATGAAAAAGAATTTTATAATATTCAACACCCATTTATGATAGAAATGCTCAGCAAAGTGGGAATAGAGGGAAGGGAGCATGTCTCAACATAATAAAGGCCATATATGAGAAACGTACAACCAACATCATACTTGATGGGCAAAAAGTAAAAGTTACCCCCATATGATCAGAAATAAGACAAGACTATCCATTCTTTCTACTTCTATTCAACATAGTTTTTGAAATTCTAGCCACAGCAACCATGCAAGAAAAAGAAATCAAAGGTATCCTCATTGGAAAGAAGGAAATGAAACTGTCATGAGTTGAAAGTGACACGATAATGTATAAAGAAAACCCATCAAAAAATTCCTTGACCTAATAAGTGAATTTGGCACAATAACAGGATACAAAGTCAATTTCCAGCAATAAAAGGCATTTTTATGCACCAATGATAAAATATCACAGATAGAAGCTAGAAAACAAATCCCATTTACTATAGCAACAAGAAAAGTAAAGTAAATAGGAATTAACTTAACCAAGGAGGTAAAAAACCTGTACCTGGAAAATTATAAAACACTGAAGAAAGAAATTAAGGAAGATATAAATAAATGGAAGCATATACTATGTTTATGGAGGGGAAGAATTAACATACTACCCAAAGCAATTTATAGATTCAATCTAATACCTGTTAAAATACCAATGGTATATTTCATAAATCTAGAACAAATATTTCAAAAATTTATATGGAACAAAAATGATCCCAAATAACCTCAGCAATCTTGAGAAAGAAGAACAAACTAGGAGAAATCACAATACCTGAAATTAAACTATATTACAAGGCCACTGTAAGCAAAACAGGCTGGTACTGGCCTAAGAAAAGACATATAGGTCAATGGGAAAGAATAGAGACCAGGAATTAACCCAACTCTCTATGGTCAATTAATTTAATAAAGGGGATGGGAGCATAAAATGGAGTGAAAATAGCCTCTTCAAGAAATGGTGTTGGGAGAACTGGACAGAAACATGCAAAAAAATAAAACTAGACCACCAACTTATACCATACACCAGAATAAACTCAAGATGGATAAAAGACTTAAACATATGCTGTGCCACAATGAAAGTCCTAGAGGAAAACATAGGGGTTAAAATTTCAGATATTTCATGCTACTATATTTTCGATGATATATGTTCTAGGGCAAGGAAAATAAAGAATAAGTAAATGGGACTATGTCAAACTAAAAATTTTCTGCTCAACTAAATAAAACATCAGCAAGAAATAAAGAGAACCAACTATATGGGAAAACATATTTGGCAATGATACTTTGAACAAAGATTTGACCTCCAAAATATATAAAGAAATTTTACTACTCAACTCCAGGAAGACAAGACCATTCAATTAAAAAATAGGCAAAGGACTTGAACAGACACTTCTGTAAGGAGGACATACAGAGAGTCCATAGACATATTAAAGGATGTTCAACATGACTAGCCATTAGAGAGATGCAAATTAAAACTACAATAAGATATCACCTCATATCTGTCAGAATGGTGATCATTAATAAATCAACAAGCAGCAAGTGTTGGGGAGGATCTGGAGAAAAGGGAACGCTAGTGTACTGTTGGTGGGCATGTAGAACTAGAATAACAACAATAAATCCCAGGGTGAATAGAAGGAAGTAAAAAGTCTAGAGTAGAGCAGAATTAAATGACATAGAGACTAAAAAAACAATTTAAAGGACAATACATCCAGGAGCTGGTTAATTGAAAAGATAAACAAAGGTGCAGCCACCTTGAAAAACAGTATGGATTTCCTAAAAAAAAACAAAAACTAAAATTGGAACTGCCTTTTGATCCAATGATTCCACTTGTAAGATTATACCAGAAGAATCCTGGAACACCAGTTCAAAAGAACCTATACAACCCCATCTTCATAGAGCTCTATTTATAGTAGCCAAGCACTGGAAAGATCCTAAGTGCCCATCAGTGTGTAAGTGGATCAAAATACTGTGGTACATTTACCCAATGAAATACTAAGCAGCAGGAAAAAGATGGAACTCCTTTGCAACAGCATGGATGGGACTGGAGAGTATTATGCTTAGTAAAATAAGCCAGATGGTGAAAGACAAATACTATATAATCTCCCTAATATAGGAACCTAACGAACAAAACAAACAAATGAGTACAATAGAACCAGAGGCATGGAAATAAGAAAAAGACTGAGTGAGAAGTGGGGAGAGAGGAAGGGAAAGAAGGGGAAGGGTTTAGTCAAGGAACTAGCATAAATGACCCATGGACATGGACAACTGGGTGGGTATTGACTGTTGGAGAAGGGATGGGGTAAGGGAGAGCAATGCAGGCATAATGCAACAACCATAAATAAACAGCAATAAATTATTTTTTTTAATTTTAATAAGGCAAATAAATAACTTCTTTTTTAATGGGAAGAGGTGACAGAAGTGAACCTGTTTTATTTAGGAGAAACAGGACTTTTAATTCAAAACTGTACCTGAAACTCCATAATTTCTTTCAGGGAGTGGAGCAAATCTTGTATGTTTTGGATGCATGAGTGGCCAAGCCTGCCTGTGGCATGTCAGGAAATGGGCCAAATCCACCTTCAGTGTCATATTCAACCCTAAGCACACTGTCAGAATTTAGATTACATTAACATAGGGTCAATCTACTTTTTATGCAGACAGAATCCTGTCTGTGCACGAGCACCTCTCTCTCCCAAGCAATACACTTGGTCTATATTCATTTTAGTCTAAATGTTTATCTGACTCTAGATAATGAAAGTGCTTTTCCTCCACTAATAAATAAAAACAGTGCTGCTATTCAAGGAGTTTATAAGTTGGATATACAGTGAGAAGAGATTGGCTTTCTGCTGTGGTGCTTTCTATGAATATTGAGAATATTAATTTCTTACTTTGTTTATGTCCACTTCACATCCCCTAATCGCACTTACTCACTTTCTCTTCCCCACTCTTCTCAAAACCTTTCATCAAGAGTACATAAAACCCCTATGTCTGGTTTTCATGTGTGCTTCTATCTACCCACATAACATTTTTGCCTTTCTCCAAAGGGAACCACTCCACTCTCTGAAGCAAGTGTGGCAATAAGATATTTCATAGTGGTCCAGAGACTGTACCCTTGTTCCTCCTACCCTTCAGCTACTACCTGACCAGTGTGCACAAAACCTCAGGCACAGCCACCTTTGGACAGTCCCCATTGTTGTTGTTTCTTTTCTGGTTCTCTCTTCATCTTTGTATTAAAACATACTAATTCCTCTGTTTCCTTCATGATCAGCTCAAGCATCTCCTTTGGAAGTCATCTCTTGAATTTCTGATGCTAAATCATGGCTTTGTTCCTACAGGCCTGTACATACCTCTGGGTACTCACAGCACTTGAACTACTTGGTTACCAGTCTTTCTTCCTCTCCTCAAAAAAGTGTGAAGTACTCAGAGGCAGAAACTATGTCCTATTAGTTTCTCTATCCCTAAGGACTTTACACAGAAAAAGTCCTGAAATAAACATGAGAGAGTAGAATTCCAAGTCAGTCAGAATAATGAAGCATTCCCAGTTTAATAATTTCTAAAAATTGTTTGATTAAAGAAACCTAGATGAAATACAGGCTACTACATAAGCCTGTTTCCTTAAAAGAGAATTCCAGAAAATTCTGTTTCTTTATAGTCACTGGATTTCTAAATTAACAAACCCTTCATCTCTATAGTACAGAAATGAGGAATGTTCATAGCATTACGAACATTTAAGTACCTTAGAGTTTAAGGTACTTAAACCTCTAAGTGATATTGATAGGTTTTGCCCTGTTCTAATATTTTTGTCCTTTGAACCCTATCACAACCCACTTAGCTTTCTTTATCATATGTACCTTTTCTTTCTCTTAAGATTTATTTATTTATTATTTTTAGAGAGGGGGGAAGGGAGAGAGGCAGAGAGGGAGAGACATCAATGTATGGTTGCCTTTCACCTGCCTCCAGCCATGGACCTTGCTGGAGATGTGGCTTGCAACCTGGTTATATTGCCCTGGCTGGGAATCAAACCAGTGACCTTTGGGTTCTCAGGCCAGCACCTTATCCATTGTGCCACCACCCAGGCCTCATATGTAGCATTTCTTAGCTACAAATTAAGAAAACCATGTCAATCAAGGTTCTAACAAAATACAGGTGGTACACTCAAATTAGGTAACTTCAAAGAATGTATTGAAGAGACTATATTCAGTCGTATCATCCACTATAGAAAGGTACCAGCATGGTGAAGAACCCAGGCCAATACACAGTGCAGAGCTAGCAGCACCTGTCCTCTCTCCTGCCCTCTGATCACCCGCCAGCACCTCCTATTAATCAAGCCCATCCAGAGCCTAAAGGCAGAAAAGCACCTTAACTCAGCTTAAACAGGGTGGTCTCCCAATGCACACAAGGTGACCAGTGATCTGGAAGGGCAAATGGAAAATTCCAGCACATTGCCTAACCCCACTGAGACCAGAAAGTGAAGAGAAATGAACTGTTCATGGGAATTAGCCTAGTAACTATACAAATAACATTTAGTTTAATTTAGTTATTATAGAAACTGCTCACCTAGTATATTATTTATAAATCAATTGTAGCAATTGTTAGTCTGCCTAGTGTTAACAATGTGTGCATATGTGTGTATCCTCTTCACTGATCAGTCGGTGGTCCCCACAACTGACCTCATGTCAGAATCTTTTGGACAGTCCCATCTACATTCCCCAAGAGTAGCAGTTTCACAAGTATAGTTTTTCAAAGCAATTTCAGGTAATTTAGATGGGCATAAGGGTTGATAACCACCCCTATAAACTCTCAGAGTTTTTAATTCATCTTAATTCATTTTGAATGCTTAACAGAATACACTGAGGCCCTACCTAATAACACTTAAAATATTGTTGAACTGAGCTAAAACACAATGTGTAATTGAGCATTTTCAACAGAAAGACAATGGAGTTCAATAGTTCATTCACTTCATCAAGAAGTGAGAATCCCAAGCAGAGATGGCTGGTGCTTCTGTGCTGAATTATTAACAGGCTTCATAACAACATCCCAAAGTGCCTTTTCATCCCAGGACTCTGAGAATAATGAGAAAAGAATGTACATAGTACTTTGATTGCCCACACTTTTGAAATTTGTTTTAACTGAATTTCAAGTTAAAATATGGGGGCCAGGGGAGCCATTCCTTTTCTGTAGTATAACAACAACCAATTAGTGTTTAGAACATTGTGCGCTAGGCACCTCGTCAAGTCCCTGTGAATGTCATCACAGCTTTCTAACTGAACTATGTTATTGAGTTGGTAGCATAAGGATGTTGCCAGGTGGAGGGTACATCTCCTCAAACATTCAATCTGATCAATGAATGTTTTATGAGGTCCTCATAGGATGAAAAAGACTTTCCTTTCTAACCTATAGGGCCTGCAGAGGTGAGCCATGCCCCACCCAGTTCTGTCCAAGGTGCATTTCTTGACTTAGCTCCTCACTGAAACTGCCATTTAGGCTCTAATAAAAATCTAGACCATGTTAAGTCCTATGAGGAAAACCTATTGACCTCATGAACTATGGTCATAAAAGGGGTCATAAAATCATAAAAAAGATGTCAAATTTTCCAATTCTTTTTGTTACAGGGAAGGGAGTGCACAAGAGTTTAATTTGAAATTCTAAAATGTGCCTTGTAGTATTGACCAACCAGGCAGAGTCCTTCCGAGCAGAGATGATGGGAAGGCAAAGTAAAAACCTAACAGTCCTGATGCTGAGATTCTATTGCTTTGTGCCCCGTGTTCAGTTCAGCTTGTCAAGATTTTTCTTTTCATTGATTCTCCGTTACATAGTATCTGTAATGGTGCCCTCTTCCTGGAACAGACTGAAAAAGTCCCCTCTGACCTTTGATAATCTGGCCTGCCAAATTTGGTTTACCAGATTAAATGGCTAGGAAGTAAAGAGAGAGAGGGAGAGATGAAGAAACAAATTGCTGTGTAAAAAACCAAGTGAAAAAATAAGTATTTATATTTATCTTTAAGCTTGGAAATGAAAATGAATGTACAACCACTCAAAGTGGGATGCACCAAATTTGACAGTCTAATTGCTTTACAATATCCACTGACTGGACTGACCAAAGACTATAGAAATCTATTTTGGACTTGAAAGGGTCGGAGGGGAGGTCAGTTGGAGGACAGGAAGAAAACAAAGGAAGTCAATTACTTCTAGGCAAACTGCCCGATAAGCTTAAAGTATAAATACAAGACAAAAAGCAGATGCAAAACCATTTTATCTTTCCAATCAGAGTTTCAAACCACTTCCCCTACTTCCTTTAAAAAAGTCTGTGCCAGGCACACTCCTCTTAAAAGACAGAACTGTACATTTGCATATGGAAGATAAATTTGTTAAGAAAGCCACAGAAGCCCTGGCTGGTGGCTCATTGGATATGCACTGTCCTGCAAACCCAAAGGTCACTGGTTCGATTCCCTGCCAGGGCACATAACCAGGTTGCAAGCCACATTTCCAGCCAGGTCTGTAGCTGGAGGCAGGTGAAAGGCAACCATACATTGATGTTTCTCTCCCTCTCTGACTATCTCCCTTCCCCTTTCTATAAATAATGAATGGAAATCTTGAAAAAAAGAAAGCCACAGATGTACAGCTTCAGTGATCACTATTTTAACACATGAAATGCCATCTCTCTAGCTTCTGTTTGAAATTAAATACTCTCTAGTAAATTTATAGGTATAGTGGAGAAAAATCACAAGAATAGCAGATTTTAATAAGTGATGTTTACATTGAAAACATTTCACAACAATAAAAAAATTAACTAATAAGTCATTTAAAACCATTCATTTGAAATGAATCTTTCTGATCCTGTTATCTCATTTATAACATAGGAATAAGAAGGGTACCTGTTTCATGGGTAACAATGGAGGGGTTAAAAAGATGCAAGAATACCTAGAAATGGCTGGCTCAATACAAGTACTACAAAAGTACATGTTGTTGTTCATATTGTTGTATGGTAAACCCTTTTCCAATACTGGGATAGAAATTTGTTAATGCCCAACCTTTGATTCAGCCTTCAGCACCAGGTTTGTAAAAGTACATTAGCTCCCAAAGACAGTAGCCCCAATTCAAGAGCACAAAGCAAGTCTTTCTTGTCAGAATCACTGCCCAGATGCAGTATGAGAATCTTTCTTCCATTTCAACAACCTCCTCAAAGAGAGTATGTCAGGCCATCCAGTTCCATAATGGGTAGACCAGTGGTTTTCTCCATTCTATTAATGAAACATAGCTAATATTCCAATAAAGGACTCTGGAGAGTGTGGCTAATGTAATCTTTGTCACAGGCTTATCACTCAGAGAGGTAACTGAAAAGGCAGCTTTCAAAAGGTTGTCTGGTACCTTGACTATAGAAATAGATTTGAGGATGGAGAGTAACAGGGTGTATTCTGGTCCAGGATCAAAAGACATCATCCCAAGCTCTATTACCAAAACAAAGAATTGGAAATAACAACAGGTAAATAGTTTAAATATTTTTTAAAACTATATTGTAGAATACTGTTTATCCATTTTGAAATCATGTTGATGATATATATTTACTAATAGATTATAAAATAATTATAGAAGCCCTGGCTGGTGTGGCTCAGTGGATTGGGAGCCCAAGCTGGTTTGATTCCCCAGGCAGGGAACATAATCAGGTCTTCAGCCAGGTCCCCAGCTGGAGGCAGGTGAAAGGCAAACATACATTGATATTTCTCTCCCTTTCTTCCTCTTTCTCTGCCCTTCTCTCTAAAGATAATGAATAAAATCTTTTTTAAAAATTATAGAAAATTACAAAAATTACATAGCATATGATTTAATTTTATTGACATGTCATGGGAAGTAATATCTAAATATTCATTTGATGAAAGCTTGGATAAGGGAAAATAAAAATAATAGTAGACATTACTCAGTAGTATGATTACAAGTGATTTGTATTCTATATTTACAGATTTTAGTCTGCTTTTATATTTTCTAAAACTAACATAGACTACTTTTCTAGTCACAAAAATATATTACTACTATTACAGTTTTTAAAATCCTCATGAAAAAACCTGGACACATATTTTTCACAACCAAAAATAAACTTAATTGGACAGAGCAATTTGGATTCAACTTTAAATCTTGAAGAAATTTGAACAAAAGGGATTATATAAAACCAGGAAAGAGATTCACAAATAAAGTTCAGTTTTTGCCTTTTAGTAACTGAGCCTATGTAATCATGGCTGGAACTGAGAAAATTATGGTACATAGAGCTCTACCCCTATGTTTTCCAGTCTCATAATACCCACATACCTATCCTTTGAGCAAGTAGCAGATCTTACATTTTTCTCTTGCCTTTCCTTGTTAAGACCTGTTCTCAGAAAAATTGTTTTAATATTTCTCTAAGATGTATATTAAAACCACACCATTCTCACTTATCCTAAAGCCTGACAAGCCTAAGAGCTTACAATATACATAGAATGTGCCTGTGGTCAAGACCATTAGATTTCTAACTCTATGACTTCTGGAAACTTTCTAGTTTCAGCAGCTTTAGTTACCAATGATACATAGGAAAAATAATAAAGAATAGATTGTTAGGTAACTTAAAGGAAAATAATATTCTTTCTCTCTGGTATATAAGGTGACTTGCCACTCTCAGAAATGCTGGGCTGGCATTTTGGGTCTATTGCCCAACATCCTCACATACCCATTAAAGCTGGTTCCCAACCAAACTCTCCATGACAAACTGTTGATCCAATATGGAGATTGTGAAATAGTCCTAAAATCATTTCATTTTAAAATATACTACTTAATGAATAAACAATAGCTGAATATGGTTTAACCTAAAGATTTAACATAAATTCACCAGCAAGAGTCAGGGCACATAACCAGGTTGCAGGCGAAGTCTCCAGCCACATCTGTAGCTGGAGGCAGGTGAAGGGCAACCATACATTGATGTTTCTCTCCCTTTCTTCTTCCCTCCCTGCCTTTCTCTCTAAAAATAATGAATAAGATCTTAAAAAAAAGAAAAGTCACCAGCAAGAAAATATTTGTTCTGATGATGTAATTAGAAGATTATGGTCAACTTTAGTTTGGGGCAACAGATATTTTCTTCTATAAAACTCTCCCTTACTGATTCTGAGTAGATGCCAAAGTACAGATTTCTCACAGTATCAACTCTATTCACTCAATATCTTAAACTACCTTAAAGATACCTTAAAATTTTTAAATCTTTAGCATTACAGGATAAATGAAAGGCTTTTTTTTTTTCTGATTGTAATTACCATAAAGGTAAATAACATGTTATTTTTAAGTATATTTTATTGATTATGCTATTACAGTTGTCCCAATTTTCTACCCCCTGCCCCCCCGCTTGGTCCCTCCCTTCCCTCTAGGCTTCTCTCTTTACTTTACTGTTCTTAATGTCCTCTGTCTATTTTGTACCTACCAATTATGCTTCTGTACCTGTCCCCCAATTCTCCCATTTCCCCCTTCCCACTGAAAACCCTCCAGATGATTTACATATTTATGGTGCTGCTCCTGTTTTAGTTGTTTGCTTAGCTTGTTTTTTTTAGGTTGTTTTTTTTTTTTTTTTTTTTTTTTTTTTTTTTTTTTTTTTTTTTTTTTAGATTCATTTGTTGATAGTTGTGAGTTTGTTGTTGGCATTTTTATGTTCATAGTTTTGGTCTTCTTTTCATGAAATGTATCCCTTTAATATTTCATATCAGGGCTTGGTGATGATGAACTCCTTTAGCTTCTCTTTGTCTGGGAAGTGCTTTATCTGCCCTTATATTCTAAATGATAACTTTAATGGACAAAGTTATCTTGGTTGTAGGTCCTTGATTTTCATCATTTCGAATACTTCTTTCCAGTCCCTTCTTGTTTGCAGTGTTTCTTTTAATAAAGCAAATGGCAGTCTTATGGGAGCTCCTTTGTAGGTAGCCCTCTTCTATTGCTGTTTCAAAATTCTCTTTATTTTTTACCTTTAGCATTTTAATTATGATGCATCTTGGTGTGGTTCTCTTTGGGTCTAGCTTGTTTGGACTCTTTGTGCTTCCAGGACTTGTATATCTAATTCCTTCACCAAATTAGGGAAGTTTCCCTTCATTATTTTTTCACAGAAGCTTTCAATTTCTTGCTCTTTCTCTTCTCCTTTTGGCACCCCTATGATTTGGACATTGGTACATTGAAAGTTGGTCCAGAGGTTCCTAAGTCTCTCCTCACTTTTTTCAATTTTTGTTTCCTCATTCTGTACTGGCTGACTTTACTTCTTCTTTATGTTCCAAATCATTGATTTGAACCCTGGCACCCTTCCCTTCACCATTAGTTTCATGTGTATTTTTCTTCACTTACCATAGCCTTCACTTCTTCCCTTATTCATTTGCTGTACTCAATCATTTTTGTGAGCATCATTATCAACAGTGTTTTGAACTCTGCATCCGTTAGCTTAACTATCTTCTCTTCACTTAGTTCTCCTTCTGGAGCCTTGATTTGCTCCCTCTTTTGGACCATACTTCTCTGTCCCCTCAATTTTACAGCCTCCTGTGTTTGCATCTGTGTATTAGGTAGAGCTATCGCACCTGTTGTTATAAAGGTCAGAACCTTAGGTATTTGTCAGGCCTGGTGACTGGTTTCACAGCCTTGTGGTGCTGCAAGGGGGAATGGGATCAGAGAGGAAAAACTGCTGCTTTTTGGCACTTGCCCTTTTTCACTTCACCCACTTCCTATATGTGACTGGTGCCACTCTAGCTGTTGTCTGGTGATGGTTCCCAGATTGGGAGGTTTGCATACATCATTATAGGGCTGGGGGGGGGGGGAGCCGGCTCTAAACAGACTCACCTGAGAGACTGGCAGCCCCAACCCCCACTGGTTTTCATAGCTAGAAGCAATGAGTCATTGTTTTTCTGGCTCTGGAACCACAAGCTGCGTAGTCTGGCCTGGGGCTAGGCTTGCTCCTGAGGTATCCTTCCCACTTTTAATGTATAACTGCACTTTCTGTGGGCCAGATGTAACCACTGCCTTGCTGTCTTCACTGTCACACTGTCCTCTCCACCTTAGTGTCCTGTATCCACCTTTTCTACCTGTTTGGATAAGTATTACTTCTTTATATCTTTGTTGGACTTTAATGTAGTTCAAATTTATGATAGTTATGGTTTATTTTATTTTATTTTATTTTATTTTTATTTTCAGGTACATGTAACCCTTCCTGTGGTTGTGGAAGGAAGTGAAACTTGTCTATCTACTCCTCCATCTTGGCCAGAAGCCCAAAATAATGTATCATTTTTGTTTACTCAACACACTCAGCACCTGGCACAAAATCTAGTGCATTATAAACACTCAATAAATGGGTATTAAGTGACAGAATGTTAAATATACAGCAGTATAAGTCTAGAGGATTGGATGGTTAAAATAATTAAACTCTTTCACTATTATAATTTGATAAATTCTTTTGCGTTTAACCTTTCACATGCATAATCCTCTCCAACCACCAGAGTAATAATTTATTATTAAAACTGTACAGTTCAAAAATCTGTGGCAAAGTGACTTTCATAAAGTCACATAGAGAGAAAGTTGCATTAGTAGGATAGAAACCCAAGCCTTTAGCTCTGAAATTGATGACTTTTCTACTGTTTTACAGGTTTCAATGTATAAAGAAACTTCCATTATTTTAGAGACCTAGTGCCAAAGTACTGGAGAGACAGAAAGTTGTAAGTACCCAGAGGTAACAGCAACATTCCAGCAACACTGCAAATCAATTTATTTCTGCAGATACTCAGAAGCCCTGTCATTCTCCCTCTGAAAACAGACTCCTCACCCTGACCATTGTGGCTCAGTTGGTTGGGTGTCATCCAGCAAAGAGAAAGGTTACCTAGGTTGTGGGTTGGTTCCTGGTCAGGGTGTGTATGAGAGGCAATGTATGTTCAGTGTTTCTCTCTTGCATCCATGTTTCTCTCCCTGCCTTTAAAAATAAATAAATAAATAAATTTTAAAACATCAGGCATCCCAATGCTTTCTACCTAACTTTAGCCATTCTTTGTGTCTCTTAATATTTGTGAAGACATTCACTCTCAATTTTTCTGCACAGATTCTAAACAGGAAAGAAAAACAGGAGCTGGATGAAGAGATCATTATTCTACATAAATTATAAAATATCTTTAAACATTGCCTGAGATCATCTTCCAGTTCTCATAAAAACATCTCTTCTTTGTAAACATTAGTCTGCAAATTTAGAAGCACTTAATAAAACGTCATGGGAAACACCACAGGGATGGCTTGACTGAAAACTGTCTCAGGGGCTCCATCAGTGTTTCCAAGTCTCTGAAACCATCTTTTGGAAGAGAGTCCCAGGTCCAATTAGTGTAAACTATCATGTGGCCTCATACTTGGCGGTGAGGACATCTTCTCTGGTCCCTACCCACTGGTCATGCTCACCCCTTCACAGAGGGACTTCTGTCCATGCCAAGGAGACGCTGGCTGTTTGCTAAGAGGGAGCAAGACTGAAGTCTGCTGTGTGAAGTAACTTAAAATGGCTGCTGTATAAACTCATCAAAGAGCAGCCATGCCTTTCCCCCTATAGATCACAAATAATAGTATAAACCTAATCAGCCCTGGAGTAGAAGTCTAGATATTGACCTACTTCCCTTTCTTCTGGATCCAATGAGAAAAAGGAAAAAAAAAATTATTATTCTTTGCTATGGCAGGAGATACAAGCTACTTACAAAGAAAAATGCTCTAATTCTACTGTTTTGGAATCACAGCATGTTTGAACTAGGTGGCTTTTATTTTAAAAGTGAAGAAATTGATACTCAGTGAGGCCATGTGACTTGCTCCAGGTTGGAACTAAATTAGAGCCCAGGTCAGTATCAACTCTTCCCCCTATTTACTCCATCCCACACCTTTGTTCCTTTTCCATTTTAAAATTAATTCAATATGTGATTAAAGATATTTCTGAAAATATGGAAAACATAACTCTCACACATAACATTAGTGAAAGTTATTCATACCAAGTGAGAAAGAGAAAGCAGTGGGAAAGAAATAAGCATATCCTATTGTGTAGTTAATAAAAGTTAATAACCTCAACATGAACCTACTTTCATATAATCCCTGAATCCTAATTCAGGATGTCAACCAATTCAGAAGATTTTATCTAAAAAGTCTGAAACCATCTATAGCAGATTAAGGGAGAGATAAAGATGAATTGGTATCCTTTTCCCTTTATTTACCTTTACGACTTCCAAAAATAATACTTAGGTCCATCTGTTCAGTATGTCCTTTAGTTTACTTGTAGTTGGTTGAAGGAGAAGACTATAACTTAAACTCAGATGCCATGAGGGAGAAATGTCAATCTTTCCAAATTCAACATTGAAAAGCCTTTCTTGTTTTCATAATGAATGAAAGCCCATAGGGGCAATGGAGCTTTGCCCCGGTATTCCCCCACAACTCCAATGACTAGAAAAAAAGGGAGTTGTCTTAAAATGGTTCACATTCTCTAAGCCAAGAAGCTAACCTGGGCCTCTTTTTTTGCTCCCCAAGGCACCTGGGCAGTGGCAGATCTCCTGAGAAATGGTTCAGTGTCTGAGGCACCACAAGGCTCCTGGTGTGTGGCTAAGGTGAAGCAGCCACAGGAGAGAAACCACAGTGCTTTTTGTCAAACCAGGCCTGTCTACCAAACAGACCCCTTAGACTCCAGGCACTACATTTCAGTCCTGCCATCATTCTGTGATATGTGCTTGGTTTTAAATGCTGAATCCCGTCCAAAATGGAGGATGTACAGAGCAGGAATACAAGCACCTAAAATCTGAGGTCCAGACCAGCTCTGCTGCAAGAGGGATGGACAACCTGAAACATATACCTCACTATTTCTGCATTTCAATTTCCTCATTGATAAAATGAAGAAAGTTAACTGAGCTGTCTATGTGGCCATTTCCAGTTCTTTTCAGCAAGGATTTTCCAGGGAAATAGGAAGTGGGCTACCTTTGAAATGTAGCTTCTCAAATGTACACTTCCTTTCCTGTCCCCCTCCCTCCCCTCACCACCCCTCATCCTCCAAATGAAGTATATCTGAAAACTGAGGAATAGATAGAGTAGGAGAGAGTCAGTGGCAGTGTGTCACCTATATAACTCACGAAGAACAAACTGACATAAGAAGCATCCCTCTCCTGTGTTTCTTGTTGCCCACTGCCAGCAAAATTGGAAACACTTCTGCCCACCTCCACTCCCCACTCCAGGAGATGAGAACTGGAAGCAGATTTTCACTTGCTTTGTCTGAGAAAAATGTAAACATCTAAAGTCAACAACCTGTTTCTGCTAGGACACTGTCAGACAAAAATAGCTAATGAGTTAGGTCTGTCTCCAGCACAGGACATTTCTTTTATATGAGGCAATTTCATCCTTTCCTTGGAAATGGTTCTCTCCCCATTTTCTGTGAACAGGTGTCAGCAAACTACATCCTGTGGACCAAATCCTTCCCCCAAGCCAAGAATAGTTTTACATGTTTAAATCAATGGAGGAAAGTTAAAAAAAAAAAAAAAAGACTATTCCATAAAACATGAAAATTATATGAAAGTCAAATATCAATGTCCATATATAAATTTTATGGCCATAGAGCCACACTCATTCTTGAACACACTGTCTACAGCTGCTTTGTGCTATGGTAGCAGAATTGGATGGTTACAACAGAGCTTGTGTAGTGCATAAAGCCTGAAGTATTTAGTGTCCAACCTTCATAGAAAAGGTGTGCTGATCCTAGATGTAGATGGATCAAGTCCAAAATTTAGTACAGAGCCAGCACTGAGCTGGGAAACCCCTGGCAAAAAAAAGAAAAAAGAAAGAAACAAAACAGACAAAAGTCACAGAATTTGGCCAGAACTGGTTTAAAGTGTAAGGAAAGTAGCAGCTATTTAACAGAAAGACAGCTAATTAGTTTCATTCCAAATTCACTTCAGTCCATTTTAACATAAATAAACTATCTCTATTCCTATAGAATTCACACTTTTGTTTACCCATTAGAAATACTACTTTGTTATTAAATACTTGATTTTCTTAGAAATACTGTTTATAGTACATGAATATTCCCAGGTCAGATATAGTTTGCACACTTGGCTGCTTTCTGAAGACATCTGTGGACTTCTCTATTTGCCTTTATTTAAAATGCTACATGTTGGTAACAAACAGAAAACGTAAGCCTTTTATTTATTACCCAATGGAGACTATCTCAATTAGTTTTTTTAAAGTTAAAATACACTAATTATACTATAAAAAATAACTAATAATTAAAGAAATGCTCATATAGTTTATTCAAGTAAACTTACTTTTAGGAATTAATTTTAAGGAAATTAATCAGAGACACAACCATAGAGTCATGTATCAGGATGGTAATATAAGCTTATTTGTAAGACTTAAAAATTACAAACAAGTTTATATCCAATAATGTAGAATAATTAATTCAATGTTGTTACTCTGGAATGGGATATCAAAAAACCTTCATTAAAGATGTTTTTCAAAAAATATTAATACATGGAAAAATTTTAAATCAAGATACATACACAGCTGTGTGGAAATAGATGCAGGAATAGGTAAAAGTAGGTTTACAGGTACAAGTACAAGGAACAGTTTCTTCTTATATTATTTATTTATTATTGCATTATTATATTATTATTAACCTACTTTTGCTGACCCCTGTGCTTATATGAGAATATTATTCCAAAAGTTAAAAATGTTTACATATAGATGGTAGAATTATATGGGTGACCTTTCATTCTTCCTATGTTTTCTTTTTCCCAATTTTCTAAATTTAAAAAATTCATAAAATTTTTAAAAGTTCCCCCCATCTTCTACTTTGAATTCTCTTCCTCAGTGGATTGGTCCCTGCCTGCAAACCCAAAGGTCCCTGGTTCAATTCCCAATCAGGGGACATAACCAGGTTGCAAGCCAGGTCCCCAGCCAGGTCCATAGGTGGAGGGAGGCAGGTAAAAGACAACCATACATTAATGTTTCTCTCCCTCTCTGCCTCCCTCTCTTCCCTTCTCTCTAAAAATAATAAAAATGCCCTGGCTGGTGGCACAGTGGATAAGGCACGAGCCTATGAACCCAAAGGTCACTGGTTCAATTCCCAGCCAGGGCATATAACAGGTTGCAAACCAGGTTGCAAGCCAGGTCTCCAGCCAGGTCCATAGCTGGAAACAGGTGAAAGGCAACCATATATTGATGTTTCTCTTCCTCTCTGCCTCTCCCTTCCCCTCTCTCTAAAAATAATAAATAAAATCTTTAAAAAATGAATAAAAATTTTAAATAAATACATCATACATATATAGTAAATAACATTTTTAAAAAGTATTAACTTTTAGCATGCATTTTTCCAAATCAGTATTTTTTAAAAAAAAAAGCAAGAATGAATTATTGAGGAAAAGATGGCCACAGAGTAGAGAGCAGTGCTGATGGTGTCCTTGAGTACCAGAGAAGCTAGAGGACAAGATAGGGAGTGTGAGATGTCTTCAGGACCATAAGAATTGGATCGGTCAGCATCTGGACACAGGGGAGCACAGCCCAGAGGCAGAGGAGACCAGCAGGACAGTAGGTGATGTGTTCCCCACTGACCGCCGGTGGGCCGAGGTCGGCTCTGGGCAGTGGTGGCTCTGCCCAGAGGGGCGCGTTTGACTTAGGCCAGCTCTGGGCTCCCTGGTGACTAGAAATCTCCACAGTGAAGTGTGGGCAGTGAGGGCAAACGCCTTAGGGAACACAGAATTGAACTCTTGTAGGGGAGGGACTGTGTGAGAGACTCACTCTGGCAACAGGGAGAGGAGGCTCCTCGCGGGGCTAGAGGCAGAGGAGAAGAGTCCTGCAGGAAGCCAGAGCAGGGGAGCGGGGAAGTACACCAGCCAGGGCAGTGAGAGGGCCGAAAACGATGCTGCTGGGCCACCAGGGAAACAGCAGCTAGGAGACCCAGCCCTGCGCAATCACACAGGCCCCCAGGCTCCATGGAAACTCCAAACAGTGATCCGGAAATAGTAGCGGGGGTAACTGATCCCCCATTGCCGGAGACAAAGGCCGCACCGCCCAAGCCTGGGAGGGGCTCATCACAGAGGCTGCTTAAAGGACTCCTCGGAGAGCTGGTTGGTTTGGAGGATTGGTGCCTGCCCCAGGGGGGCGGGGCAGTGTAGGCAACCCCTGGCTAAGTTGACAGACAGGGGCAGCCTCCTCCCGGGAACTGTGTGGGCGAGGCCAGTCATCACAGGGACCAGCAAAGTTGTGGGCTGCCCTGCAGGGGTGCTGGGTGCTCATCATGGGCAGGAACCTCCGCCAGGAGTGGGAGAGGGCACCCTGCGGGCTCCAGAATAGCGGCAGCCCTAAAACCTAGCCAGGCTGCGGAAGGCCCTGCCTACCTGGGGGTGGACACTCAGAATCAGCCCTGACTGTGACAATCAGAGGCCCTGCCATGCGCCAAGACCTGCTAGAAATATAGATTATACATTTTAAAGTCCTGACCAAGAAAAAGAGGCAGCCTCAGGAAAGGGATTGCTGCTAATCTCAAGCACCTGAGTTATACCGAGAGCAATATGAACTATTAATCCCCAACATATCCTTTGCAAAAGTTACTTCTCACATATTCTTAATCCCCCCCATACCTCAATCCACCTAAATACCCAAGACCCTCCCCCTACTCTTGAATTAAAGTCTACTCACTCTGTGGCTGCAATGCATTCCCAGTCCTCAATCTAAGTATTCCTCCCTTCCCCAGCCACCTAAACCCTTTCTTTATTCTTGTCTTCCTTCCTCTTTCTTTTCTTTTTTTTTCTTTTTTCTTTTCCTTTTCTTCCTGGTAAAGCCCACAGGTTCTGGCTCCACCTGGACAAATCAGAAATCATAAAGGGTGAACAGACACCTAAACCCTTTCTTTATTAATATGGATTTCTCTTTGTCTTGTTACTTTCTCCCCTTTTTTATTTTTTCTTTTTTCCCCCCTTTTCTTCCTGATAAAGCCCACAGGTTCTGGCTCCACCTGCACCAATCAGAAATCATAAAGGGGGAACAGACACCTAAACTCTTTATTAATATTGATTTCTCTTTGTCTTGTGACTTTCTCCACCCCCCCCTTTTTTTTTTT
Organism: Noctilio leporinus; assembly: GCA_004026585.1. NCBI lineage: Eukaryota > Metazoa > Chordata > Mammalia > Chiroptera > Noctilionidae > Noctilio > Noctilio leporinus. The sequence continues at coordinate 5,418 of PVIW01002783.1, read as the reverse complement.
TTTTTTTTTTTTCTTTCTTTCTTCTTTCTTTTCTCCCTGATAAAGCCCACTGGTCCTGGTTCCACCTGGACCAAACAGAGGCCATAAAAGGTGAACAGACACCTAAACCTCTTCTTTATTAATATTGATTTCTCTTTGTCTTGTGACTTTCTCCTTTTTTATCTTTCTTTTTTTTTCTCTCTCTCTCTGCTAAAAGCCCTCAAGTCCAGGCCCCATCTGGACCAGTCAGAAATTATTAAGGGTGAACAGCCATCTCAACCCTTTCTTCTTATTATTATTATTGTTATTATTTCTTTTTTCCTTTTGTATTTTTTTGTTTGTTTGTTTTGTTTTGGTTGGTTTGGTTTGATTTTTTCTTTTTTGTTTTTGTTTTTTTCTGCTAAAAGCCCACAGGCCCAGAATACAACCAGACAGCCCAAATAACAACACTCCAAGAACAGCAAGTGGAAAAAATCTGGGAGACGGCAACATTGAAATCCACAAACCTTCTATCACACAAGGGTGCTCAACTAAGGCAAAGAAGCAAAGCAGGTTAACCCTAGGAAAGAATAAAAATAAATAAATAAAAAGCAAGCAAGAATAGACACCCAAAATGGGGAAAAAAGGAATCAGTCCATCACCAAAAGGAAAGGATGAATCCCCAGAAGGAATACAAAGTGAAACAGAGGTACCTGGAATATCAGATAAGGAATTCAAAAGAATGATGCTGGAGAAGCTCAGTCAGCTCAGCAACATCAAAGAAAACTATAAATGACTTCAGGAGAACTACAAAGAACTCAAGGGAAATTACAAAGAACTCCAGGGGAATTACAAAGAACTCCAGGGGAATTACAAAGAACTCCAGGGAAGTTACAAGGAACTTACTGAGAACTACAACAGCATGAAAAAGGACATGGAAACTATCAATAAGTGCCAGGAGGAAATGAAGAATAATTTCTGAATTGAAGAATACAGAAGAAGGAATCAACAGTAGGCTAGAGGAAGCAGAGGACCGGATCAGCGAGTTGGAGGATAATGTAGACAAATACTCCAAGACAGTACAAGGGAATAGAAGAAGGCTGAATAAGACTAAAGAGGGGTTAAGAGAGCTGCAAGACAACATGAAAAGTAACAACATCTGTATCATAGGGATACCAGAAGGAGAAGAGAAACAAGGAATGGAAAACCTCTTAAAAAAGTCATGATAGAAAATTTCCCTAACATGATGAGTGAAAACATTAATCCAGTTCAGGAAGCACAGAGGGTCCCAATGAGGATGAACCCAAACAGACCAACACCAAGGCACATTATTATTAAAATGGCTAATTTCAAAGACAAAGACAGAATCCCAAAAGCAACAAGAGAGGAAAGACAAATAACATACAAGGGGGTTCCAATAAGGCTATCAAATGATTATTCAACAGAAACAATTCAAGCCAGAAGGGAATGGCAAAAATTATTTCAAGTAATGGTAAACAAAGGCCTGAATCCAAGAATACTCTACCCTGCAAGGCTCTTATTCAAGATAGTAGAAATAAGGAGCTTCCCAGACAAAAAAAAAGACTAAGAGAATACATCTCTACCAAACCAGCATTGCAAGAAATGCTAAAGGGTCTGCTCTAAAAATAAGTAAACAAATAAAATGAAGAAACAGAGAAAGCCAAAGGGGAATACAGACATAAAGGGAAAAAATGTCAATGAATAAGTATCAATCAATAATAACCTTAAATGTAAATGGATTAAATGCACGAATCAAAAAACATAGGGTAGCTGAATGGATAAGACAACATGACCCACATATATGCTGTCTTCAAGAGACCCACCTCAGAACAAAAGATCGACACAGACTGGGAGTGAAGGGATGGAAAAATATATATCAAGCAAATGGACATGAAAAAAAAGCTGGAGTAGCAATACTTATTTCAGACAAAATAGATTTTACAATGAAGGACATAAAAAGGGACAAAGATGGGCATTTCATAATACTTAAAGGAACAATCTATCAAGAAAAAATAACTCTGATAAACACACATGCACCCAACATAGGAGCTCCGAAATATATAAGAAAAATCTTGGAAGACTTTAAGAAAGACATAGACAGCAACACACTAATAGTAGGGGATTTTAATACCTCACTATCAACAATGGACAGATCTTCCATACAAGAAATCCCCAGAGATGTTGTGGCATTGAACAACACTCTAGAGGAAATGGACCTAACTGATGTATACAGAGTCTTTTACCACAAAGAAGCAAAATACACATTCCTTTCAAATGCACATGGATCATTCTCCAACATAGACCACATGGTATGTCACAAGACAAGTCTCCACAAATACAGGAAAATTGAAATCATACAAAGTATCTTCTCAGATCACAATGGCTTGAAACCAGAAACCAATCTCAAGGGAAAAACCCAAAAATTTTCCAGCTCATGGAGACTGAATAACATGCTTTTAAGCAATGAAGGGGTCAACAATGACATCAAAGATTAAATCAAAAAGTTGCCGGAAACAAATGACAATGAACACACAACAGCCCAAAACCTATGGGATACAGCAACGGCAGTTCTTAGGGGGAAATTTATAGCAATACAGGCCTTCCAAAAAAGGTTACAACAAGTTTATAAAAACAACCTAACCACAAAGCTGCAAGAACTAGAGGAAAAACAACGAACAAAGCCTACAGCAAGTACAAGGAAGGAAATCATCAAAATCAGAGCAGAACTAAATAACTCAGAGATTCAAACTACAATTCGAAGCCATAAGCCCAGAAGATGGTTCTTTGAAAAAATAAGAAAAATTGACAAGCCCTTATCCAGACTCATCAAGAAAAAGAGAGAGAGGACCCAAATAAACAGAATCAGAACTGACAGAGGAGAAATCACAACTGATACCTCAGAAATACAAAAGATTGTAAGAAATTACTACAAACAACCATATGACAAAAAAATATGACAACCTGGATGAAATGGACACATTTCTGGAAAGGTATAATCTACTAAAACTGAATCCAGAAGAAGTAGAAAGCCTGAATAGGCCAATAACATCTAGTGAAATTAAAGAAGTGATCCAAAATCTCCCAAAGCACAAAAGCCCTGGACCAGATGGCTACACAGGTGAATTTTACCAAACATTTAAAGAAGAACTAACTCTTATCTGCCTCAAACTATACCAAAAAATTCAGGAAGAGGGAAGACTCCCAAACTCTTTCTATGAGGCCAATATTATTCTAATCCCAAAACCACGGCAAGATCCAACGAAGAAAGAAAGCTACAGGCCAATATCTCTGATGAACATAGATGCTAAAATTCTCAACAAAATATTGGCCAATCGGATTCAGCAGTATATTACAAAGATCATACACCATGATCAAGTGGGCTTCATCCCAGGGATGCAAGGATGGTACAACATTCGTAAATCAATAAATGTAATGCACCACATCAACAAAATGAATGATAAAAACCATATGATCATATCAATAGATGCTGAAAAAGCATTTGATAAAGTGCAGCAACCATTTATGATAAAAACCCTCAGCAAAATGGGAATAGAGGGAGCATACCTCAACATCAGAAAGGCCATCTATGAGAAACCTGAAGCCAACATCATACTTAATGGACAAAAACTGAAAGCTTTCCCGCTAAGATCAGGAACGAGACAAGGCTGTCCACTTTCTCCACTTGTATTCAACATTGTCTTGGAAGTTCTAGCTATAGCCATCAGAGAAAAAAAAAGGAATCAAAGGTATCCAAATTGGAAAGGAGGAAGTCAAACTGTCATTATTTGCAGATGATATGATAGTGTACATACAAAACCCGATTGGCTCCACCAAAATCTTACTCGACCTAATAAGCAAATTTAGCAAAATAGCTGGGTATAAAGTCAATATCCAGAAATCAAAAGCATTTTTGTATACCAATAATGAAACAACAGAAATAGAAGTGAAAAAACAAATCCCATTTACCATAGCAACAAGAAAAATAAAGTACCTAAGAATCAACTTAACTAAGGAGGTAAAAGACCTATACTCAGAAAACTACAGAACAATGAAGAAAGAAATCAAGGAAGACACAAATAATTGGAAGCATATACCATGTTCATTGATAGGAATAATTAACATCATTAAAATGTCAGTACTACCCAAAGCAATCTACAGATTCAATGCAATCCCAATTAAAATACCAATGGCAGACTTCACAGAAATAGAAAAAATACTTCAAAAATTTATATGGAGCCAAAAACGTCCACGAATAGCCACCCCAATTTTGAGAAAGAAGAACAAAGTAGGAGGAATCACAATACCGGACTTCAAACAATACTAGAAGGCTACTGTCATTAAAACAGCATGGTACTGGCATAAGAATAGACATATAGATCAATGGAACAGAATAGAGAGCCCAGAAATTAACCCAGGACTCTATGGTCAACTAATATTTGACAAAGGGGGAAGGAACATCCAATGGAGTCAAAACAGTCTCTTCAACAAATGGTGTTGGGAGAACTGGACAGCAACATGCAAAAAGGTAAAACTAGACCACCAACTTACACCATACACCAAAATAAACTCAAGATGGATAAAGGATTGAAACATAAGCAGTGCCACCATAAAGGTCCTGGAGAAAAATATAGGCAGTAAACTTTTGGATATCCTACGCAAAAATATGTTTATGGATACTTCACCAAGGGCAAAAGAAATAAAAGAAGAAATCAACAAATGGGACTATATGAAATTGAAAAGTTTCTGTTCAGCTAAAGAAAATATCAGCAAAATTCAAAGGGAACCAACTATATGGGAAAACATAATTGCCAATGATGGCTCAGACAAGGGTCTGATCTCCAAAATATATAAAGAACTAATGGGACTCAACACCAGGGAGACAGACAGCCCAATTAAAAACTGGGCAAAGGACCTGAACAGACAACTCACTGAGGAAGATATACAAAGGGCCCAGTGGCATATGAAAGAATGCTCAACATCACTAGTCATCATAGAGATGCAAATTAAAACCACAATAAGATACCACCTCACACCTGTCAGAATGGCAATCATCAACAAATCAACAAACAAGTGTTGGCGAGGATGTGGTGCAAAGGGAACCCTCATACACTGTTGGTGGGAATGTAGGCTGGTGCAGCCACTGTGGAAAACAGTATGGGGTTTCCTTAAAAAACTGAAAATGGAACTGCCTTTTGATCCAGCAATTCCACTACTTGGATTATACCCAAAGAATCCTGAAACAATTCATAAGAACCTATGCACACCTATGTTCATAGCAGCACTATTTACAATAGCCAAGTGCTGGAAACAGCCTAAGTGCCCATCAGTGGATGATTGGATCAAAAAACTTTGGTACATTTACACAATGGAATTCTATATAGCAGAAAGAAAGAAGGAACTTGTACCCTTTGCAACAACATGGATGGAACTGGAGAGTGT
>PVIW01002782.1:0-198760 GCA_004026585.1 Noctilio leporinus | reverse complement strand
GTATGGGGTTTCCTTAAAAAACTAAAAATGGAACTGCCTTTTGATCCAGCAATTCCACTACTAGGACTATACCCAAAGAATCCTGAAACACCAATTCATAAGAACCTATGCACACCTATGTTCATAGCAGCACTATTTACAATAGCCAAGTGCTGGAAACAGCCTAAGTGCCCATCAGTGGATGATTGGATCAAAAAACGTTGGTACATTTACACATTGGAATTCTATATAGCAGAAAGAAAGAAGGAACTTGTACTCTTTGCAACAACATGGATGGAACTGGAGAGTATTATGCTTAGTGAAATAAGCCAGTCAGTGAAGGACAAATATCATATGATCTCACCCATTACGGGACAATAATGAGCAAAACTAACAACAAGCAAAACAGAACCAAGTATATGAATACAAGGAATAGGCCTGCAGTGGTCAGGGGGAAAGGGATTGGGGGGAGGGGGGAGAGGGGAGGCAGAGGCAAGAAAGGGGAGCAGCTTAGACAAGAACCTAGTGTAAAGGAACCATGGACATGGACAACAGGTGGGATTGACTTTGGGGGGAATGGGTGGGTGGGGAGGGGGACAGAGGGGAGCAAAAAGGGGATGGATGTAATACAACAACAATAAAATTAAAAAAAAAAAAAAAGAATAGTTGTATTTGGCTTCATAACTTAGTCCTATTCATGTTCTTGTGCTGAAATTTCCATGGCATGTGATAATGAAGAGCCAAAGGCCATGCAGTGACCCTTGTCCTGCAAGTCTGCTGGTTCCCAGTCCTCTCCCACTGGCTCTCCCAGCCCACGGTCCGGAGTGGTGGCCCAGGGAAGAAAGGAGCCCTGCCTGGTGCCCCCAACTTGGTCCCATTCTTTGCAGCCCCTCCCCTCCCTCACACTCTAACCACCTAAACATGTGATCCACACCCCCTACCAAACTCCTTCCTCACCACTCCCACCCCCATGTAACAGGAGGGATCACAAGTCAGCTCTTTCCCTGGCAGTGAGTGTGCATGGCTGGGGCAGCACCCCGGGGCTTCCAGGCTTGGGTGGCCTGCAGGGATGAGGGGTGCTCTGCCCAGCTCAGAACCTCCACTTCTGGTGTCGCCTGTGCAGTCTCCTCCGCTGGCCTGGCCAGAATTTTCAACCATCAGAGTGCTGTTTAAATTGATGTCTACAGAAACTAATTCTCCCTGGAATTATGGTATGTCTGCTCTCATAAAACGTGCCCAGATTTGATACGACTTTATATAACTGGGGATTTATTTTGCCTAGAGTTGCCATGCCCACAATTTCATGCTAAAAAGGTGTGGATCGTTCATCACTGGGCTGGCTGTTGGAGCACAGCTTAGGGGGGTCCCAGTGCTGCCACAGAAACTGCTATGTGACCAGGCCCACCAGGAAAGGGGTCTGTCTCTTCTGTCACTCCAGGACTGATGGAAATGGAGGGGGGGCGGGGGGAATGGGAGTGGGCCTTCCAAAAGGTGTCAGTCAGAGCTCACCAAGTATATGTGTTCTTTGATTTAATGAGTCTGCTTTTTGAGATCTCTCCTAAGGAATCAAGGATGTTGGTTGGCAAGGACTCGCCGTAGGGCCTGTACAAAGTCCAATGTGAGAGGGAAGCGTGAATAAATGATGATGCCGAGACATGTCCTATTAACAACGGTTTTAAAGAACTGCAATTATTGTCATCCTAAGTGTAAGTGATTTTTTCTTAGTATAAGGGAGGCTGCAAGCATATGTATTATGTATTTGCAGTTTAAAAGTATCCATCATATGTTTTAGAAGTCTGAGCATGTGCGTTATCAAGATGTTTCCAGTGTTAGCACTGGATGCCGGTATTATGGATTATTTTCCGTGTTTTCTTCAGCTGCGTTTCCTAAAAAGAATGTGTGCGTTACTCATGTAATAAAAACACAGAGAACTGATCATGTGTTTTTCCCTTGGCTCTACAAAATTGGGGACCATTTACCCAGATAAGACAGCATGGCTCAGACATTCTAAAACTGCTATAGCACATTGTATCATCATAACAATACCTCACCTCACAGCTTTTACCCAGAAATGTTTTTTCCTGGGAAAAGTAGGACTTCGGCTCTGCTGGCTGATGTTGCCAACTGTTTCGTGTGGTGGGAAATTGCTTTTTATTCTTCACCTTTGGCTTTTTGCAACACAACTATACTCTTCGGGTCATGATTAATGTGTTCTAATGGACCATCCATTAAAAAAAAAAAATCAATGGAAAAGATTTACATTAAAAATAGAAGGCAATTAGATTGATTTGGATGACCTATTTTTAATCAATCCCATTATTTATGGGCCTGAAAACTCTCCAGAATGCTTTCTGTGGAGCATTCAAGGATCAGCTCTTCTGTTATTATGTGTGGATAATTTAAAAACAGGAGGCACCAGGTTAATTGATAATCTGCTAAATACTTTTAAAAAAATTACCTATCTTAGAAATGTTCTCAGATGGTCTCTCTCCTTTTTCCTTTCATCTACCCATTCCAGTTCCTTCTCACTGCCCCTGGTTGACTGGAGTAAGTTTGACAAATACAGAAAGAAGTCTGTTCTGTTCTCAAAAACTTTTGCTATAGACAGGTCTTACTTAAGGTTAGATTTTATGTTAATAGTGTTACATCTTCTCGCAATCCTTTTATAGCCAACCATTGTTTCTATTGCTTCCATGTTCTTATTTCTTGTGAGAAATAAGAATTTCTATGTCTCGCTCATCACAATTATTTCTTATCCTTGTTATAAAGTGTATAGAATTTAGTTCTTTTAGAACTTCTCACTTGTTTTCTTATTTTAAGATTTTTAGAAATTTTTATTATTTCCAGAGAGAGGGGAAGGGAGAGAGGCAGAGACAGAGAGAAACATCAATGTATGGTTGCTTTTCACCTGCCTCCAGCTACAGATCTGGCTGGAGACCTGGCTTGCAACCTGGTTATGTGCCCTGGCTGGGAATTGAACCAGTGACTTTTGGGTTGGTAGGCCGGCACCAATCCACTGCACCACCAGCCAGGGCTTGTTTTCTTATTTTAAATGTCTTGCTTATATCCCAGATATTTTTTCTATTGCTGAATGGAATGTATACTTTAGAGCTCTGAATTTTCTTCATCCTAGAGTTTTGAAAGTATTGCTGAATCCTTTCTACAGTCTCCAAGTAGTATTTTTACCACGTACTTGAGTTTATTATAAAAAATGTTGTTATTCATTTGCAGTTATCCCTCTGATGTTAATAATTCAATTTGCTAGTGTTCAGAGGAGAAGAAATCTAAGAAACATTGGAATAGGTCTCCTTTACCTGGGACGTTTGGACGTCATGTGCAGTGGGTACCCTGAGCCTGATAGTCCCCGAAGGAACTGCGAACCTCCCTCTTGAAGGGGCCTTGGAGCATCAGGCAATGTGCTTGAGAATATGGACATGCAAACTAAAACCAAGACGATGCCCATCAATATGGCCCCAATGCAGACCGCTTTCCCCTCCCAGGTGGATCCTGCTAATTTTTACTGTGGGTTTGTCTAGGCCTTCCCAGGCTAGGGCAATGTGATGGTTAATTTTATGGGTTGACTGGGTGATGGGATACCCAGCTGCCTGGTGAAGCAGTAGTTCTGGGTGTGTCTGTGCAGGTGTTTCCAAGCGAGATTGGCTTGGTCAGGAGGCTGGGTAAAGCAATTGCCGTCCCCATGTGGGTGGAAATCAGTGTGTTGAGACCTGAATAGAACAAAAAATGGAGGAAAAGAGAATTGTCTCTCTGTGCTCGACAGAGTGACCTCGGACTTCTGCCCATCAGGCATCCGGGCCTTCAGCCTCAGACCGGAGTCTCATCACAGGCTGTTCTGGGCCCAAAGCTTGCAGTGGGCAGGTCGTGGGACCTTGGCCTCCATCGTCACATGAGCCAATTGTTAAATAATAAGTCCTTTACATGTGTTGAGGATTTTGCACAGTCAACTTTGGCTTCATGGCTGTGCCAATGCCCAGAAGAAGAGCTGGGGTCAGCTCTGCGCTTGTCAGGTTTCACCTGTTGTGTTCTCTCGGTTGATTTTTCTCAGTCACGTTATCTAGTGGTTTCTTTGTGCAAAGCTGCAAGTCTCAGATGTATTTATTAGGCTTGCCCACTGCACAGGGTGCCGCGCTAGGTGTTTTTTCCAATTGTCCTTCCTTGGCCCATGATGGCCAGGTCTTTCAATGCCTCTGGATCTGCACCACCCTAGGAAAGGCACAACCTCGGGCCGGCAGCTCCCCTCAGTGAGGGTGATCAGAAGGGGCTGCAGCTGGGGCTCCCGAATGCTCAGCAGCTCTGGGGTGACTTCCCCATTGGCACAGGGAGACAATGTTATGGCCACCGTACTAACATGGGTCACAGAAATGTTTATTAACTCAGAGGGGAAACATGGATCTAGCCCAGCCTGGATTATATTAGTCTCTATACCAACACAGGCATACAAATATAACTACATATATAATAGAAAGGATGTGTATTAGTTTCCCCGGGCTGCTGTCAGAGCAAGTGACCCAAATTGACAAATGGCACTTATTCTCTCACCGTTCTGGAGGCTAGAACTCTAAATTCAGGGTGTGGGCAGGGTTGGCTCCTCCTGGGGGCTTCGAGGGGGAAGTAGCTTCTGGCTTCTCTCCTCACTTCTGCACGTTGCCAGAAGCCCTCAGGGTCCTTGGCCTGTAGGCGCGTCACTCCAATCTCGGGCTCCATCTTCACACCACCTGCTCTGTGTCTCCTCTCCTCTCTCTCTCTTTTTAAAATAAAGACCCTTATCATTGAATCTGGAGCCTACCTATTCCAGGATGATCTCATCTCGAGATGCTTGAATTAATTACATCTACAAAAACCATTTTTCCCAACGTGGTGGTGTTCAGACGTTCTGGGAGGCATCTTTTTGAGGGGCCCGGTGCTCCGTCCACTGCACAGGTGATGTGATGGGCTGTTAGGCCCCCTTTTGATGGGAGCCAGCAGAATGGAGCCATCTTCGGTAATGAGTGGGGGCAGGAGGGTGCTGCGGGGAGGCTGGTGCCCGTTTCAGGCAAATATGGGTGAAGAGCAGTGGAATTGTTGGCATACTAAGCTCCTGGGCTGTGAATGGCGCTTGGGACAAGGCACTTTGTAATATTTGTGTCAAAGAATGAATGCTTATTACTATGCTATTTATTATACAGAGGAGCGGTAAACAGCTTATTTGTTTAACAAATGGGGCATGGTTAAATACATCAATCACTTTAGAGACCACTTCAGAATGCACTCCTTGGTATAAGAATATTCATGAAACGTTCATGAGGAAGATGCACCTTCTAAAATAGCATATCTTGAACCATCCAGTTTTGGAACATACATGTGTTTACTAAAATCTGGCCATGGATCCAACTACTGTCAATAGTCCAGTGTAGGCTTATGGGAGACAAATATGTTTTTGTGTACTTCTCTTTTCGAATTTCTAATTGCGTGTGTGAATTAAGAACACGAAGAGGAAAGGGATTTGGAAGACAAGTAGCCCACTTCAGAAGCCTTCCCACAGTTAGAATAAAAGAAAAATCAGTCAATCCAGTGACATCTGGATGGCTGGGCCCCACCCAGGTGTTCTGCTGTCCTTGGTCTGGAGTGGTCTGGGCATTAGTATTTTTGTAAAAGTCCTCTGTCCCCTGCCTCCAGTGACTCTGACATGCCACCAGCTTTAAAACCACAGTGTTAACTCATTTGATATCTCACAACAACCCCAGAAGGAAGACTCAATTGTCATCTTGACTTGGTAGGTGAGGAAAATGAGACTCAGGGAGGTTAAGTCACTGCCCCGGGTCACACAGCTGGCCAGTAACTGGAATGCGGGCAGCCTGGCTTTCAAGCTGCCCATCTTGAGCAAGATCCCCCTGGCCTATGTGCCATATGGGGATGCTGGGTGCCTGGGTTTAATTTGATCAACTGAAGTATGGGTGAATAGAAGGACATGATATATTCAAAAGTAATTTTTAACGGACAAGACACTCAACTAGTTATATGAGAAATTATTATTTCTGCTCTTAGTAGTTCCATTTACAGTCTTTTACTGAACGGAATCTACGATTTGGCCAGTACCAGGTTCTTCAACCTTTTTTAATGAATAAGGTCTTGGGACCTACTCTTCTTTTACTGGGTTATTTTTACCTACCACCTACACTTGAAATGAAACTGCAATGGTTGCAATGCTTGGGAAAGAAATCTAGTGCATGAATGTTTAGAAGAAAAGACTTCCGCTCTGAGCTTTGGCATCATGGAGGTGTTTCTAAGCATGTCAGCCAGGCCATTGTTCCCAGGCACCCTAGGGTGGGTAGCTTCGCTAGGTTTGGGGGAGGTTTGTCAATCCCACCAAGCACCGCCCCCTTGCCAGTTCTGGGAATACAAGAACACCCTGAGAATTCCAGGATGCTGAAGACGTCCTCTCTCTCTTTCCTTGGAAGTCACAGCACCGTGGGAGAGCCTGACACAGGAAGTAACACTTGTGGTTACAGGAGGTGGGGCTCAGAGAAGCAAAGGGCAGAAGAGGCTGGTGCCGGCTGAGAAGGGCTCCTGAACTGGGAAGCGCTGGCGTTGCACCACCAGGGCCGAGTGGAGGAGTTAGCAGGGCCGAGAGGTGGGAGAGGAGGTGCTCCCGTGGGAGGTCTCACCAACATGCAAGGCCTGGAGGAGATGGAGAGCATCAGGCAATGGGACAGCCAGGAACCCAAGGTCTCAGGCTGCTGCGAAGAGAGGGGAGACGTGCTGACCAGCACCCTCACTGGGGTTCAGGTGCAGCTGTGGGGAGCATGTGTGAAGCAGGTAGGAACCCAGTCTAGCAAATAGCATTCCCACGCACTGGAGCTCGTCAGAAAGGGAAAGTGTCCTCCCTAATGTTGCCATCGTCACCAGCTCTTCCTCATTCCTCTTCCCTGTCCCCCAGGGACTCCCGTTCTGCCGAGCAGGAGTTAGAGATCCAAGAATAGAAAACAGCGCAGAAGTACAAAGAGAAGACAATAAAACAGCTGCATGTTAGCTGAGTTTTGAGTTTGTGTTGACCAGATGCCACGAAGGAACCAGGGAAAGGCCTCATCTTCTAATTATTCATGGGGCGAGGACACCCAGGAACTCACCGGTGCAGGACGACCTCTGAGCTGGGGCAATTCCTAAGATGCCCACTGAGAACCACCAGGGATGGTCTTAAGATTGGCCTCATCTCTGGAAGCAGGGAAGATAAAAAAAAGTTATAAAAATTCTTGCCCTAAGTTTAGGGGATAGAGGGTGGAGAAGGAACTTCATTGTACAGATCAGGTTGGTTTTGATCCTAAGTATCTTCTTTCTTCCCATGTCAGTGACAGGAGAGAAGACCAAGTCTCCCGGTGGGATCTATAACCTGTCCCTTTAAAGAGCACATTAAAGCACCTAGTCCTAAGTGGTTTTCAGTGCACAGACTCGCAGGACTCAGTAAATAATTGATATAAATTAATGGCCAATGAAAGAAGCATATCCTCACTGATCTATAATTAATGGAAGCATCCTCATGTATTTTTCATAGAAGTGTCGCTCCGTTGCAGTTTTTCTCTCTCTCTAAAATTCAGTGTATTCAGAGTTCAAATTGCTTTCAATAATTGCTTTCCATTGCATTCGGCGATGGAGTGTCTCTCTCCGCTCCGGCATCAGCGAAGCCGGTCATGTGGGCGCTCCTTTCTTCTCTCCTGATCTCGCCTGGCTGTCAGACCTAGCCTGGTGACAACACTGAGGGCGACTTGGAAGGGCAGGGACACACGTCTCTCCGTCTCTCCAAGTGTGGCTCCCTCCACGCCTCAGGGAACGGCTGGCTGCAGAAGTTTGCAGGAGCGGAAGCCGGGTCCTGGGTTGTCACCAGAGGGTTTTTAGCATGGCCAACTGGTTTATTCCATTTCTTTCAAGGAGAGGTTCCTGGCCTCCTTACAGAATGAATAGCGTGGGGCCTGTTGCTGGTCCGCGATTGAGGACTTTCTGTGACCTGACTCTAGAAACCGAATTGCTTGTCGACCTGAGTCCCCTGATAAGGGAGACGTGTTCCCTTGCAGGCCAGGGGGGAACCGAAGTTCCGGGGGATTGGAAGTGTGGGCAGAGAGCCACGCTGAGTCGCACGTCACAGGGCACAGCATGGCCGTTTGAAGCAGCCTCGGGCTACACGGGTGACCCGTCAGCCAGCCAGTATTTACCAGCATGGCTGTGCAGCAGCCATGGACAGCCACCACCCTCTCTGAGAGAGCACATCACGCAGGGACTTCTCATCTCCCGTTTGTTTCTGGTCCACGGGAAGATGAACAAGAGATGTTGAACCTATTTCAGTACGGATTATTCATCCCATCCCAGGATTAGAAAAAAGCCAGTCAGGGGCCAAAAGGGTAAAAGCGCTCACCAACGCACCCGTGGGTACCAGGACCCCGTGATGACCTGAGCCCCATCTCGGCTGTCATCAGCTACAGCAATTTCTGTGTGAAGGCTAAGGACATACGAGGTCTGTCCCCAAAGTATCGGCCGCGAAAACTGTTTAAATTATATTGATGTTGGCTCAACACTTTGGGGACAGACCTTGTAGACATCGATGCTGATCCTTCCCCCACGGGCTGTTATTGATCAAACATGGCATCTTCAGAGGAACATTCAAGGCCAGCGTGAGTTTTAGGGGACTAGGAGCAAGGTGTCGGCAGGGCTGTGTTCCCTTCTGGAAGTTGTAATCGAGAATCCGTGTCTGGATTTCTTCAGCTTCCCGAGGCTACCCCATCCCTTGGCTCCTGGCCTCCTCCTTGTAGCATCCAGCTGCTCCCATTGTCACAGCCCGTTGGCCCTGGCTGTCCTCCCTCCTTCTTCCCCTCATGGTGACGTGGACGCCCTTGGACAATCCAGGAAGATCTCCCTATGTGAAGGCCCGCTGTTAGCAGCCATACCTCCTCTTTGCTCCATATCCTAACATGTTCATGGGTTGTGGGCGTTAGGGTGCCGGCATCTTCGGTTCTGTTCACCATAGCGACCTAAATTGAATGCTTTTCAAGAGTCCTTGCTCTGCTCTTCAGAGAAACTAACGTCCTGCCAGTGCTGGTGGCATTGGTAAGAGGGGTCCTCCTGCAGGAGATGGTGGGTTAGAAGTAACTGCCCGTCATTCCTCAGTCCAGAACTGGGGAGCTCCGTGGACCCCTCCTCTTTTCTCCTGTTGTGTCACCCAGGCTTTCTGATGTTATAAAATCCATCTGTCCTCTCTGTCATCTCTTGTTGGGATTAAATGGTTCCTTGTTCCCATTTTTAACCTGACCGCCAGGGAGACCCAAGGACAACTTTCCTAAAACACACATCTTACCATGATCCTGAAATAAAGCCCCCACTGCCTACATGTTTGGGTGGTAAATGCCCAAGTCCTCTGCCAGGCCCCTACCCCACACTCAGTCCCATTCCTGCACCTCCAGCCCCGACTTTACTCCCGGCTCCGGCTGCCCCACTGCGTGCTGGTTTGTGTCCTGCGTTTGGCTCCTGGGCACATGGTGGAAAGGTAGCTTTTCCTCCTTCCCCTGGGTCATTTCAATGTTCCAAGTAGGTGCTTGTACTTGGTCCCATCGCCTGGGTGACTTCAGTGTCCAGCGTTAGGCCAGTCCGCGTTTGGCACCGAGTCCATGTTAGGCTGATGGGTGAATCAAATGGTGAGTGAAAGAATAAATCAGTGAGTGAAGTAAGAAGGTGAATAGGAGAGACTGTCTGAGCTCATGCCCCGGGGAAGAAGGCCATTGAGTGGCTCATGCTCTGCTGAGAGAGCTGCTCTGATGGCAGCCACCGGAGAGCAGTGAGCTGTCCTCGGAATGGAAGACCTTCCGTTAAGGTTCATGATGCGTGGGGATGGTTGGCCGGTGAACTTGGGTGGCAGAAGAGTAGCCCCAGGGACCCCAGAGAGATCTCACGCAACCGGGGCCCTTCCACGCATGAAGAACTGACCTCTGTGACATTTGTCCATTCGGCTTTTATGGATCCCACCATGTGCCAGGCTCTGCTCCAGGCCCTGGGGAGATGCTGGAGAGGAGAGAGGGTCACTGCCATGCCACACCGCACAGGGAGTGATCAATGCGATGAGAACCAGACAGGTGGTGTGACAGTGAACAGGGTGGGGAGCTGGAAGTCCTCAATGAGGGGGCGGTCAAACTGAGACCCAGAAGAAGCGAGTGATATTGTCTAAGGTCACGCGGTCAGTAGTGAGTGTTAGTTTGACGCTAAGTCCAAGTTTGCAATGACTTGCTGTTCATAGTAACAGTGATGATAATAAAAACAATAGTAAAGGGCCTGTTCCAAGAGCGTTGCCGGGTTGCTCATTTAGTAGTTTTCCTAAGAACCCTGGGTAGATACTGTGACTCTTCACCTTTTCTAGAGGAAGAAACAGGCACAGAGAAGTTAAGAAACTTGCCCAAGGTCACACAGGTAAAATGGTAGATCTAGGGTTTTCACCCGGGCAGTCCACTTCTGGCGCCCGAGATCTTGACCTTGGCTCTGTGTGGTGCCCTTGAAGCAGCTGTGTGGTGATGGTGTTGAGTAGCTGAGGGGGTGCTGGGGAAGGGCTGGAGGATGCCTTGCACTCAGCCACTCTCATCCGGAGCTCTTACGTCTGAGATGCTTACGAGACATGTAAATGGCAACATCAAGGACAACCCTGAGATTTTTAAAAACGTGACACCTAACAAAGGCTTAGGTGAGCCCTGGCGGTTGTGACCCACAAACGGAAAGGCCGCCAGTTCTATTCCCGGTCAGGGCGTATGCCTGGGCTGCAGGTCCTGTCCCCCGTCAAGACACGTGTGAGGGGCAACCAACTGATGTCTCTCTCACTTCGATGCTCTCTCCCTCCCTCCTGTCCCCTCCATCAGCAAACATGTCCAAGGTAAGGATAGAAACTGGTTATGTGAAAAGGCAGGTGAAACAGCCATGACTTTGAATTTCATCAGGGCCGACCTACCTCACCGTGTCTCTTATCCGAGTGACTCTCAGAGCATGTGTCCCTGTGTGTCTGCATGTATGTGTGTGTGTCTGCATGCCTATGTGTATGTGCGTGCATGTCTGTGCACGTGTGTGTGTGTGCTAAGTGTGTGCCTGTAGCCATTTAGCAAAGAGGTGACTCCAGGGGCCCCTGGACGCAGGCAGTCTGGATTGTGGCCCTGACCCCACCACCTGCCGGTTACGGGCCTTGGGACACGTCGCTTACCCTGTCTGTGCCTCAGCGCCTGAGCCCTAAAACGGGGCACGCTGACCCCTCCCTGCGGTTGGTGGGCAGTTTCAGCGAGTCGGCCCGTGCGAAGCACCTGGAACCACACCTGGCACAAGCCGGGGATCGGTGAGTGTGAGCTGTGGGCTTCCCTGCAGGGAGTTTCTGGGTAAACATGTTAAAAACAGGAGTTCCGCGTGGGGTGGGTGATCCGATGCTTCTCCCCCGGGGCCATCGCCGTGCAGACTGGGTGAAAGGCACGCGTAACAGAAAGCCCAGCCCCGGTCGCTGGACGGGTTGCCTCACCCTCACGGGCCGGGCTCCCGCCACCGCGGCACCCACAGCGTCTGCGTCACCCAACACGCTGCTCACTCCCTGCGCCGCACCCTCCTGTGGTGGCTTCGCCTTCTCAGTGCATTTGAATTTGCAGCCCCCGCCCGGGCCTGGCAGCTGGCCCACCCCAGTGTTACCCACTCTCGCCTGGGAAAATGTCCTTCCCGTCAGCCTACTTTTGGGGCACATGTTGAATGACCGTTCAGGGTCACTCGGCTATTTTTATCTCTGGCATTTAAACCTTCTCCACTCAGGGACCACTCTGTGGGCTGGTGCTACTTCTAATAACCCTAATGGTCCACCACTTGCCCTGTTCTCCCTCCATTACGTGTCGTCACCCAGGGACACCGTGCTTTTAAGCGGCATTCAGGTACCCCTCCTGCCTCGGGGTGGGCTTGTCGCCCCCCCAAGCGGACGGTGGACGGAGCGCTTCTGCGAACCCAAGTGGGACGTGTGCGTTTCTCCGCATCCCATGACCACGTCCACGTGGGCACAGATCACTCAGACCTTGTTTGTCTCCTCGAGCCGAGTTTCGGTAATTTGGATAAAAGGGAAGAAATGGTTTCTCAGTGCCCGAAGCTCTCACCGGGGCCCGAGCCGGGTCATATAGGTCAGATTAACCGCCGCACGAATGCTCAAGACGCAGACCAGTTTCATTTCGACCCTGAAGCACTCCGGGCTGCAGTCGGGGCAAAACAGTTCCTCAAAAGGCGCCTTCCTCCCACCCCGGCGCCTGGCGTGCTGTCTGTTCGCGTGCGGTTTCCTTTGGGGCTTTGAAATGATCCCCTTTCGGGCACCAACCCCGTTTCTCAGCGCTTGCTCACGGACATGGCCCACAAGCTGACCTGGCGTCAGGAACGTTGGTGCCTGGCTGTGGCCACTCCGCTCCGTCCTGGGTGAGGAGCTTAACCCTCAGCAGGTGCGCGCGCCCCTCCTTCCTCGGCCGCCTGACAGTCGGTGCTGCTGTCCCAGGTGAGGACACTCGGCTCAGAGAGGTCGGGGCCTGGCCCGGAGGTTGCCCTGGACCCGGGGCTTCCATCCAGAGCTACCTTCCAGAGATGGAGGGCTGACAATGACAGGATTTTGCCTTATTCTGAGTGATTTACCATAAATGCCTAAGACACAGGGTCGTTGTTTACGCTGATGTTGGTGATCTGTGAGTCTGAGTTACTCTTGGTCCTTATCACTTTGGTATCTCTGTCTGTCACGTAGACAGACCTTGGTTATGTAAGTCGGTGGGGAAGAACTTTCTAGAACCTGGGTGGCGAACGCTGGGCTGCGGTCAGAGCGCGGTGGCTGGGTTTCGGGGGTTAGTATGCGATTTTGATGAAGGCCAGGAAAGAGGTTGGTGGCGTTGCAGGGCAGGGGGTAAAATAAGCAAGAAGGGAGAGAGGCCCGGCCATCAGGAGGCCAGTGGGGTGCTGCCGCTAAGGGACGGAGTGGCTCAGAGGTCAGACACAGGCACCCTCAGGCTGTGCACCTGTGCTCCAGGGCTCAAGGGTGTGTGTCCTGGGTGTGACAGCCAGCCCTCCACCTGGCTCATGGGGCCTGAGCGCCCACCCCAGCAAAGGTCTTGTACTTCACACCTGTGATCTCAGCCAGCCCCACTGGTGCAGCTGATGCCCTGCCCTCGGTGCCCCCTGGGCTTTTCCGGGGGTGACTAGGAAGCCAGGAGCAGGTGTGGTCACCCCAGGGGTCTGGAGAGAATACACCTGTTGGGAAGGACCCGGGTCTTAGCACCAGATCTGTTGCTCATGCACATGTCTGGTGCCATGGCAACCTTTCTCCTGCATATTTCCGAGTGTGGTAGGGCTGTGGCAAGGATGGCTGGGAGGTGCAGGTGAGGGGACGGAGGCCACTGGCCTGCAGAAGTGGGGGGCAAGCTGTTAGTTCTGGAGAAGGCGGATCTTGGGTCTCCTCCCAGCAGAGGCCAGGAGTACGGGTCACACCCCCTCCACCCTCCTGCTAGGGGAAGAGCAGTCTGTGAGTCTTTTGGAGGTCCCAGTTTGGGTGTTCATCCACTGCACCCATTTTCTCTCATCTGTTAGTGAGTGTCAGGCAAGTTCCTATGCCTCCCGTCAAGGCCTAATTGAAAAGACGCCCAGTGCTAGCTAGAGGCCAGACTGCTAACTGGGGGGCACGAATCCACCTCCATCAGTTGCTGCCAGTATGCAGGATTCTCGCCTCTGATTGGCCAGGGCTAGATGTAGTGGGCGGAGCTGGCCTTCCCTCCAGCTGTCAGAGTTTGGGTTTCAGCGGTGGGAGGTACCTCTTCCTGCAGGCAGGGTGGGCCAATTGCCCCTGGGCCGTGTGCCCATCCAACTAGCACCTGAGGCTTCTCTCCTCATTCAGGCCCTGGGAGAAGCCAGGGCTCCTGGTCAGGTGGCAGGGCCAGCTTCATGCAGATGGCCCGAGGAGAAGAAAAGTTCATGGGCAGTTGCAGGTGCAGCCCCCACGTGAAGGGGGGACTCTTCATGCAATACACAGGTGGGCCTTCCTGCCCAGTCCTTCTGGCGAGCACCAGCGGACCAGTGGCCAGAAGGCAGGGCTGCTGTCCACAGCTATGCCCAATTCCCAGGGGAGGGGACAGCTGGCCCCAGTGCCTGGAGAGAAGGTGGCCCCCAGCGGGCCAGGAAGCCAGGAGTTTCAGGGGAGAAGATGAAATCAGAGGGAGCAGGTTGGGGAGCTGGAAGGGAGCTGGTGTGAGTGCCTAGCATACCTGCTGGTGTCCTGGCTCCGTTTCATGGCCTGCGTCTGCCTTACAAGGTTAGGGGTGTGGTGGCCACTTGGCTCTGGGATTGCCCATGTGTGGTGGTTGGGTAGGGCAGTGCTGCTTTCAAGAGGGGTTCTTTGGGGACACAGGGGACCAAGGAACCCTTCTATGACCCACCAGATCTACAGTAGGTCGAAGCTACTGTTCAGATGCATACATTGGCTCTATGTTCTGAGCCCTGGTGACATGTGCTAATGTTGACCTTCCCCCACCCTTGGCTGGAGGCAGCGCCTCTGTGGGGTGTGACCCCTTCTCCTGCCTGCTGGCTTTGCTCCTGGGAAGCTCACTGGTCACCGCTGAGCAGACTGTGTTTCTGCCTTCTTCCTGCTGAGTGATGGCATTTCTTCTGATGGCACAGAAGTCCAGGGTGGGGCCTGGGGTGTCATTTCAACCCGTGCCCCTGACATGCCAACGCAGGGGGTCATAAGCCACCCACCTGGTGGAAGCACGTGGGGCTCCGTATTGATGGGGCGTGGGCTCCTCGGTCTCCCCCTGGGGGCTGGGCAACAGAAGAAAAGGCCCCCCCTCCCTGAGGGAACCCCAAGCGCATGCACCCTGAGTTAGAGGAACAAAAGAACTTGGAGGGAGGAAGGATGCTGATATGGTTGGCCTATCTGCATTGGCGGGGCCTTTCACGAGTCCCCCCAAATCCTGACGCCGCCTGAGACGCCGGTGTTAGGGCCCCATCTAATCCCGGGAGGAGCTGCGGTTGGGTAGTTCGTCCGAGTCCTGACAGGCTCAGAGCCAGCGCTCCAACCCGTAGCAGTTTCACTCCGTATTTAAAAAAGTACGTTTGCTATGACGAAATACACACACCACAAAATGTTGCCCCTCATCCCCCCCAGCCACCGCCGGTTTGTCCCCTTGTGGCATGTTTTGCGCAGCCCAGAAGCCAGGAAGGCGGAGCTGAGAACCAGGTCTACAGACTCAGCAGGGGCGCGCCAGCAGGTTCTGCCCCTCTCGGTGGGGCCAAGGGGGCACCGGGGACGCACGCTGGCCAAGCCGGGCCAACCTGGTGCTTCCTTCACCGAGGGAACCTGCTTTGGGGCTGGAGGGGCCTTCAAATGTCTTCAGTGCAGCCACTGGTTTTGCTCAGAGTCACCACCTCCTGGCACTAAAAGGTAGTGCACCAACCTAGCATTGACAAACCTCTTTAAAAAAATACTCACGTTGACCTCGGTAGATGAAGTTGGGCATCTTGTTAAGTCTTGGGGAAAAAAGAGGCAAATCTGTGGGTTATATATCTGCGCCTATGCATCTATCTGTATCTTCACCTATGCGCCCCCACCTAACCTACGTCTCTTTACCCCTCCCATTGCCCGGGGGGTGGGGGAGGTGGAATGTCCGTTCCCAGGGGACTCTAAGGATGAACTGAAGACTTCTGGACAGAACTTTTTTTAGGCCAGGTGATAATTTTTTTTTAAAAGGATTTTATTTATTTATTTTTAGAGAGAGGCGGAGGGAGGGAGGAAGAGAGGGAGAGACACCTCAATGTGTGGTTGTCTCTCGCACACCCCCAGGCATGAGCCCTGACTGGGAATCAGACCGGTGACCCTTTGGTTCGCAGGCTGGCGCTCAGTCAGTCTACTGAGCCACACCAGCCAGGGCCAGATGGTAAGTTGATGTAATGAGTTTGGGATTAAGAGGAAAATTGGGGTTGAACACAGAATTTCATGGCTTCATGATCAGGAAATGGAGGGGAGAAGTCCACACTGGCTTAATGAACCTCTTGTGGAGATCAGGACAGAGTCCCTGGCTCCTCATAGTTCCGACCGGTCTGGTAAAAGCCCTCCTTGCTGCTCCTCAGAGGGACCCACGTGGCTGACGGTGAGGTACAGGGTGGGGGGTTGGTGTCAATGGCTTCACAGGAGCCCTCCGCTCTCTGCTGGCCGTCCAGGGGGTCCTGGCTGTCTCGAGGGAGGGGTAGACAACTACCCCCAGTCTCAGGGGCAGTATCAGTCTGCTCGGTTGCTATAACAAATGCCTCAGGTGGGGGTGGGCACTTGGGGGACGGGGGTTAGGGGTGGGAGCTTAATCAACGAAAACGTATAGTCTCCCAGAGTTGGAGGCTGGGCCCCTCTCCCGTGTGTGTAGACACGTCTCCTTCCTGGGTCTGCACAGGGCCCTCTGGGGTCTGCGTCTCATCGCCTCTGCTTCTGCAGACGCCGTCACAGGGTACTAGGGCCCACCTGATGGCCTCACTTTAATGAATGACCCCTT
Source organism: Noctilio leporinus (assembly GCA_004026585.1). NCBI lineage: Eukaryota > Metazoa > Chordata > Mammalia > Chiroptera > Noctilionidae > Noctilio > Noctilio leporinus. Next base: position 182,240 of record PVIW01002782.1, on the reverse strand, counting down.
GAGAGACCCTACCTCCAAATGCATCACCTTCTGAGACACTGGGGGTCAGGACTTTACCATATGGATTGGGGGTGGGCAGACCCAGCTTCTAGGGGAAACAGCAAGGCTGAGGGGCGGTGACAGGAAGCACACAGTAGGTGTTCAGAAGCACCAGCTTCCCGGAGACATCCAGGGATTGGACTGCATTCGCCTGAGACCCTGCCCTCCACACCACTGACCCCTCCACATCTGGCTCCAGGTCGCTTCCAGGGTATGTGTGACTCACTGTCACCATCTAAGACCGACAGGGGACGGACTGCCAAATCAGACCTGAGCCCCCGCGCCCGGTGCCCAGAGCCCAGCTCAGAGGTTCCCGGCGCCGTCTGGCTGCTTCTGCCCCCAAACCAGTCTCCTTGATGTCCATCCAGGTCTTTCTCCCAAGGTGAAATCGTACACCCTGTTTTGCAGCCCATACCAGTCACTTGGCAACACGAATTTTGGGTGCTTCTCTGTAGATGCAGCTCTAAATCCGGATGAACTGAATGTCCCTACAGTATTCCACGTGATGAAGGTGACCTTGTTTGCCCAGTTCTCTCTTTCCCCACTCCACGCTCTGTCCCCTGCTGCCCCAGGTCCCCAGCGAGGGTCGCTGCTCCGGCACCTTCCCCAGGGGCGCCTTCAGTACGGCACCGTGTTCTTCCCTCTCTGCAGTTCTCTCGCTTTTTAGTCTTCTCCAGTTCCTCTGTGTGTTTTGTTTTCCAACTCGATTCTAGGTTCTGCTTTGCAATTCCAGTTTTCTGAAGATGCCTGGGATGAAGCTGTGGAGGCTTAGGGGAGAGGGCCCCATGGCTCTGCCTGTGTGCCCGGTGCGCGGGTGGGGAGGAAGCCCTGGGGCTATGGGAGATTAAGGCCTAGGATTCGTGTTAAGGGTGATTTAGAGATTTCCCTGGTTCTCTAGCTTCTTTTTTCCCTCCTATTCTCTTCTTATGCTTTCACAGTTTCCGGCTAGATCTCTTCCAACACGGCTCCTCTGTCCGATCCAGCCCCTGTCATTTTCCCTTTTTCACAGTCTCTCCCCTTCTCTCTTGCCTTATACTTCATTCGTTTTCATTACGTCTAGCCTTTGGAGTACTTGAGTTTGTGACCCCACTTTAAGTTTTTCTGCTTTGTTGTTTTTGTCGAAGGGATGTTCCCCCTGAATGGAAAATGCTCGCTGTAGGAGTTGCCACTGTAATTAATTGTACCTTATTTCCCCTTTCAGATCTTGCTCAGGTCTTCACACGATTCCCCTGGACGCTCATTATATTTAATCTCCGGCCCCTTTGCGTTTGTTGGTACCGCATAATCAATTTTTAAATGATGCTATCTTATTTCTACTCGTCTGTAGCTCTACTTATATATAGATACATAATAGGAAGGATAGCTAACACTCAAGCAGCATTAGCGATAGCAAAACTATTTGGATGGTGTTTGTGAGCATCAGTGAAATGAAATGAGTGTAAGTTGCCCCCTGGCAGTCATTATTCCGGCTCTCCGGTGCAGTTCGCACCGAGACAAAGTGCAGTTTCCTGGGGGCATGGGAATTGCTCTAAATGAACACCAAACGCTGGCCTCCACGAGCCTTCATGCCTAGCCCGCCCAAGGCTGACTGCATGATGTTACGAAGATCGTTAACAAAAGCCGAAAACCAACCCCCAACGCTCATTAAATTTCCCCTGTTTAACATGTCCCTACCCCGTAATTAGAAGCTTCCACATGAACCAACTATTCTTTGTCATTACTGTCCATCATGAACGTTTCCTTTTTATTTGTGGTTTTAAAACGAGGCCGCTAATGGCAGACGCTGAATTTTAGTACGCTTTAACACTGCGATGCTGTTGGTAAGCCAAGAGCAGGACTCCTGAGGTCCTACTGTGTGGGCATTGAAAATGCCAGGCTTTGCCATAGCGCGTGCCTCTCCGTCTTCTTCGCCGGCTGGATGGCTACTCTGCCGGGACTCCAACCGTCCTCTTTCAGCCGCTTAGGTTGGTTCTGCTGCTCCTCCTCCTAAAAGAACCTCAGGAGGAAGGCGGGGCCAAGGGAGCTCCAGTTATAAAAGCCGGTGTCTCCTGCCAGCCGCAGGACCCTCGGAGTGAAAACAACCCTGCCGGTAGGTTGCCATCTTTGCTTTTGTCTCTTCCGTAAGGGCTGTCACTTGCTGTCACTTGCTGTCACTTGCAGGGCCGGTGTTGAGCGGGGTCCCTCCGAAGGGCATCCTTTACTTTTTCTGCAAAGGCGTGAAACTCAAGAAAAGAAATGTGGGATTTCTCGAAGGGCTGTGGGGAGGAGCAGATAGTTCTAGCTCGCTTCTGGGTTTATGTAGGCACGGAGAAGTCTTTGCTGGACTTTTTGAGTGATTTAAAATATAATTACAGCCCTTTCGCTTTTATTGTTTTCCTGGTTGATGAAGTCACGGGTTCCCTCAAAGGAGCATTACTGGAAAATCCATGTCTGAAGGCCGCAGCTGACTGTCACCCCAACGCTGTGTTCTGAAACCAATTGGGAACGTAACAAAAGCGGTTTTCCTTAAACCAAGTCTAGGCTGAAACATGAATTAATATCCAGAAAGAATGCCTTCCGATAGTCAGTATTCTTTGATAATAAAAGGGGAAACGTAGATTTGACTTGGTTTTACATACGGAGGTTTCTTTCATTTTTTTTCCGCTCCAGAAACACATACGCTCATCACTTGTATTATTTAGAAGTGAGAAACACTAAGGGGTTGGATGAATAATTAAAGGTTTTCCTTGTATTTAATTTTGAATCCATTATGCCCAGCGCTGACTTTCAGCATGAGGATTCTTAAGCTGAAAGTAAAGAAATGATTATTTTTTGATCCCATTATGTGTGTGCTGATACAAATATACTTACCAACATAGAGAGTGTGAAGAACTTTCTTTTAAAGTTGTGACTTTGGGTTTATAATTCTTTAAAGCCTGAGACAGTTACCATCCATTATTATTATTATTTTGTCTTGCTTAAGAATTGATGTTGTCCACGGCGTCTGCAGGGACATTAGGGTTCCGGGTGCCACAGGGACCCCTCTGCCTTTCCCCTACTCTAGGGAAGTCTCGGACAATAGCACCTTCAAGCACCATCTGTTGCTGGTCCCACCTCTTGTCTCTCCTGTCCACTCTTGGGGGTGGGAGGCAGTGGCATCAGTGACTTCAGAAGTCTGCATTGGCTTTCACCATTTTCTCAGTTTTTACCCATCTATTCAAACTTCAAAAATGTGGCAACTGGGAGCAGGATGATGCCCGTGACACCGCACACCCCAGCTCTGTGGCGGTGACCATGGTGCAGGGTCCCAGGGCCAGGTGCCCAGCAGCCACGCAGGTTACCGCCACCCCTGCGTGTGCACACCAGCTCATGCCAATGGGGGCATTGGAGGCTGTCATTTGTATTTGAAGCTTCTGCAAGAGTCACACTCAGCATTATAATGAATAATTGATGGCAGATCAGAGAGGAGGCCGCTGGGGTGGGGAGGGGCCCTTTGGAACTTTCCCACCAAACATGAACAACTTAGTTATCTCATTTTGGGTTACAGAGGAGGGCTTCTTGCTTATGCTTTCTTTTCCTTCCTTTCTGTAAAGAGATAGAACTAGACATCCTGCTTGAAAGTGGCATCATCCCCGGACTGGTTTGATGGTGGCTATCAGCAGCTAAAATGCAGTTCTAAAAACATGCCAAGTGCCATTCTTGTGCTAGGACAATAACATGGCAGACCGCTTTTTGTTCTCCTTTCTGCATTGGGCTCAGAAAATGCAGGAGTGTTTTGTTGTGAATAGGTGACTTCTGGGTTATTTAAAATTATTCATAAGGTCGCTGGGTCAATTCCCAGCCAGGGCAACATAACCAGGCTGCAAGCCAGGTCTCCAGCCAGGTCCGTAGCTGGAGGCAGGTGAAAGGTAACCACACAGTGATGCTTCTCTCCCTCTCTGCCTCTCTCCCTTCCCCTCTCTCTAAAAATAATAAGTAAAACCTTTAAATAAGTAAATAAAATCAAATAATTCATGAAGCTCAATAATAAAAATAACATTAGGTTGCGCTCTCCCCAAACCAACAGAATGAGGTTTCTGTTTATTTACATTTTGATAGGGTACTAATTAGTGAAGATGACCATCAAGCCCTTCACGCGGAGGTATTTGTGTAAAAGCAGCCCAAAGTAGCTGTGTAAGGACTGTGCTCTCAGGCCAGCCGGTTTGGGTTTGAATCCTCTTATCTTCTCCTTATCAGCTGTGTGACTTGGGGGAAGTTACTTGACCTCTCTGTGCCTGGGTTGCCTCATTTGTTTCAGTGGGAAAAGAATGATTCCTATGACTCGTGGGAGGATTGAGGGCTGATACCAAGCAGGCAGATAAGCTGTCGCTTATCCCTGGCACTGAGATGCTGTTCCCAGCCTGGTGGAAGGAGTTTCCGTGTGCTAGCAGGACACACTGTCTCGTTCACGGGTTCAAGCTGTGATCGCAGAAGGATCCTAAGCCAGAATGGACACTGGCCTGCCTCTTCAGCACCTGCCCATCCCATACCTGTGCTCGAAAAATGTCCAATTCCAAGCTGTGAGAAAACTGGCTGCCTACGGTGAGGGCGGCATTGGGGCCACTTGTGGCATCACTGCACCCACCCAGAACTCAGGGGTGCAGAGACTGCAGCCCACCTCAGGGCCTCCGGCACCATGGCGGGGCCCCTGGTGACCCTGAGTGTCCAGGGAACCTGTGTGTGTCTGGGGGGAGATGGGAGAGCTTGGAACGGCTGTCCCCCGGTGTGCCTGGCGGTCAGCGCCTCTACTGTCTGTTTACTGTGAGATCCTGGGAAACGGGAACCAGGTTTCCACGTGGGTTTCAGGTCCTGCCGAGGGTGTTAGCATCCCACGGCCTCCTCAGACCCAGATGCGCCCTCTGAGAGGAACGCTCGTGCAGAAGGAAAATTCGGATGAAAACAGGAAAGCAGAGATTTTACCCAATTAAACACGTAAAGTCCTAAATCTGGCCCGCCTGTCAGGCGTGCACAGGGGACCCATCTGTCAGGGGCTGCCAAAGAATTATTGACACTTCCACTGGATTTCACTTCAGTGGTTGACCTCCAACTTGCATTCAGGACTTTGTGAGACGGGCCACCGTGCTGCTGTAGGTTTTCAGGGCCCCGCCAACAATGGTGCCATGTGGCCCTGTGTGTGTGTGGGTGGGTGGGTGGGTGTGTTTGGAGCAGGCGTTTTATTTTTCCCTTTTAACTTATTATTTTGAAATGATGATAGATTCACAGGAAGCCGACAGCCCGGCACCGAGAGGTCCCGGCCCCTTGGGCCGGTCTGTCCCAGCAGGAGGATGGCACGTGACGGCTGTGTACCAGCAGAGCCAAGCGTGGTGCCGGCACGCAGGCCTGACTCGGATTCACCCGGCTGCCCTGGGCCCATGAGCGTGAACCACTTCATGCAGTCGTAGCCCACGGAGATTGGTGTAAACACCACCACGATTGAGGCGCGGAGTCGTTCCATCGCTAGAAAAATCAACGCGGGTGCCCTTTTATTGTCATAGCCCACCCCCCTTCCCGGGGTCGGGGGGCCCTCTGCACCTGCCTCTGTGCCCTTACTTTAGGGACACTGTGACGCTTGCAACTTCTTGGCTTTGCTTTGGCCGCCGGCAGGAGGAGGAGGAGCCGACACAATTTCCAGTCCCGCCCCCGCCCCCCCCAAAAACAGTGTTCAGGTGGGTGAGCCCCCTGCCTCTCCGGCTTCTTGCTCCTTCGACCCTCTCCTGTCTAGCTTTGCCATGTGTCCTCTGCTCGCTATTTAGGTTTGCCACGCCCCCGCCCTCTTTCTGAGCTGCTGGCAGTTGTGTGGGTTTCTCCCTGCACCCCGCGCCCCGCGCGCGTGGCTGTCCCGCTGCTGGGTCACCGTGGAACCGGCGGAGGACGCACCCTCACACCTGCCCCTGCAGTCTGTCCCCTCCAAACGCGCAGGTGCTGCCCAGCCTCCGGCTTAGCGGGCCGCAGAAGGCAAGTTCAAGGCCGCCCGATGGTCCCCTTTAGCAACACGCTTTCCTGCTAGGTTGCTGGCGTGGGTTTTATGTTTATTCTGAGCCTTAAACAACTTCACCAGGGAGCCCCTCAGCGCCGCTGCCCCGAGGAGCTCCCGTCTCTGGCGCAGGTGCGGTGGTGAGCTTCGACCTCGCTGGGCTCGCTGCCCGTGGGAGGGGCTCTGTGCAGGACACCCTGGCTGGCACCCCCTGCAATCCGCTGGGTTGACATTGGGTCACACGATGATGCCACGCATGAGCAGGGTGCCCGGCCCATGCAGGAATAGGGCAGGAGCCAGCTCTGGAAGGCACTTCACCGGTGGGCCACTAGACGTCTGTGATGCTCCTTTCTCTCTGTCACCACTGCCTTCCTCACGGCTCCCCAGACTAGGGGAGGGCAGCGCTCTCTCCCGGTGCTATGCATGCCCAGGGGACGCTGTCATCCGAAAACAGTAAGGTAACAGCAAAACCAAAAACCTCCACCAAACTTGAGTCTGCATGTAAAAAGAGGCCATGATCAGTGTAAAGATTTTAGACCATTATGTAGTCAGAGTCAACGTTAAACAGTAAGGGTGGAGCCCTGGCTGGTGACACAGTGGATAGGTGCCACCGGTCTGTGAACCCAAAGGTCGCTGGTTCGATTCCCAGCCAGGGCACATAACCAGGTTGCAAGCCAGGTCTCCAGCCAGGTCTATAGCTGGAGGCAGGTGAAAGGCAACCATACATGGATATCTCTCTCCCTCTCTGCCTCTCTCCCTTTCTCTCTCTCTAAAAATAATAAATATAATCTTAAAAAAAAAAAAAAAAAAAGAGTGAGAGGGAGGCCTGGTTGGTGGGGCTCAGTGGATTGAGTGCCAGCCTGTGAAGCAAAGGGTCGCTGGTTCGATTCCCAGTCAGGGCACATGCCCGGGTTGCAGGCCAGATCCCTAGTTGAGGGCGTGTGAAAGGCAACCACACATTGATGTTTCTCTCCCTCTCTTCTTCCCCCCTTTCCCCTCCCTCTAAAAATAAATTAGTAAAATAAAAATAAATTATTTTAAAGCATGAATAAGGAGGGGGAGCATAGAAATGTTGGACATGGAGAATAAAAGTGAAGTGGCCCCCAGGGTTTCTCTTTATAGGATGAAAAATCTCCTTAGAGCTGACTGCATAGTGTGAGTGTGTGTGGGGGGCAATGTGGGACAAGTTCTCCATGTGTGAATGTAATAAGGAGACATTCACGGGGATCAAAAGCTCCTAACACCCCTCTTATGTGTCACCCCACTGTGGTCCTCCCCAGGGACTTCCTCCTGGTGCTGACAGGTGTGCCCATGGGCACAGGTCAGGGGTGCAGGGAGTCACACCGGCCTTGACACTGGGGTCATGGGGTGCTAAGTGTAATGAGTGTTGAAATACAGAAATGAAAATTAGAGATAAAAGTTATTCTCCAAGATGGAAATACAGACTCTAGAGAGAACAGTTTGATACTCTGAATCCCAGTGAGAGGAAGCGGGGTGACCAGAGCTCAGTGCACGACTGGAGGCGGCCGCATCTGTGGACCTGGCTGGACACTGGCTGGACACTGGCTGGTGGCAGGGGAGGGCAGTTAGAATGGGGGTCTGGGTGGGCTCTGTCATCCTGTGCTAAAGCGACTCTGATTTCTCCTCAAATGTTTTTGATACATTGGGTACCTTAGGAGCCCTGTGTTGATTTTTACGTGGGTGGGATCCATATCTAACACCAGTTTTATGGCCAGTTTTAGTCAAAGGATACTCAGGACCAGCAAAGCGAGAGAATTGGAAAGAAATGTGAGATAAAGGGAGGGATATGATGCTAGGGTTTTCCTGAGGGTCAGCAGCCCCTGCTTTCTTCAGGCAGAACCTAGTAAGCGGAGTTTGTGAGCTGCATGAAACCATCCTCGTCCACTATCAAGGGTGCCATGGGGCACCTGCGAGGGGGTGTCACCGGTGGATCCTATGGGGGTCGCCCCCTTGGTGGGGCGAGCTGCATTGGGCGCATTTCACTTCCCCTCCTTCGTGAGGGTCCCGTTCATTTAGGAAACACACTCGAGTTAAAGATGAAGTGTGAGGATGGTCTCAGTGTGGACCCCACACTACGGGGCGCTGTGCCCCTGCCTTGCCAGTGGGTGGACGGTCACACGCGGCACACGCGGCAGCTCTGAGCCACAGAAGGCAGTTCAAGGCCACCCGAATCAGATTACATGCTGCGGTTCTAGCCTCTTGTGGCACAGTGTGGTAGCATGTTGGAGTCATGTGATCCTATTTTCCAAGTGGTGTGTGAACCTCCAAACCCTCATCGTTGGGGTTCATGAATTAGTTCGTCACCTGTAACTTCAGGGGGTTGGCCGACTGACTATCAACTTGTTTTCCCTCGAGCGGCCCTCTCTCTATTTCTAGGGACTGGAGCTGCGGACGCTGTCACCGCCTGCGCCGGCAGGTGGCTGGGAGACACCCCCGCAGCAAGTGTTCCAGGGTGCTCTTCCACAGCAGACCCTGTGCTTCAGAGGGAACCTTCTAGAAGCATGGAGATGAACACCTTGTGAAGGCCTCACTTCTCCCGTTGGTGTGGCGACGGGTTCCTGAGCTCTTCCCAGGAAGAGGCCTGGGGGCCCCCTTTTAAGTCACCACTCTAGGCTTGGCCGCGGAGAGAAGCACCCCAACCCAGGCCAGGTCCCCGGGAAGCCCCTGTTCCAGGACAACCTGCCATTTCTCCTCGGGGGTAAGTTCCAGCCCAGGTGCGGGCGAGGGGCCGGGAATCCATCTCATGTCCAGACAGGGTCTCCAAGAAAGGGACGTGAGAGAGAAAAGACGAAAGGTTTTCATCAGCAGTTGTTACCTTACTGTTGATTACCTTTCCCTTTTATCTTCCATTGATCATTTTAGTGCCAATAGCTTCCTTGCCCCCCCTGCCCCCCAAAGTCCTGCCTCGCTGCGCTGCTATTATTGTAGCATGCTGGCCCTGCACGCTTCCCTCTCCCTCTCCCCCTGCCAGAGGGAAGAGCTCACCCACCGCCCCACCCCTCCCCTCGCCGCCCACCCGCTTGGGCCCGTGGAGGGAACGGTCTCCCCTCCCACTCCCTGAAGCTGGTCGACTTCGCCTTGCCCAGCCTCTAGACGCTTCTCCTGTTCGACATACGTTTTCCAGACTACGTAAACCATATGTTGCTTTTGGCAAATATAAAAAGGAAAGGGGTAGAAGTGAAATCCCTCCCAGTTCCACCCCCACGTCTAGGCAGGCCTTGCATTTGGGGGTGTTCACCCCTGTGGGCTGCGCGCATCATGACACACCGTGTTCGCATCCTCTGCCGCCACGGTGGCCTTGCATTTGGGGGTGTTCACCCCTGTGGGCTGCGCGCATCATGACACGCCGTGTTCGCATCCTCTGCCGCCACGGTGGTCTTGCATTTGGGGGAGTTCACCCCTGTGGGCTGCGCGCATCATGACACGCCGTGTTCGCATCCTCTGCCGCCACGGTGGTCTTGCATTTGGGGGAGTTCACCCCTGTGGGCTGAGCGCATCATGACACGCCGTGTTCGCATCCTCTGCCGCCACGGTGGTCTCTCCCGAAGGCACCTCACCCGCCGGCAGCGGGTCCCCCTTTCTCAGGAAGCGACAGGGTCAAGGCCTGAGCCAAGGTCATCGGGTTAGTGGCTGAACCCAGGTTCCCTGTCTCTCAAGCCGGAGCTCCTGACCACTCGGATTCCTTGCCTCCTGCTGCCCACACCCCCATTCACGATGGGTCACAGCAATCTTTTCATGTGACTAGAGCACACCCCGTGCCGGGCACCCTCCTCTTGCTTTCCTGTGGGGAACGTTCTCCTACTGATGGGACATTTAGCTTGTTTCCAATGGTCCCTACCACAAATAGCTCAGCAATGACCGTCTAATAAGTGTATATTTCATGTGTTCCTAATTACTTCTTCTATCGGGATTCCCCAAACCAAGTTCGTGGGGTCAACAGTGGTGATGTTTAAATGTCCTGCTGCACGGTAGCCACCTTGCTTCGCAGGGAGTGGAATGATTTTAACAACCATAGTGTCACCTCACATCAGCTCCTCCTGGTGCCGCACTGTTGCTGGACTTTTCTTGTGTTGATTACAGGGGAGGCACAGCCAGTTTTTGTTTCCTCGTTCGGTGGATTTTGGACCCTGGCCTGTTTTCCTGCTGGGTTTTGTATGGTTGGATCCAGTGCTATGCTTTTGTTCACTTTCTTTGACCCGGGATGTCACCAGGTGTCACTTTCACTGCTTCCTCCCCTCCTGGGTGTCACCTTGCTTCTCCAGCTCACCCCCCCCCTTCCCAAGGTTCCCGGGGTTTCCTAAGGACCCTCTTCTATCTCTCCTGGCCCCCACCCGGGCCTCTCTGTCCTTGGCCCCATGTCCTTTCTTCCAATGCCTCAGCTCCTTCCCCGCCTCACCTCCTGGCTGTGCTTGTCGGATGGGTATCAGTCAGTCAACCTGGACTACGTGTTATGTAAGACGTTGTGAAGGGCACCTACACTCATCATAATCCATTCAGACGCTGACTGGCCTCCGAGAACCAGCTACGCCCGGTGAAGGTGTTAGCAGCGTCAGGCCAGAGCGGTTGGCGGCTCTTCTTACCCGCTTCCCCCTCTTGCTGGCCTGGAAGGGGGTCAGAGAGCAGAGCTGCACGGTCCGTTGCAACACAGAAGCCAAGCCCTCCTGGCGAGGCCCCAAATTCATCTCCTGACTTAGAAGCAATTTTCTGCAGGGGATCCCAGGGAAAGACCCTGCAGGATCGATCTGTGGTTTTATAACAATATATGTAAAGCACCAATGAGCACTCTGGGCATCTCCGTGAAATGCCTGGGGAGCAACGTAAAGGAAGCGCTCACCGTGTTAAAGAGCCTGGACCAGGCCTTCCCGAGAGAGGCTTAAAGAAGCTTCCGGCCTCTGGGCTGGGATGGAGGGTCAGGCCCACGTGGCCTTTTCACACGGAGGGGGCGGGGTGTGGGCGGTGATGTGGGGTGGACTGCCACGGAAGCAGGATTTGGAGGGTGTGGGGCGTTACTTATTCATGTAACTGACCACTCAGTACACGTGTGCCGGGTTCCTATGTGTCCTGCTCCAGGCCTTGGGAAGCTGGTGCAGAATACGAGAGATTTGGTCCCTGACCAGCAAGCTGATGGGCCACAGGGGTTGTGACTCCAATCAGGACCATCGTGGCGGAGCGGAGAGTAGGGGTCACAGGGCACCTCTCTGGGGGGATGATTTGGGAGGATGAGGAAGAGATGACCAGCAGGACAGGGTCTGGGGAGAGGGTACCAGGCAGAGGGTGGGACCGAGGTTGGGAACACTGGGGCCCCATGAGCAGCAGGCCCGTGGGAGGGGGAGCAAGTGGCCCGAGTAGAGGGTGGGCAGCTGAGGGCCCCAAGAGGGTGTCCCAGGCCCCTGGGGAGCTTGGTGCCAGGAGGAGACAGGAAAGAGGGGAGATGGGGTGTACAGGAAGGATGATGGTTTCGTTCCAGAGACAGCGTGGTCACTGTGTCTTTAGGGAGCACAGGGACATGGGGCTTTGTCCGCAGTCTGGGATGTGGCTGTCTGGTGGGGACAGAGCTCCTGCTGCGGGGTGGAGGAGTCTGAGCCTGAGAAGAGGGGAGCGTGTCAGTCCGGAGGCCTCCAGGCAGCCCAGGCTTCCGTGATGCCCCAGGTGACAGCCTGCCTGGGCCAGGGGGTTGGGGAGTACAGCCAGCGTCCCTGGGGCCCACGGCCCACCAGAGTCTCAGGGGCCAGGAGGCGCACGCTGGTCCCTGGTGCTACCTCCACTAGCTGCTACGGGTCTTCCCTTTCACCAGGGTCCTGGTGACGAGGTGACCAGGACCAGAGCCAGGACCCTCTCCCCCACGGATAGCCTCATCCTCTGCGGACACTGGCTGCTGGTTTACAGTCTGCTCTTGGGCTGCCGTGTGTGGTGGTCTGTGATGTGCCTCCCACTGTGGAGCTGGGGCGCCAGGAGGGCCTGGTCCACGGGGATGGGACGAGACACACACGAAAGGATGAGGACTGAGGGGCCGAGACTGCAGCTGGGCCTCCGGGGAAGCAGAGTGGAGTCGGTGGAGGGCAAGGCTTTGCGATGAAGCCTTCCGTGATGCCCCTTTCCCGCTCGGAGCCCCAGCTGAGCCCCTCCCACCCCCATTCCCCTCAGGAGAACATGTCCTTCAAGGGCGCCCGGTTTAGCCTGAGGAGCAGAAGGAATGGCACGCTGGACAGCACCCGGACCCTGTTCTCCAACGTGTCTCGGAGCATGGACGTGTCCTACAGCGAAAGCGTGAGTCCAGGGCCCAGCCCATTGTCACCTTCACGCCAGGAGGCCTCGCTCCGATGGTTAGGATGCTCTGGGGACACCCCCGCCCCCCGCCAATACTCCTTTAAAAAGATGACCTCTCAGCACATAGTATTTTGTCCTGTGGGTTATTTTTGTCGAAGGCAGAAGCATTTTCTTTTGCAGGTGGTTTTTCAGGCCACCCTGTTTTGACAAAGCTGTTACTGCAACCTGAGCGAGTTGTTAAATAATATGCCTCTTACTGGCTCTTTATGAAAACAAAGATGTTGCCCTTTTGAGAATCATTTACTATCCAGGGCTGGATGGTCTTGCTTGCAGCTCAGTCTGTTCATCTCAGGACAATCCTTGAGTCCAAGTCCTTGTCTTTAACTCTGAAGCGTGTTCTCGGCCCCAGCTTCTCACATGTTCCGAGCCGGTGGCCACGCTGCCTCCCGGGTGCAGACACGCCTGTCCTTGCTGGTGGGTGAGCCAGCTCTCAGGCACGGCTCCTGCGTGGTCCGCTTTCCACGCCCTGGCCCTGAGGGACGAGGTGACCCACAGGGAGGTGACCTCTGCCGTGCCTTCCTGCTCTGGCCCTTCAGGATTGCACATTGGGTGTGTGCGGGGCCGTCACTGTGGCTGCCTTTCAGATGTGCCCCCTTCCAGAGGGGGCCCAGTTTCTTTCCTTCACACCTCGACGGGGCGTCTGTGTGCCTTCTTCCCATTCCATGCCTGCTCCAGCCTCCCCCGCCTTCCCATGACTCTCAGTGACGTGTAGTCCTTTACGTGTTCTGTTTGCCAGTCCTACGGTTAGGACATTTCGCAAATATCTTCGGCCACTTTGAAGAGCGTATGTATGTTTGAAGAATTTTTCATCTGTTTCTATTGCTCCTGCTAAGGGAAGGCAAGATTTTGGCTTATAAAGTCTCCCGGTTGCGGTCCTGTACGTGGCCACCACCTTGCACCTGGGGGGCGAACACATCTTCCTTGGGGAAGCAAGCACTAGAGGAATAGAATCGGCAATAATGCATTATTGATGCTTAACTATCAACAACTGTTTACATTCCCCCCCGTAGCTTGAGAGATGGAAAAACGTAACTTATACGTGTATAATGACGTTTATGACAAGAGAACCCCAAGTAATTTTTAGAAAAATTTGCATGTAGTTGCACCAATGGAAACAAAAACGTTCTGAAAAACGTGGTGTACCCTAAGAGCAAGGATGGGTGTGGGGTGCTATGAACATGCAGTCACCTAAGACCTTCAAAGCCGGCTGAGGTCCGACTTAGCACCGCGGCCTCAGAGCGCAGGGCGGGGAGTGGGGCACTCCGTTGGTAATGTCTCTGTCCATGTTTTCTCCAAAGGACCTGGCGAATTTTATTCAAGCCAATTTTAAGAAACGGGAATGTGTCTTCTTCACCAAAGATTCTAAAGCCACGTAAGCAGCTTTTTTCCCTCTGTTGTTGCTTCCGCGTTCAACCAGGCATCCTTAGCAATCGTTTGGACAGCGAACACATGCTCCCTGGTTCGTTATTAAAGACACTCCCATCCCGCAATTCTCAGAAAGGGTGCGTGCGCAGGGGGACTTCGGCAGGCATCTTGAAGCTGGTCTCTCGGGAGAAACCACGTTGTTTTCCCTGCGGAGGGCCGAGCGAGGAGCCTGCATGTGTAAGGCTCATTCCCGTGATGAAGTCGCAGCCCCTATGCACGGGCCTGACTCCGCACGGGAAGCGTCTCCTTGTGACCCCAGCTCTCAACACAAGCCAGCCTCCCGGTGGACAGACAGACGGACAACAGGGATGACGCACCAACGTAGTGTTTCAGCAACTAACGGAGTTGACGACCAGTCTAAAAAGAAACCTGGACGGTCAACTCTCTTTCTGTGCTCACTTAAGCCAACAGCGAATGGTTTAGGTGGAAAATGCGACGAATGTATACAGGCAGGCTAACAAAATCTCTCCATCCGTGCCACCGCCCAGGGAGAACGTGTGTAAGTGCGGCCACACGCAGAGCCAGCACATCGAAGGCACCCAGGTCAACCAGCACGAGAAGTGGAACTACAAGAAACACACCAAGGAGTTTCCCACCGACGCCTTCGGGGATATTCAGTTTGAGACGCTGGGCAGGAAAGGGAAGGTCAGCCACGGGGTTGTCCCCTCGCGCCACCTTGGACCGCCTCACAGTATGGAGGCCGGAGAGGCGGGCACGTCTCTGGCCCTGCAGCTCTCCTCCCCCGGCCCTGTCCCTCTGTCTGTGTCATCCGCACCCCTGAAGGAAGCCCCAAAGCATAACACAGACCCCATGCTGGGTCTGCTCCAAGGAAAATGCCCCCAGGTGCTGCTGCCTTTGGGCTAAAGTCCCAAGTTCCCCAGCTGGCTTGGAGGGCCCTTAGGGGGTGCCCCCCCCCCCCCAGGTGACTGCTCTCCTTCTACTTCTCCTCGGGGACCCCTTTTCCTGGTTCCCATCGGGGCAGCTGGCTAAGCAAGCCCAGGGGATCCGGAGAACCCAGTGACCCTGGCGCCTCCCCTGTCCCCACAGTACATCCGACTCTCCTGCGACACGGACGCTGAAGTCCTCTACGAGCTGCTGACCCAGCACTGGCACCTGAAAACGCCCAACCTCGTCATTTCCGTGACCGGCGGCGCCAAGAACTTCGCCCTGAAGCCCCGCATGCGCAAGATCTTCAGCCGCCTGATCTACATCGCACAGTCCAAAGGTGCGCGGCCCCGGCCACGGGTGTTGGTGGCTGTGCGAGGTCTCCGGGGACGGAACAGGGTCTCCCGCGCAGTCGGTGTGCAGAGCCCAGATGCTCTAGGCCTGGGTGGTGCATCACCACCTTGTTAAACGCGAGCTCCCCCAGGAGTGGACGGGGAGCTCTGGCAGGTGTGGGGGTGGTGGGCGGGGGTCACAAAGCAACGCTTTAACAGCGGTGTTCAGGTGGCTTCGTTCTAAAGCGGGACGCTGCCAGCTGCACGCGCAGGACGGGAACCCTGGTCAGAGCCACTGAGCCTTGTGCCGCCTGGTTGCCAGGCGCCTGGATTCTCACGGGCGGCACCCATTATGGCCTGATGAAGTTCATCGGGGAGGTGGTGCGGGACAACACCATCAGCCGGAGCTCGGAGGAGAACATCGCGGCCATCGGCATCGCGGCCTGGGGCATGGTCTCCAACAGGGACACCCTCGTCAGGAGCTGCGATGTGGAGGTATGGGGGGGGCGGGGGTGCAGGGCGGAGGTGGGGGAAGACCCTGGCCCGGGCTCTGGGAAGCAGTCAACTCCCAGGAAAGGGGGATTTTGCAGGAAAGACCCTTGGGACTTGGGACACAATCAACCAACACCTGGGAAGGCGTTGCCAATGGCTGCGTTCGGTTCTTTAAAACCTGTTCCCAGGGGATGGTCTTAGAGTCAGGTTCTTTATTCTCTATACCCATGGCCTGAATCCATCACAAGAAGCTCAAGCCTGGCTACCATGTCTTATTTCTTGGAGGTTAATGATACGGTGGTCCCCGTTTTATTTGGTAGTGAGGGGATGCGAGACACCCCCTGCCCCAAAGTTTCCTGTGAGCCCATTTAGAGAGTCATGTGATCACATGCGCATATCATGTTTGACATACAAGATGGACACATGGGGTTTTGTCTCCAGTGCTTGAAAGCAGTGGTGGGAGGAAGGTTTCCGTAAGCAACAGGTGTTCCTGACTCGGGAGCTTCGGGCCAGTTGCTCAGAAATCCCAATTTAGCCTGCCACCCGGCCCTCCTGAGAAGTGCAGGCAGTAAATGGTCAGAATCTGGGGAATTACTGAGTTTGATTTTCAAAACCAAATATAGTAACAAATATTGAGAAAAATCGTGTGGTTGTTACATGCACGTATGCGTGTATAGGCATGTGCTGTCCTTTCCCGGATGCTGTCAGTTTCCACGAGCTCATTCAAAAGAGCACAGGCAAGTAGAGCAAGAACTGGGCTGGGAACCTGATCCTCACACTGTCATCGGTCACTTACATGACAATAGTTAAGTGAGTCATTTCGAACCTTCATTTCTTCACACGGAAATGAAGGCTCTGTCCCGTAACATCTCCAAGACGTTCTGAATTGAGGAACGCGGGAGAAGGCATCCATGTCATTGAACCCAGACGATTAGCCGTCAGAGGGACCTATGTGGGTGTCATCCTGCATCTTGGCCAACAAGTAGAACCTCAAAGATAAGTGTCCGTGCGCTTTGCAGGACTACTTTTCAGCGCAGTACATTATGGACGACTTCAAGAGAGACCCTCTGTACATCCTGGACAACAATCACACCCACCTGCTGCTGGTGGACAATGGCTGCCACGGGCACCCTGCGGTGGAGGCAAGGCTGCGGAACCAGCTGGAGAAGTACATCTCCGAGCGCACTATTCAAGGTAGGACATAGGGAGAGGGGTGCTGGGCTCACTAATAGCCAGGGCAGCGGCACCAACAGTAGCCACCCGGGACCAAGTGAAGCGTGGTGAACCCACCCGTCAGGGGTCCTATTGCCCAAGAAGAGCTGTTGTGTCTCTTCTGTCCTCGTCACACTAGGAGCACTTTGCCAGGGTCACCGTGACAGGTAACCTTCAACGTGCTGGAGCGCTGGCCAATGCAGCCTTGTCCCACTCCGGTCTGTCCAAGCTCTTCTGCTAGACAACACGCCAGAACAAATAACCCCGTGATAACAAATGGGGCAATGCAATTAGCTAGCGTAGAAATGACAAACACCAACCCCCTGGTTCAACAGTTGAGTGGTTTACTTCTTTGAACCTTGGCTGCTTCTAATTAATAGAACCTCCATTAGGAGAAAAAGCGCAATTGAATAAAAAGCCTGTGTTTGCCGTGGGAAGTGACACTCTCTCTTCCTGTTGTTGACATGTGTCCTGCTGTGGAACCAGATTGCTCATGATGTAGGGACAGGCGCCCTGACCTGTGGGAGCTGTTCTCGCCCTCACACTTTCGTTGGTGGACACACAGGAAGGGAAGGACTTGTCTATCCGCAGTCCTCTCTCCTGAGAGGATGCGTGCTTATGCAAATTTTGACCCCCCTCCCAGGAAAGAATAGGATTATGCAAACAAGTGAGTTATTATGAGGATAAACTTGAACCTGACCTGGCCTAATGTATGTTCATTCTCTACTGACTTGAGCATTTTAAATACCAGTAAGTTGCAGCATGACCTGTGCCATGAGGTTAGTGGGCTGGGACACAAAGACACCTTGATAGTGATGCAGGACTAAAGGGTCCCATCTGTGAGACAAACACACACTGGGCTCACAGCACAGAGTCTCCGGTCCCGCTCTTCTCTAAGGCAGGCGAGCCTTCCTTTTCTTTTCAAGCAAAGAATTGCTGTTGTTTATTTGGTTAAAAGTATTTTTTATGCATATATCATTATTTTCAAATGTGGGGTTGTGACCAAAATGTAGATGCTCATTAAGAGTTTATCAAGTAGCTTATTTGACGTTGAGTGAATATTTCTGATGAGCCCCAAGGTAAGCTGCGCCTTCCATGTTTTACAGATTCCAACTATGGTGGCAAGATCCCCATTGTGTGTTTTGCTCAAGGAGGTGGAAAAGAGACTTTGAAGGTGAGTCTCAGTTTGGTTTTCCAGAGGATTGATTACCCGCCTCACTCATCAAGTTTGTGTTTCCAGGGTCAGGGGGCTCACCTGCTCTAACCTGCCCAGTTAGTTTTCCTCCGGCCAGTAGGTAGTGTTTTCCACCCCACATAATCTTCCCTAACAGCTGAGATCTAGGGAGAGGACGCGAAGGAACATGAATAGCCTGGCCACTCGTTGTTGGCCAAAGACAAGGGTTGCCGTTAACTCCTGAGACCTCAAGATCCCAACTAGCGTGTGTCTGCTAGTTAGGACACAGATGCTCACCCCATCCGTGTGGCGGTGAGCTGTGATCGGACACAAGCAGATGGCCCCAGTTGCTGCTCCCAGACCGCCAAGAGCCCCAGCCAGGGGTCTCCTGGGCGTTCCCCATGAAGGATCCTGCGATCGTGGAAAATTCCTTGCATGATTCCACACCTGCAGCGTTCAGCAGACGACCGAGAATTCTGCCTCCCACCCCCTGCTTGCAGACTTGCTGTCACTGAGTTTGTCTGGCCTGCAGCCAGGCTTCTGTTTGACTTCTTAGAAGACATTGAGGTGACTGCAGGTTAGTCAGTACTTGAGGGCACGGTCATCATTTTCATGATCTGGTCTTTCTAAGAATAGAACATGATAAGAGAGTAATTTTAACTCCCTCTCTTGTGTAGCACCTTATTTTTCTCTAACCTCTCTTAACTCTCAGGCAGGGTGAGATTACAGACAGCTGACATCCTCGACCTTCTCCCCTCTCTTTACCATGGTGACCTATAGAGTTACAGGTGATTTCTGACAAAGTTATTTGGAGTCTTATAAACTAGCCTTCTCTTTGTTTATTCTTTTACCTAACATTATCTTTTTGTTATTCATTCATTCAGTTATTCATTAACAGGTATTTATTGAACACCTGTTATAAGATCTACTACTGAGACCATTGTTAAATTAAAATAAAGATTTTTTTCAATGTGAACTTGTAAGTATGTGAATGCTTAGAGAAGCAGCAGCCACGCAAAAGAGGAAGAGAAAGTGACAAAAAGATGGTTACGCTGATATCCCTCTCTGAAATTTTAGGTTTAGAATTCAGATTTCCAGGGCACTGCTGCAGCCCTGGGGTGTGGCATTTCTATAGACTTTTCCAGAAATGTCAGCCCAGCCAATACACAGCCCAGGATTCGGAGGGCAGGAGGGGTGAGGGGAAGGGGGCAAATGACAGCTGAGTAGCCCTTTAGCTCTCTGTCCCTTCCCCTCTCACTGCCTCTTCATCGACCCCCTCCCGTCCCAGCACAGCCCCGACACCCAGCCTTCGTGCGGGTAGTGGGGTGAGGATGGCACCCCGGCCTGGCCTGGGCGTCAGCCCTCTGCTTGCTCTGAGGAAGGGACCATGCACTTCCTGGGCAACGTCTTCCCTAAGGCAAGTGCTGAGTCTTGGCTAAAGGCAGGTGCTTCCCAGCTTCCTGTCACTGACCTTGGTCTTGCTTCTCATACCTGACTTTCCTGTGCTGGCCTCTGTGGGCTTTATACAGGACATAAAACTGTGGTAGGTGTTTATCCAGGAAGCAAAGCTGTTTCTTTTCTCCTTTAATTACAGGGCCAAAGGGCTGCTGCTTTGAAAGTGTTTTCACCCCTAAGAGTGTGACTATTGTTAACCCTTGCCAGACAAGCGAGCAGTGATAGTGGTGACTGCAGTGATAGTGGTGACTGCTGACTTAGAGCTGTCCCTCACCTCTATGGTGTCAGCATTTCCAACGATCGGTTTGGGACCTGGGGATATTTTCAAGCATTTACGGATGGAAAACTTCAGTTAGTCATATGTGTCCATGTTGTGGGACTTGGTGTTAGCACAGGATGTCACGCACCTGGCTAAAGGAAGCCCCCACGGGACAAGGGCAGGGAGGGTGTGTCCATGCGTCTGGTGACCCACCTTGAGTTAGAACCTTGGTCCCAAGCCAGGGTCCGGCCATCGTGAGCGCCTCTTCCCTCTGCGGCTCTGTCTCCCTTCTTCCAGGCCATCAACGCCTCCATCAAAAGTAAAATCCCCTGCGTGGTGGTGGAAGGCTCGGGGCAGATAGCCGACGTGATCGCCAGCCTGGCGGAGCTGCAGGACGTGCCCACGTCTTCCCTCATCAAGGAGAAGCTGGTGCGCTTCCTACCCCGCACGGTGTCCCGGCTGCCTGAGGAGGAAACCGAGAGCTGGATCAAATGGGTGAGCTGCGGGGGAGGCTCCAGAGGGCGAAGAAAGGGGGAGCCATGTTCGTGGGGTGGGAGGGTCCATCAAATGCCTGTCTTCACTGGCAGCTGCGGGGGTTCCATGCTTTCTCGGTGACTTTGAAACTGCTCTGCCCCAAACCAGTTTCTCCCGAAGCTCCTGCAAGATCAATGACTTACCACGTTCCTGACCTCATAGGTGGTGGCCTATGGGGTCGACGCTCAAGTCCGTTTGCAAAGCTGGGGGTCCTGTGTTTATGCCACAGTGCCAGCAAATGCCGCGCGCATTTGGTAGGTGGCTGTGGTGGGGAGGAAGGAAGCCCTGCTACCTGTTTCAGAAACGCAGGTTCCAAAGTGCGCGGGCCGTAGAAGCTGTTACTACGGAACAGTTGTCTTTCCGAATGAACTGGCCTGTGATTCACCCAGAATCTCTCACCCTTCTCATTAGACCGTGTGAGAAACGTGTCCTTGTTGGAACATCTGTTACGCTTCTTGCTGCTAAGCCTGTGGGAGTATTTTAATAGAGTGCCACGCGCTTGTCAGTTTATGACGGCTGCCAATCCGAAATGACTTCCATCTGGGCGACGGCTGCCGTTTACGGGGAAGCTTGCGCGGACGCCGTGGGGACATTCTCATCAGCTCATTCAAAGGCGGCCTTGGGCATGTGGCTATTTGCAGGAGCCTGAGCCTGGCGTCGGAAATTCCCCCGTGAGGGAAATAATGGCGGTGGACCACTCGAGTCATTTTAATCCTGGAGCTCAGTTCATTATGAGAGTCCAAGTTTGGCTTTAATGTCAACAATAAGAAAATATTCTTGAAGTAGACTGGCATTTCCACAGTATTCAGTTGTGGAAGAGCCTCACTATGTCAAATTCAGCCAACTGAGATTGTGGGATAGTGAAGATGATCTTGCTCATGGCATTCTTGTAAATCGTGAGGGAAATCAACCCAACCTTCGAGGCTGCCAGGGGCCTGTAGTACATTAGCATCGGGAGGGACCCATCGGTCTTGTCTGACTTCAGAGAGTGGCAGTGAGTGGAGATCCTGATGAGTGTCGCAGGAGCAAGTCCTTTTTTCCCTTTTTTTAAAGATTTTATTTATTATTTTTAGAGAGAGGGAAAGGGAGGGAGGCAGAGAGGGAGAGAGACATCACTGTATGGTTGCTTTTCACCTGCCTCCAGCTATGGACCTGGCTGGAGACCTGGCTTGCAACCTGGTTATGTGCCCTGGCTGGGAATCGAACCAGCGACCTTTGGGTTCGCAGGCCGGCTCCTTATCCTCTGAGCCACCAGCCAGGGTGCAAGTCCTTTTTGACATAAGCCACATTGTCTGAAGGTCAGGATGTGAAGTCGGATGCACCTTCTTCTGCAGCTGAGAGTCTGCGTGGAGCTGAACGATGCCTGCTCTGCCCTCCACAAGCTGAGCCGAAGTCCTTACTTGCCACGTTGCCTTTTGCAGATTTTACTAAAACATGATACAGCTGTGATTTTCTTGTACCTTGTCCAAGTCCGGTGTCGAAACAGACACAAGAATCGGATGAAGGGACCCAAATTTCATCGGCTTCATTGATGGCGGCAACATCGAACGATGTGGCTTAGGGATGGGACCCCCAGCCCCCCAATGGAGGCCGGAGCTGGGGCGCTCTGCAAGGAGAAGTTCCCCGTAGAGAAGCAGGAGCGGGGTGGGCGCTGGCTGGAGAAGGCCCAGCTGCCAGTCGGATGTGTGACATCACCCCCGACTCTGAGCCGCAAGTGCAGGGGAGGGGAAGCCCGGGGGGCTGATTTTGACAGAGCGCCCCTGTGTGGAAATGCGTGCGGAGGAAAAGGAGTTCTCCCTCCGCAAAGCGGTTAGATGGTTTCAATTCTCCGCCTAGCCAGGCCTGAACAGTCTGAGTTATTCCAAACACAGCAACATAGCAATTCCGAAGCGTGACTATCCACGCGAGGCTATGTGTGTTGAGGACATGCTCCAGGTCATTTCCTGGGGTGGATGGAAGATATTCAGTGGTCAGTTCAAGGATCCCTACAGCAGGTGGCTCTTAATTTACCCACCAAAGGTGGCCCTGGGTCCATCCCTGGGACAGGCCCCTATGTCTCTGGGTCCCCTCCATTTGCTCTGTGATGATCTCCCCCTATCATTCCTTTTCATTTCAAAGGAGAGGATGTCTGAGTGCCTCTCTGCTGCCCACTCCCATTTGTGCCCTAGAATCATGGGGCCCCAGACCCCTTGCCCTGTGTTGTTTCTAGCAGGACCCCTTTCCTTCCACCTGAACAAAGGCTTTTCCTACGCGCTGCCACCCCTCCTCTGTCAGCAGCCCTTGGTGTGTGTTTCCCAGCAGCCCTCCTTTATTTCCTGTCGTCCCTGGGTGCCACGTCTTCTGAATGAAACCCTCAGCCCCAGGAAGCTGCAGCCTCAAAGGCCACCCGCTGAAATCTAACTCCAGGGACCTTCCTAGTTGTCCCCCTTTTACCCTCCCCCGACCTGAGACTCCCCTCCTCATTCTTCCTGCGCTCGTTCTTCCAGGTCCTCATTCCCGAATGCTGCTAGGAAAACCTGCCACCTCCTCAAACTCGGTGTAACCAAACCCAGACTCAATTCCCCCCTTGCCGAGCTCCCCCCAAGCTCGCCAACTCCCAAAACCTTGGACTTAGGGGGCTCTGCCTGCCCTCCAGTTCTTTGATTAAAAAAGGTTTGACGATTAAACAGGACAGAAAAGTCACAAAGGAGATGGAGCAAATCCGCTCTCACCTCATCCAATCACTGAGTCCTCTTGGATCTTGTTCACATTGAACTTTCTTTTTCCTGGAGTTGAAGCCCTCATGGGGGTTTCTGTGATTTCCTGGTGCCCTTTTCTCCTTTATTCACTCATTCAGCACTTGAGCACCAGATGCCAGGCTTGGTCACACGTGCACACTCACACCCATGCACGTACACATTCATCCCCATGGTCAGTGGGCCCCTCAGCTTTTTGATATGTGTAACCTTGTACAGCCTTTACTTTCATGGGGGGTCACGGATTTCTTGTT
This sequence comes from Noctilio leporinus, assembly GCA_004026585.1. Classification (NCBI taxonomy): domain Eukaryota; kingdom Metazoa; phylum Chordata; class Mammalia; order Chiroptera; family Noctilionidae; genus Noctilio; species Noctilio leporinus. The sequence continues at coordinate 159,104 of PVIW01002782.1, read as the reverse complement.
CCAACTTAGAAGTTGGAACTGGACTATAGGTCCAGGAGCTGTAAGTGGGGAAAGGAGGTCTGGAACTCCCCGTAGATGGTACTTTTTAAAAAGTAGAAGAAAAGATTTCTCACTGAAAGAGCGAACCTGATGATGCCCTTGATGTCTGAAACTGGTTGGCTGACACCTCTGTTCTCTACATGCTGTCAGCTCAAAGAAATTTTCGAAAGTGCTCACCTGTTAACAGTCATTAAAATGGAAGAAGCTGGGGATGAAATTGTGAGCAACGCCATTTCCTACGCTTTGTACAAAGGTGAGTCCAAACAGCCGCTCCAGAAGTTTCAGCTTTGCGTTGCTTTCTGGGACTGGCGTTTATTTTTTAAATGGCTTCATTGAAATATAACCTTGCACTTAATTTTGACTGCTGTAGATCAGAAGCTAGAATAACTAGTGTGGACTTGCTGAGTTCAATCTCCTTGGTTATATATGTTTAATAGAACAAACATTTTTATGGCATTAAAAACATTGGTCAGAAAATAAAAATAACACTGGTCAGACTCAATCACAGTGCTCTTTGAAGACTTCTCTCTAACACTGGTTTAACATGTTTTTTTCTGTCTTCTCTAGATTATAGATGTAAGATATGCAAAGCAGAGCACATAGGAAGGGCTGTGTAAACATTTGCTATTTGATAGACTCATTTTTATTGTGCTTGCCAGGAATTCAGTCGCAAGGGTGGTTATTAAAATGGGATTATATCGGTAGATAAACAGATCCACCTACATTAGCTCTGGAAAACACAAGCACAGCATTGTTGCCATATGAGTCATTGTTTCCTAGATTTAGATGTCTCACAAGTCAGCTACAGTTCCGGAAATAAAACATTTATGAACTCTGCATCCATGGGGAAAAACATATCAATATACCATCGTCACGTGGTTAGGCTAGGAAGTAGAATGATATTATTATCTCCTGAATTGAGCTTCATTATAGACTTTGGGACACACAGACTGTCGATGAGAATGAGTGTAAATAAAGCCAAGTGACACCTGTGAGCGTCCGCTTCTAGGAGAACACGCTCTGTGGATGGGCCACACGGGATGGTGCCGACGCCCTTATTTCTGGGGTTAGGTGAGCCGGTCCTTTCCCACCCCTTCCAGCCTTCAGCACCAATGAGCAGGACAAGGACAACTGGAACGGGCAGCTGAAGCTTCTGCTGGAATGGAACCAGCTGGACCTCGCCACGGAGGAGATTTTCACCAACGACCGCCGGTGGGAGGCAAGTATGCCCCTCTGTGTCAGGGCTGGGCGGTGGCTCCTGGGCCGCCTGGGACAGAGTCTCATAGAGGCTGACCCGTGCCAGCAGCGCTGCCACTCCCCTTTCCCCTCCTGTCGTGCGGGTGATCATGCTGCCCGAGCTCAGGAAAACCTTCGCAGGCGAACGTCTGGACTCACCTTTGTAGCCCTCTGCTGCACGGCGTGGGCTGCCTCCCGAGGTGGCTCGGCTAACGGCTAACGGTGAGGACAGCGGCCTCATTCAGGTGACAAGTTGCCAGCAGGGAGGTGCGCTGGGGAAAGCAGCGCCACCCGATGGAGGGCCAGACTCCCAGCCAGCACGCAAGCTCCGTGCTCAATGGAAACCATTTTTTTCTGACAGAGGGCCTTTCTTTCCTCACTTTCACGATCCGGTTAGAGCGCCCCGTTCGCCAGCAGTGTGTTCTCGTGCGCGGTGGACGGTACCGAACTCAGTCGGGAGCTCTGGGCGCAGACCATCCCGCTCGGACCTGCGAGGCTGTGTGCAGCCTTGTTTGGGGGTCCCCTGAGCTGAGCCATTAATGCACAGCTAGGACCGACGGAATTTACACACGCATGCCTAGGTAGATTTGCAGGTGTACGTCTGCCATGACTGGCATCCTTTGCAACCGGGCTCCGCGAACACTGTTAGGCCGACTGTAGTCTGTATCAATGACGAAGACTTGATTTAATGTGTGATCAGCTTTAATGATACAATGCAAATGATGTCATGGCTTATGGATTTTTAAGTGATTTGTTCCTGCCGCAAACATTTGCTTGAGTTTGGTCTTTGCATTCAGTGAACCCCATGACCCGTGGCCCAGCTTTCGGTAGTTGAGGGAAAGTAGAATTATAAAGAGGTGTAGTTAGTTGATTCATGAATGGATCCCTGTGTGTGAAATGGTCTATTTCAGTTAGGTCAGGTGGGACGAGTAGACAGAGGCTCAGGCACACACGGAATGAATGGCACATTAAATTTCATTAACTCTGCCTCATCCAGGTAAAGGCGAAGGCCACAAAAGTTAAGCGTATGGATGGCCTCCGGAACTACCCCGTTGACATGACTTGCCTTCCGCAAGTGACTCACCCTCCCTGTGCCTCAACTTCCCCGGACAGTGCTGGGGGGAGCCTGCTCCCTGGTTGGCAAGGGCTGACCGCTCAAGTTTGAGAGATTTTGATGCGTCAGTAGTTAAATACCGTCATTAAAAAAAATCCAACTATATACCCTTAGAACTAAATACAGTTAATTAAAAACAAAGGTAATAAGTATTCAAAACTCATCACTTTCGGATTCTTTTACTACATCTACTCTTACCCGCTACTTCTGTCTGCTACGTCTGCGTGCTGGCACTTCTCCACGTGGCCCTGCGGTGTCACACGGGCAGCTGGAAGCTGGCCATGGTGGGAGTGTGTACACCACAGGATCAGCCAGCGCTGCAGCGTGGGGCCTCTTATGTCCTTCCAGAGGGCTGTCTGTTAAGCACCACGGCTCATCGGAACACGGAGGTGACAGGAGCAGCGAGTACCTCAATGGGTTGTTACAATGAGCGGATTGGATCATGTTTCTATGGTGCTTAGAACCTTGGCTCATACCGAGCCCTAGATAAGCATTTGTATAAAAATACATAAAAACAGTTTGGAACAATGGTAATGTTGGGGTGACTGTTCACACCGCATAAGGCGGTTGTCTTGTGTCAGTGTCCTTGCCGCTCACCCTGACGGAGGACGAGGGTTGTCTCACTCTGCGGGTGAATGAGCCAGGGACCCCCAGGGACCCCAGACTGGGGAGGCACTGAGGGTGTTGTGAAGGCCTGCTCTGGACCAGCATTTCTGGAAGCATTTTGACCCATGTTATCTCATTTCGTCCCCGCAAGCACCTGTTTTACAGAAGAGCCAACTGAGGCTCAGAGGCAATCTTGATCCAGGGTGCACAGCTAGGTAACGGCAGCAGCAAGGCCTGGAAACAGATGTGACTGACTATGAAGCTTTCCTCTTTCCCTTGCTCTCAACACATGGTCCCTGGACCTGTGGCAGCTTGGGCGCAGCCTGGGAACCTGTTAGCAGCACAAACAACTCCATCTCAGACGTGGTAAAGCACAGATTCTGAGGTTAGCACCAGCAGCCTGTGCTTATTTCAATAGACTTCCAGGTGACGCTGATGGATGTCTGAGGACCACTGCCCTAGGATGTCAAGTGTGTGGCCAGTGGAAAGGCACATGGACTGAGAAGGAAATATGAAACTCTGAGCCCAAGGAAAGCTTGCCCTGAGGACAGAGGAGAAAGGGTGTCTGTCCTCCTCAGGACAATCACCTCTTCTCCTCTCTGTCCCACCTGGAAGCACTTTGTGGGGACCCCCAGGATCCTGGATGGTTTCCTCTCCAGGCACGACATGTGACCCCCAGGAGTCATGCACTAGACGGACACAGCAGCACATCTAGCTGATGCCAAAGATCCTACTGGGCCACTTCCCCTGTCCAGATGTTTGAACTATCATCCAACGTCATATTACAATTGAAAATTATATTCTTGAAACAGGGGCTTAAGAGAAGTTGAAGATACCTCGTGGCTGGAAATATTGGGTTGGCCGTAAAGTTCACCTGTTTTCTTTTTTGCTCTGTGCCATGGCTGTAGTAGCACCTAGTTGTCATCAACTTCATTAGGAGCAAAGTTAGACACCACTGTAGCCATCGTCATAGCAGTGCGCGTCCAAGACAAAACTTGCCAAAATTGGTGAACGTTTGTGTAGCCATTTTCCTGTCGGAGACGGAAGGAGATACGCAACCTTTTGCGCGTATTACGCTTTATGAGTTCAAAAAAGGTGCAAGTTGCCCTGGCTGGTGTGGCTCAGTGGATTGATGTCAGCCTGCGAACCCAAAGGTCGCTGGTTCAATTCCTAGTCAGGGCACATAACCAGGTTGCAAGCCAGGTCTCCAGCCAGGCCCTTAGCTGGAGGCAGGTAAAAGGCAACCACACATTGATGCTTCTCTCCCTTTCTTCCTCCCTCCCTGCCCTTCTGTCTGAAAATAATAAAATCTTTAAAAAAAAAAAAAAAAAGGTGCAAGTTAACTGGAGAAGGCGCTCTGACTGAACGAAGGTGTCAGGGGTGGTGTGTGAAGTGTTGCGCTGGGGATTTCTCACTGGACGGTGCTCTGCTGTTGGTAGACCCGTTGAAGCTGATAGCGATCCGATCGAGACACTCACTGAGAAGATCAGTGCCCTGCCATGCGGGAGATGGCTAACCTACTCAAACTCTCCAAGTCAGTGAAGTGATTGGCGAACGTGAGAAAGACGTCTTTGGTTTTATGGGAAACTCCACGCGGTCTTTTGGGCCAGCCCCATACGAGGTGGCTGACCACGCGGAGCCTTGTGTGAGTCCTGCCTCTGCTCTCTCCTCAGTCCGCTGACCTCCGGGAAGCCATGTTCATGGCTCTCATCAAGGACAGGCCCAAGTTCGTGCGCCTGTTCCTGGAGAATGGCCTGAACCTGCGCAAGTTCCTCACCAGCGACGTCCTGGCGGAGCTCTTCTGCAACCACCTGAGCAGCCTCGTCTACCGGAACCTGCAGATTGCCAAGAACTCCTACAACGACGCGCTCCTCACGTTCGTCTGGAAACTGGTGGCCAACTTCCGAAGAGGCTCGCGGAAGGAAGACAGAAACAGCAGGGACGAGACCGACGTCGAGCTTCACGTAGGTACCGGGGGGAACTGGCGGCTTGACCCCTGTGGTCTTTGGAGCCTCCCTTCAAAAGACTGTCACCCCCTCCCCTCCCCTGCTCGCTGCCGCAGCCCCGTACGCCAGCCGTTGCCTTGGCCTTCTTTGCTTCTTTGCTGCCTTTACTTTCATGAGCCCCTGGCGAGTTTTCCAGTGTCTGCTTCATGCTCTGTGCTCCATTTCAAATGACTCGTTGCAGTTTTCCTTAATGATAAAGCTTGGAGGGACGCGCGCTCTTTCGGACGATGTCTGTCAGGCAGCAGGGACGCATGGATGGCTGCCTGCGCGGGTCTTAGCCTTTTGCACCAGACCTGCCTAAATTGCTCCCTGCTGCCCGTGAACCGGACCAAGGAACTTCCAAGTTTTCTTTGGTGAACAAAAGAGGCAGCGGGTATGCCCAGAGGGATAACCCAGGTTCCTGGGAGGATGTTGGGAATGCCCGGCCTTCCTACCTTCAGCGCCCGGGCAGGCCAGGTCCCAGCTGCCAGCACCTGCTGCTTTTTGCTGGTCGCTTGCTCTGCTCCAAGCCCCGTGCTCTGCACAGGTCGCTCTGAGGCAGGTATTCTATGTGCTCTCCTGGGGTGGCCCCAGGGGACCACTCTAGCTAACCACCATGGCGACTTGTGGACCATGCACCTTAACTGGTTCCTTCTTTTTGAATTTCATTTCCTCAGTCTCTTACTGGTTTTCCTGGGATCACCTCTCTCAGATAAACTCCCTGCCTCAGGATTGCTCCTGGGGGGACTAGGTCATTATCTTTTGTGATTCTAAGATTCTAATACGTGTGTTCATTGCAAAAACTGAAAGAACTCGGTGCCTGAGAGAATTGGGAGTGTCTAGAAAGCTGCTCTTGGGCACTATTTATGTTAAAACCTTCGGCAGCATCCATATTGCGCTGGAACCAATTTGGACCTTGGTGAACCTAGATATAGAAAAATAGACATTTCACTTTTTTGTTTTTTGTTAAATCTGGCAAAGGCCCTTGAAAGAGATGGAGTGCTGAAGTTAGGAGCTGGGATTCTAATTGATGCATTAAGAATCAGAACTCTGAAGAGATAAATCATAGCTTTTGTGTTGCGGTGATTGCACCTAAACTATGGCAAAGTCAGAATTCCATTTGAACCATTTTTCCCGATGAGAAATCGATTTATATGATGGAACTGCATTATCTTCAGCTGTCAGGACTCATTCGGTTTTTCAGTTGTTCGCAATTTCCCCACTATACCCCTTCATCCTTTTATGATCGATAAAAGATTTTGTGTCAAATTATAGCACCTGGTAAGCTGTGGACTGTGCGGTGAGGAGGGAGTCACCCACCATGTTCCGGAGCCTCCCAGCACGGGCTGTCCCCGAGGCGTCCTGACCCTGTTTTCATCCCGAGAGCTTTGCAGCTCAGGGGATGTCCCCTTTGCATGTGCTGACCCCACGCTCTTATCCTCCCAGGATGTGTCTCCTATCACCCGGCACCCCCTGCAAGTGCTCTTCATCTGGGCCATTCTGCAGAACAAGAAGGAACTCTCCAAAGTCATCTGGGAGCAGGTACATACGCAAGCCCGCGCCAAACACACCTGAGCTTTGCTGTGGGGGTTCTGACCCTCCCCAGACTCTCAGGCTGAATCTAAAACACCCCTGATGGACTGAGGGGTCGGCTTCAGGTGGAGTTCGGGGGAGAGGTCACTGGAAGGGAGCTGTGCTTGGGGGAAGATCCAGGAGGCACCTGCTTCTCAGGCGTGTGTGGGTGCGGTTTTGTGTTTAATTTAATTTAAAGGTTTTATTCATTATTGTCAGCGAGAAGGGCGGAGAGGGAGAAAGAAAGGGAGAGAAACATCAATATGTGGTTGCCTTTTACCTGCCCTCTAGCTGGGGACCTGGCTGGAGACCTGGCTGGAGACCTGGCTTGCAACCTGGTCATGTGCCCTGGCTGGGAATCGAACCAGCGACCTTTGGGTTCGTAGGCCAGTGCCAATCCACTGAGTCACTCCAGCCAGGGCTTAATTTTAAAAAACCAATATCTAGCTTTATTACAGCATGGATGGGAAGTAGCACCTGGATACATTCTGCCTTGGGAAACTTAGTGAGGTTTGTCTTTGTGCTTTAGTGCATCATAATGTTTTGTAAATGATTTATGGGGGTTGAAAAGAAGCTGCACCCTATTTTTAGAGCATCAGATTGGGCACTGGATGTCGAGTCCACAGAGGCTCACTGACTGCATGTCAGGTTTGGTTTCCCAGGTCTGGTCCACACCCCTCTGGGAACTGTTACAGTTGGTGGCCGGTCGTCAGACCCCGCATTGCTGAGGTCTTGTTGCCATTTCTGGGGCGGCACTCATCTCGTTATTCTCTGATGAGCTAACGTCATGGCCAAGTCTATTTTGTGCACTTTGCACATCTTGCTTTGAATCATGATGAACAGTGCAGATTTTGCCATTTCCGCCTTTCCCGTGCCTCTGTCCCTGTCGGGCATGAGAGTTGACCGGACCGCTTCAAAGAATTGTGCATTAACGCCAGCGTTCTCCTGTTGTCCTGAAAGACCAGGGGCTGTACCCTGGCAGCCCTGGGGGCCAGCAAGCTTCTGAAGACGCTAGCCAAGGTGAAGAATGACATCAACGCTGCCGGGGAGTCTGAGGAGCTGGCCAACGAGTACGAGACCCGCGCAGTGGGTAAGCCCTGGACAGATGTCACTTGGGTGCAGGTGTGCCCGGGGTCCCATGTGTGTCTGTGGCACTCACGTGACAGGAGGCAGAGGTCCGTGGCATGTCCACGTGCCTTGCGCCTATTTGTGGGCTGCGGACCACATGGTTAGGGTACCTGTGTCATGGCTGAAGCTGTAGCCCCTTGATCCGGGTTCTTATGCACTTTCCCCAAGAAGGAAAGTGGGAACTTTGGGGCCATCTCATCCCTCTCCCATTGCCCAGGCCCCAGTGCAGTAGCTCAGCACCACAGGGAGGTGCTGCGTGTGTTGTTTTGGGGTGCTGTTAAGACACTGTGACAGGGCCGAGGCTTCCCCTGGCTTGCCAGTCATTGAGTTAGCGTGCTACACACCTACGAGTGCGTAGCCAATGTCGATGTAATTAAAACAGTTTTCTTTCGTGGCCGATACTTTTGAGACAGACCTTGTGCGTATGAAAATATCTACGGTGCCACAACTCCAGACCCTGGTTTATTGCTCACAGCAAAGGCAGCAGCCAGAGCAGCGTCTTGGGTTGGCCCCTTGCCCTGGTCCCCGCCAGGGGTGTGATTAATGCCCCTGCGCCTGCCCTGCAGCTCCTCAAAGCTAGGGGGCTCGGAGCTTCCCCTGGGGCCCAGGGCGCGATGGCGCAGTACCCGGGATGGAAGGGGACGAGGTGGCATTCAGCGTTGCCCTCCTGGAATGTCTGGCCTCTGTTGGCTAGTCAGTGTCCCTGAAGGAATCTTGTCAGCGACCGCTGCTCCAAAGGCCCGGGCAATGCGGGCGTGTGAGAAAGTCCAGGACCCACGGCCTCCCAACAGGGGAGAGTTCCACACCCGTTCAGCCGGCTGCTTCTTTCCGGTTTGCCACGTGGCATGTTGCAAAACACGCGTGTGTCTATTGTCGCAGCGAACGAGGAACATGCCTGCGTTGGAAGAGGAAAGGCGTCCGATGATTTCTTTTAAGATATTAAATGATGTTCATGTCTGACCAACCTGGAGTAGGCAACGGCTTCTCCTAATTTATGAAACTCCCGCCAAGGATCTGCGCCCTAGTCTCTTGGCCCCTGTGTCTCCAGACACAACCACACTCTCCGTGCGGTGGGCCAGTGTTGTTTTCATCTTGGCCTTTTTGCGCTGAGACCCATCTGCAAAGGAACCTCGCAAGAAAGTGCAGAATAGAAATGAGGTGGAGGGGAGGTGGGGCCGAGGGTCCCTCCCCAGTGGCTGAGCCCCACCAAAGAGGGGTCTCCTGGTTCCATGTGCACGCCTGGATGCCCCCTGCCTGGGGAGCTGAGCTGGGGAGGACGTGCGAGAGCAAAGCCCCCATGTTGGGTGCTGGCCTTGTCTCTGCTTTTTGCTGAGCAGGGTGTGGGCACCCTGGCTTTCCTTGAAGCCGGGGTGCAGCTGGGGGGCAGGGGAGGCTGGGGCCGGCCCGCCTCAGCTCCCCTCCGTCTCTCCGGTGCCCACGCCGCGGCAGAGCTGTTCACGGAATGCTACAGCAGCGACGAACACTTGGCAGAGCAGCTGCTGGTCTCTTCCTGCGAGGCCTGGGGTGGCAGCAACTGCCTGGAGCTGGCGGTGGAGGCGACAGACCAGCATTTCATCGCCCAGCCCGGGGTCCAGGTAGACGGCGTGCGGTCACCCACGGAAAGGGGCCTTTATATCTGACACCAGGTGCTGCTGGTGACATTAGAGCCCCTATGGTACCAGCGAAGCTCACCTGGCAGGAGAAGGTGGGGATGTTATAGGGCGGGGGTGCAGGGCGTGGCAGTGACGCGCAGGTGTCAGGAGGTGGCACAGGAGCACGTGTCCTGTGAGTGTCCTCAGAGCGAATGGTGCAGCACCGTTATTCTGAGTTACTTCCAGCCACTGGCCCCTGGCCAGGTATGTGGCCCTGGGTCGGGTTCCATAGGCCCCTCGCTGACAAAATGGGCACACAGAGGGGTGACAGGAAGGGATGCCATGAGGGCTCAGTGAGGTGACGTGTGGGAGGGGCCAGCCCCCTTTGTCAGCTGTTACTGTAGCCATAGTGTTGTCGCCACTAGTGATGGCGGTAGAGAAACTAGCGAGAAATGGAGAAAGCCCATAGAGAGCTTTTCTGCGTGGAGTTAAATTATTGTTGGTTTGCGCCAGAGGCTCAGGTAGCTGAGGGGAGATGTGCCTCCCCAGGTCCCAGCTGGAGGGGTCTAGGGGGGAACGCAGAGCAGGGGTGGGACGGACGGGCTACCACGTGTCTGCACCCCCAGGCTCACAGTTCACCTTGAAGTGCCTAGGAAGGTGGTGTTCACCTTGGAGACCTTCCTAGGCGCTTCAAGGTGAACATCATGGCCTTGTGCTTGAACAGGGAGGTTCTGGAACATTCTCCAGGTTGCCCTGCTAGCAAGTAGCAGAACTGGAATTTCAGTCCATGGCCATCGCCCACTTTATGCATTACACCGTGCGGCCAATAATTAACACAGCGTTTATGAAAGAAATCGTTTGTGACTGCAGCTAAGCCAAATCAAACGGGAACAGCCATGGAATGAATCTTGCTACAGGGAATCAAGGAAGGGAAGGCTTGAAAGTCAGACCGAACTGTAAAATGTTGGTTGTAGCCCCTTAGAATCCGGGTAACTAGGTAACTCACAGAAACAGAGCAGGACCTTGTTTTTGGGGGGAGGTGCAAGGGCCGGGGGGAAAGGTTACGGAGCTCCTGCATGTCATTGCATAAATAAGGACCCGTGTTCTCTGCCTCTGTCCCCTGCAGAATTTCCTTTCTAAGCAGTGGTACGGGGAGATTTCCCGAGACACCAAGAACTGGAAGATTATCCTGTGTCTATTTCTCTTCCCCTTGGTTGGCTGTGGCTTTGTGTCCTTTAGGTATGAACCCAAGACATGTAATTGTGTGTGCGCGCGTGTGGATGTGTGTTTGTATGTGTGTGCCTGCACGCTCCTGTGTAAAGGACTGGGGCCTGGAATTCAGGACGTCCCTGCTGCTGCCTACAGCTGGGTCTGGGGTCGTCTCTGGCTTCCCCGGGGTTTGATTTCAAATAGCAGAGGTGGGGCCGTGTCTTCAGTCCGTAGCAGAACCTGGATCTGTTTAACCATGTGACGCCGAGTGCTGGCATTTGGCCGGGTGGGCTCAGGACGCAGTGGGACCCCCGCCTGGGGCGGTACCACGTCCGCGTCCGGAGGGAGGGCAGCAGCCTGCGCCACAGTGTTTGCCAGCACGTGATGACGCCTGTGCCCCGTCCAGGAAGAAGCCGGGGGACAGGCCCAGGCCGCTGCTGTGGCACTACGTGGCCTTCTTCACCTCCCCCTTCGTGGTCTTCTCCTGGAACGTGGTCTTCTACATCGCCTTCCTGCTGCTCTTCGCCTACGTGCTGCTCATGGACTTCCATGCGGTGCCACGCCCGCCTGAGCTGGTCCTCTATGCGCTGGTCTTTGTCCTGTTCTGTGACGAAGTGAGGCAGGTAGGACAGCCCCACCCAGGGCGCCCCCTCCTGCCTCGGTGGGTGGGGTCCCCCTTGCACCACAGGAGCAGAGCGTTGCTTCTGAGTTCCACGCTTTGGATTTTCCCCCGAGAGGTTTCTCGCCGGCTGGCAGCCAGCCCATCTTGGCGCTGCCGGGGGCTCTCAGTGACCATGTGCTCCTTGGTCTGCGGCGTGTGTGGCTTCCTCAGCAGCAGCAGCAGGTGCAAAGAGCAGGCTGACCTTGGGCTGTCGTCAGGAGGCAGCAGGAGCGGTGGCAGGGGTGGGAGGGCTTCCCAGCTCAGCGTGTGGGAGTGACAGTGTTGGAAGGTCACGTAGCCCCTGTGGATTTCGGCGAGTCTGTGAATTATCTATGGTGCTTTCCAGCAGTTTTTTGGAATCTGCATTTTCAATTTTTTTTGGCATCTTCTCTCCACCACGAAGCAGGTGCTCAGCTCCTAACTGTCAACTAAGTAAATATTGAGAGTAAAGGACAATGCTGTCCCTAAACCGTTAGAAAAAGGGGCCCCAGAAAATGCTCTCCAGCCCTGCAGGTTGCAGATTGCAAGAGCTGCTGTGCTGTTGCTGCTCTTGTCCCTTTGGGATGCAGCCAACGTCATATCCGTTGACACGTGTGGCCTCCGTGCTTACAGTTCATGGGACACAGTGCCAAGTGCCGCAGGAGTCTGGAGGGGCCAACGTTGGTCCTGGCCTCACAGACTCACCGTCTAGAAAAGAAATCCCACGTTGGTTTTCATGACCACGTCGACTCTCACAGAGGGTTTTTGTGGGTTCGTAGTCCTGGGTGGGGAAAGGCCCTGAGGCTCTGTCTACTCTCCGTAGGAGGGGTTCTTGGTCCATGAGTGCCGTCTGCCCTGGCCTGAGGAGCGGGGGGAGTCCTGTCTCACTTCGCCTGGGACAGGGTGGAGGTGGGGGAAGAATAAGGCAAATGGCAGAAGTCAGGGTTGCGCATGGGAGTCTCAGGCTTTTTGTGTAGCAGCAAGACCCCCGCCCCTCTCCACCCAGGACAGGGTCCTGCTGACGTGCATATTTCCGTGGCTTCCGGTGAGCCTTGTTAGAGCCCCGCGCCTTGACTGGTGAGGCCACGGCCAGTCCAGCTCCTGCCTTCTTATCAGCCTGCTCGGACCACGGTGACCAAGGCTCACCAGCTCGGTGGCTTCACAGCAGAAGCTCATTGTCTTGTTTCAGGTCGTTGGCAGGGCTGGTGCCCACATGTCTCTGCCAGTCCTGCTCCCGACCCTGCCTCCCCTGTGGCATGGGGACGCGGACGGTGCTGTGAAAGTCCAGACACTTCTTGCTTTCTCCAGGCGTCAGAAGAAGCCCTGAGGCCCAGAGAGGGGACTGAGCCTGGGCCGCTTTGGAAGGCGGCGCTTGGCCCGGGCGGAGGGTGCCGGGAGAGGCATCTCATGCGGGCCTTCTCTTTCAACAAAGAGTTATTGAGCACCTACTATGTGCCAGGCACCATTCTAGACCCTGGGGAGTCAGCAGTGGAGCAACAAGGACCTCTGTCCTTAGGGGGCTCTCCAGCATCAGAGATGATGGGCTTGGCTCTCCCTAGAGGCTGGCTGGGGGGGAGGGCCACGTCCATTTACTGGAGGGTGGCCCACGGGGCTGGCAGCAGTAACATTCACTCAGTCACCCACATCTCCGCACGCATTGGGAATACACTTAACGACTCAGTCACTTCTTCTGGTCATGCAGGAAGGAGGCTCAGGACAGGTGCCCCGGGAGATGCGCTGGGGCAGGTGTGGTGTGAAGCGGTGCCCAGGAGAGCCACAGGCAGGGACAGAGTAGGGGCAGAGGGTGGGCTGTGCGGGGGCTAGGTTAGGCAATGCACTTCCCGGCCACCCTGGCTCCTGCAGGGGGTGGGAGGTTGGGAGGGATGCCCACAGGGTCCAGCATGCCCCAGCGCTTCTGCCTGCCTTCAGAATGGGCGCTGTTTGTGCGGAGGGTGACGCTGAGGCCCCAGAGCTTTGTCCAAGGGCTTCTCCTCCCTCTGCTTAGACGTTACGGTGGAATGGAAGTTTCCATGCAGCAGCACCGAGGATCACGGCAAGGGGGTGGGCTCCCAGCGTGGGCTGCCCCTTGAGGTCGTCTGTGAGCAGGGCTGCAGAACACAGCCTTGTCATGCCAGGAATGCGACACGCGGGGTCGCTGTTTCTCTTCTTGTCTGCAGACTTGCATCGGGTCCCTCCGCCCGTCAGCTCTGCCGGCCTGGTGGAGCCTTAAGGCACCTCATTCGCACCTGTTAGAAAAATCCAAGCCAAGAAGGATGTTACCATTTCAGACTGCGTCTGGGTGTGAAAAATATGCTCTTGGGCGGATCCCCACTCCCCACCGGCCGGGAGCAGACACCAATATGTTAAATAGGGATTTTTCACCAAGGCACATAGTAAGGTCGGAAATGCTCATTAAACAACGCTTGGGTCCACTCAACAGATGGAGGAGTTTATTAAAAATAAGTGCCATCCTCTCCCTATGGAGAACACTGTGCGACCTGTGCCCTTTGAGTTCCCACATCCTAAAAGATCTGCTGAAATAGGGTCCTGGTATTTGGTGAAAATAGCCTCGATCCGACATTCCATGCAGAAAAGAGGCCTCAGTTCATTTAAAAAAAAAACTGTGTTCTCACTGCAGTGGTGCCTCTGAGACCCAGAATTCATCTCCTTAGGGGGTCTCTGGTCACGCAGGCCGTCTTCCGGGATTGTCGTGGGTGAACCACTGTGCACGGTGGCCGGGGTCCACAGGTGCTACTTCCTTTTTTACAGGGTCAGGAGTAAGGAGCCACACATTCTTTCGGTTGACTTTGTTAGCAACATGTGAATAACAGCCCAGCCAGCACAAAACTCACTTTCCAGCCCCGCACCCCACCCCCGCCTCCCCCCCAAAGCATGAGGCTCACATCAGGGCTTCTCTGCACATCTGTTGGCTCCAAAAGGGTCTGGCAAAAAACGTGTGCACGTAAACAAATCTGGACGCAGCTGATGTTTCCGAGGGACTCATGGCCTCTCTCTGTCCCTTGCTGTGCTGCAGTGGTACATGAACGGGGTGAATTATTTCACCAATCTGTGGAACGTCATGGACACGCTTGGCCTGTTTTATTTCATCGCGGGAATCGCGTTTCGGTAAGTCGCCTTCTGCGCTTCCCCTGCTTTCAGGTAGCTTCGGCGGCTCAGGAAGAAAAGGTGAAGGAAAGATCTCTGACGTTCAAGGCCAAGAGAAGCCTGTTCCCAGCCATCAGAGGTGGTCTCGGAACAAACACCCTAGTCTCTGCTGCTCGCAGACACAATGGGGCGGGGGCATAAAGCTCTCCCCTCCCCCTCCTGGAGACCTGCCACCGGAAAGGGACCCTTCTGGGCTTTTCACTCTGGGCTCACGGAACGTGGGGAGAGGCCATTCAAAATCGAGGAGAGTAGAGCACACGGGAGACACGGCACGGCGTCTCCACTTTGCCTTACGGAGCCCGCCCTTCTGGATATGAGCCCGTTTCCAGTCTAAAGGCCATCCCATGAGAAAAAGCAGTCTGAAGTTACGGTCAAAGGCACAAAAGCAGTGTGCAATCCACAGGAGGGGGAAACTGGGGCCCACCCAACACCATGGCTCGCCTTGCCCGCACCCCTCGAGGCCTGCCTTCCTCACGTACGAGGGGGGACCCCAAAACCCAGACTGTATCCATAAAAAGTGTATTTGTTCTTACATGTTCCAACTTCAGTCACCTTCCAAGTGTTCTCCATTTGATGCCACGCGCCTCTCAAGATGGTTTTTCCACGGCTTGCAACAGGTTTTGGCTGTGACTAACAACTTCAATGTTAGTCTTGATGCATTTTAGTGCTTCTGCCATTTTATTATTATTATTTTTTTTGGTTTCACCTCTTCCACATCAGCAAAACATTTCCTTTGGAGGACACTTTTCATCCAGAGATTGGGTGAACAGGGAGGATGGGGCACAGGGGTCATGCTGTTTTTAGTCAAAAATCTGCTAAATAGTCAGTGCAGTGTGGGCAGATGCACTCATAAACCCCCCATCATGAAATGGGCAAACATGCTGAAAAGTCTCCCAAAAGATTCACTGAAGCAGAACGCAGCCTCTCACAACAGCGCCAGCTGGCGTGCTGGTACAGATGGGTTCCCGAAACACTCACTTAGCAGGGGAAGCCTGGACGAGCAGGAGCCCACCCTCCAGACGGTAATCTGGATATTTTTGCCCCTCCCCCTTTGTAGCGTCCAGGTAAAGCTCAGGAGTTGACCGAGCAGGACATAGGACGTCCCTTTTGCAAAGAAGAGGGCCGCTCCACATTTACGCCTCTGCAGAGAGCGCTCCCTTTACAGTCTGAAGGGAGTAAAAACTCCTCCTGCAGTAACCTCCTTTTCTGCCTGGGTTAAGGACCCGGCATTTGAATCACGGTTGGACGTGATTTCTAGAGCATCCCAGTTGGAAAGTACACATGGCTTTCAGGTTGCACCTCAGCAGGTGGTTAGCTAATGGAATGATGTGGTGGGAAGGAGGTAAGTTTCGTCAGGGGAAACCTGGCAGGGAGACCCAGGTAGTTGGGCCAGGGTCGGGTAGGGATGGTTATGGTGGATCCATGAGCCAGGAAGGTTGTGAAGATGTCACAGGCCGACAGTAGCTTTCAAGGAAGAGGGACCACGGTGGCCGGAACCTCTGCACACTCTGCTTTCTGCGGTGTCCTTGCCTTTGCTGGAGACCACGAATGCAGAAGACCATGGCCTCTGGTCTTCCACGGTTGACAGGCAGGCGGCATCCACAGCTTGTTTCCAGGTGTTCTCAGGCTCCCAGCGCTCGGCCATTTCTTCACACTTGGTTGTTTTTAAAGAACAAAACCTGGAGATGTCTCGTGAGTGTCTCACAAATGCTGTTCCTCTGCTTTCCACAGGCTCCACCCTTCCAATAAAACCTCTTTGTATTCAGGACGAGTCATTTTTTGCCTGGATTACATTATATTCACTCTAAGGTTGATCCACATTTTTACCGTGAGCAGAAATTTAGGACCCAAGATTATAATGCTGCAGAGGATGGTAAGCATGAAGGGCAACTGTAGCTGTCGATTTTCTTGCTCTACCCGGAGTTCTTGAATTGTTGATGGGGGTGGGGGTGGGGGTGGGGCTCTGTCCAGGGGTAACTGCTACCTTACAGCCAGGAAGGTTGGCTTTCTTTCGTGTGTTTGCATCAGGACCCTCTCCCAGGCTGCAACGGAAGGTACAATGACTTCTAGGAGCAAACAGCATCATTCAGTGGATTGCCAATGAAGATACCGATTTAAGTATTACACTCTACCAAATGCTTTCATTTGCGTCCTCACACAGTTGACGGGCAATTTTCTACAAAAGCTAACGCAGGGGCGAACACCAGTTAACTCGTGCAGCTAACTACATCGGTCTGTTCATTCACGATCCACTAAGAAAGAGCACAGGCAGGGTAGGGACCAGTGTACCCTGTCACCGATGCGACCATGGGTCCTAGGAGGTTACTGCATTTGGAGCTGTGCCGGGAGCCTGAGGCTCCGTGAGGGTGGGAACTTGGCTCTCATAACCGTGTGGCGTAGGTAGAGGGAAGGACCAGCGACCCCTCTCACAGTGGAGCTGTGAGGGAGCCACCCCCGGACCACGTGGCTGCCCAGAGCTTGTGTTCCACATGCCCGGAACCTCTCCTGCTTCCGTCTGTAAGTCAGATGGGCGTTTGGACGGGCTCCTTTGGAGCTTCCTTCTAACGGGGAGGTTCCTCGAGTCTGTGGTTTTGGTTCAAAGCATATCTGAGGCATCAAGTCACCATGAAGTCATGCCATGGGTACAAAAATTTCAAAAAGAAAAAAAGAAATGAGAGTGTGGATTGTTGTTTAATAAGAGTAGCTTTGATTTTTCTCCAAAATAACCCCCCAATAACCCAACTAAGGGGATAATTTAGGGGTTTATGAGCACTGTGAGATGCAGAACGGAAGTCCCTCCTTTGCTCTCAAGTTGGTCCCTTGTTTAGGAAGCTTGTTGCCGAGCTGGTTTGGAGACTTGCAAACAGAAATGCCTGTTTTTTTAAAAAAAGATTTTATTCATTCTTTTCAGAGAGAAGGGCAGGAGGGAGGAGGAAAGGGAGAAAGACTTCAATGAGTGGTTGCCTTTCGCCTGCCTCCAGCTACGGACCTGGCTGGAGACCTGGCTTGCAACCTGGTTATGTGCCCTGACTGGGCATTGAACCAGCGACCTGTGGGTTCACAGGGCAGCACCTTATCCACTGTGCCACCAGCCAGGGCCTCCGTCGGTTTTAACTCTGGCAAATAGATGTCCCCAGACCCAAAGGTGACTCACTTAAAGTGAGCGAGCCCATGCTAGGTGGTAACTTAGCTTCCCTGGGGTACTGCAGAGACCCTGCTCTCTCCATGGTCAGCAGAGGACAGGGGCACCGTCCTGACTCAGTTCTGGTGTCTTCCCTCGACAGCTGATTGACGTGTTCTTCTTCCTGTTCCTCTTTGCCGTGTGGATGATGGCCTTCGGCGTGGCCAGGCAAGGGATCCTCCGGCACAACGAGCATCGCTGGAGGTGGATATTCCGCTCAGTCATCTATGAGCCCTACCTGGCCATGTTCGGCCAGGTGCCCAGCGACGTGGATGGTGAGCCTGACACGGCCTGGGTGGGGATGGGGGGAGGAGGCTGCGGGTCCGGGAACAGCCTCCAGGGCTCCCGGTTATGACCCTTCAGGCTCTCTTGGAAGCACGTGGCCTGAGCTGGGCCAACACCAGGGAGTGACCGCTCCCCCTCAGATCGCTTTTTTGCTCCCGGGCAGAATTTTACATCTGCCTTGCAAGCTGGTGCCTGCCATTTCAGCCTGCAATTTTTCAAACCCAAAATAATAATCATAATAAAATAGCATCTCTCTGATTTCCAGCAGTGCCATGGGAACTGGAGCAATAAGCCTCGTGGTTGAGGAATGAGTGTCATGACTGGTACTCTCTCATGTCACTGGGAACCCGCTTGTTTAAAGAAGAGCAATACTGACCATTTGAATCAGGACCTCGAATTTAAATTTCCAACATCCTCCCGCTGCCAACTAGCTTTGGGAGTCGGGCTCACGGCAGCGCGGAGGGTGCTCCCAGCCCCTGTCAGGACAGGGTGGGGCACCTGCAGATACCCGGGAGTCCCGATGAGCTGTCTAAAGCATCCTCATGACACCCACAGTGGCCCGGGCTTGTCCCTTGTCCCTTTGCAAAGACGAGGGACGCTCCACGTGTCCCTCCGCAGAGGGCGCTCCCTCTACAATCTGAAGGGAGTGAAAACTCAGTTTCCTCTCTGCAGTCTCTGGGCTGCTTCTGCTGTGTCTCATTCAAGATCTGAGAAGCAGCTCTTTCCATGTCCTCATTCCCCATCTGCCCGCGGTAGTCGCTGTTTTCCATGAGTGAGCGCACGCTGTCCTCACAAGAACCCTACACATGGCTCTAGTCCTGTGGGAGGCAGCTCCCAGGAGCTGGTGGCAGGGCGTTTAAGTCTTGGTCAGCGGTGTGCCCTGGGGTGCCACTCAACTGCTCCTGTCTCTTGGTTCCACTACAGTTAAGACCAGCATGGCCTTTCCTATGGGGTGTGGCACCCCGCTGCTCCCGTCACTCATATGCAGACTTAGTCCCTAGCCCAGGGCCGGTGCGTCCCCCGCTGCTGGCCCTGAGGTTCTCAGCACTTTCCAGTGAAATTCTCCCCGCCAGGCTCGGGCTGCCTCCAGGGGCCCTGTTCTAGGGTCTGTTGCTGCCGGTCCCACCGGTGCACAAATCAGAAACCTCGTGTCACATCCTGGGCTCCTCCTAGAATTTCATCCTCTGTATCCAGTTCATCAGCTAGTTTTGCTTTTCCATGTCTGCTGCCTTTGAAATCCAGCCGCTTTTACTGTCCCCACCGCTGTCACCAAGCCACGCTCATGGCCTGCCTGCTTGGCTCCCAGTGGTACCTGTCCCCCGCCCCCCACCCCCACCTTTCTCTTCGGCTCCTTGTCCCTTGTGCTGCAGCCAGGGCGAAGCTCCGACAGAGACAATGTCCTGTGTCATTCCTCCCTGTAAAGGGGTCTCATGGCTGCCTGTTGTCTCAGAGGGAAGAGGAGACACCTCCCTCCTTGGGGCGCAGTTGCAGGAGCTGCGGCCGTTCTGCCCACAGCGCACATGTCCGCGTCCCTCCTAGTGCTTTTCACGGCGCAGCCTTTGAATTTGTGCGGCTGCTTCTCTGCGGGTCCAGGGAGGCTGGCGGCTTCCTGGGGCCCAGACCCCGTCTGCCTTGCCCTTCGTTTCCCTCCTGTCTGGGCGCCAGGCCGGGCTCCTGCCGGCTGCGCAGCCAGCGCTCAGGGGAGGGTGACCACGTGACTCCGAGGCTGCGCCTTGTTCGGGCAAAGCGCTCAGGGCCGCGCCCAGCACACCGCAGGGTCACCCTGGTCGCGGTGCCCTCGGGACGCCCTGCCCCGCCCCGGCCCAGCGGGTCCTCACGCGGCCTCTGGGTTTGCACCGTCAGGCACCACGTACGACCTGACACACTGCACGTTCACGGGGAACGAGTCCAAGCCGCTGTGCGTGGAGCTGGACGAGCACAACCTGCCGCGGTTCCCCGAGTGGATCACCATCCCCCTGGTGTGCGTCTACATGCTGTCCACCAACATCCTGCTGGTCAACCTGCTGGTCGCCATGTTCGGGTGCGTTCAGTCCCGGTGCGGGGCCTGCGCTGCCGGCCGGTGGGGGCGCCCCTGGGGGAGCTTTGGGGGGCAGGGGACCTAAAGTGGTGGGGCCTTAAAAGGTCTCTGTTAAAAATGCAGCGCACCCCTATTAGCTGTGCCAGAGTTTATTTGACGCAACACCGGGACACGGTCGGGTACATCCAGCTTCTGTGTGTCTAACACCCCTTTGGTCATGTCCCTGAGTGCCGTGTGGCGGGCATGACCGCTGCAACTCTCCATGGGGTTCAGGGGTACAGATTCTAGGGCTCAAAGCCTTTATTTACTTGCTGCTTTAAGAATTTCGGTTTAAATCCAAATACAAAGAGCCAGGACAGCGACTGTGCATTGGGGCTTCCGCCTCCCAAGGCTGAGGGAGCACGAGAGTGATGCCCGAAATATTTTCATTGCCTTCAGCAGTTCTTCTCATCGTATTTGAAACAATGATGGTTTTCATGCCCCCTTGTCTTTCTGCGGAGCGTTTCAGAGGGTCCCGCCTGGTGGTTTCAGCAGCAACACCTTAGTTGGACACTGGGGCTTTAAGGCCAATAGTCAGTTTGAGTATATGAACCCCGCACAGACAGACCCTGGCACCAGGATGCAAATTTAAAATGATTTGTTGAACTTGGAGGTGGCAGAGGAACCCTTGGATGGGACCAGGTGGGGACAGGTGCCTCTGGGGATGTCACCCATCAGAGAAAGGGGCTAAGCGATGAGTGGTCACCTGGCTTTACTTTTCTTTTTCTTTCTTTCTTTTTTTTTTTTGGTAAGATTTTATTTATTATTTTTAGAGCAAGGGGAAAGGAGACAGGCAGAGAGGGAGAGAGACACCCATGTATGGTTGCTTTTCGTCCACCTCCAGCTACAGAGCTGACTGGAGACCTGGTTTGCAACCTGGTTATGTGCCCTGGCTGGGGAATCGAACCTGCGACCTTTGGGTTCGCAGGCCAGCGCCTTATCCACTGGGCCACCAGCCAGGGCTTGGTCACCTGGCTTTTCTACGTGCAGAGAAATCCTCCACTGGCACAACCCCTGTACTGTGACTGAATGTGTGTTCCTGAATGGCCGCTGCTCAGTTTAAACTTGTGAAAGGGTGTCAGTATTTCCCCACAGAGTTCAGGGTAAATTTAGGTGTCTCAGCCTCCCCACCAGGCCGTCTGTGACCTGGCCTTTGAATACACTTTAGGCTCGAGCCCAGGACAGGAACCCTGTGTCCATCCCGAGTTGGGTGATCCGCCATGCTTGCCCCAGGCCTTCGTGAATGGACGCTGGGCCCTCTGTCGGGACTACCTCTTCCATCGCGACTTCCTCCTGCCCTGTTCCTGCTGGCCCTTTAAGGAACCCAGCATCATCCTTTGTCCAGGTGGTCCCCAGGGACCTCCCCACCCTGGGCGATGCACCTTGTGCTTGTCCTCAGCACCTGGCACTTTGTGGGCCTGGTCACCAAATGAAAGCAACAAACAGGGTTCTCCCCGTGTTTAGTTCATTATTCAGTGAGCGTTGGTGCTTCTCTGAAAGCCACAGACCCAGTAGCTAAGGAGATGGACTCGCAGATCTGTGATAATTCCGCATTAAAATGATCAGGCCCACAGGGCCTGTGAGGCTTATCAGGGGCAGGAAGTGATGTTCAAGTCAGTAGATGCCTCTGGGCTGTGTCACCACAGAGCGGTGGCGCTGACAGGCCCAGCGCCCCAGCGGGAAGTCCATCCCAGGCTGTTCTTTTGAATGGGGACTCGGCAAACGTGCCCTGGTCCAGGATAATTTCTCAGAATCAAGTATATGTTTTTACTCTTAGGAATAGTATATGTTGATTAGAAATATGCAGAAAAACAGAAGGAAAAAGGAGACTCACCCGGTATATCAAGCAGACTAAAGGAGGCTATTGAAATGGGGGGAAAAAGGAAAATGAGGGCAGACGGTTGTCATAGTCCATAGCATTTAGTGACCCCTTCTCGTGGTAGGCACCCCCAGCTGCTTGAATTATTATCCCTTTGTGTTGGTGGCCTTTTTTTCATTTACGAACGGGGAGCTGGAGGCGGAGGTCGGAGCTGCTGGGAAGGGAAGAGATAGGCTCAGAAACATGGTAATATAACTAGTATAACGTAATGTGATGTGATATAATGTAATAATACATAGGCCACATCACAAGGCTACTGACAAAGCCCTGCGGTGTCCAGGGGACGAGTAACCGATTGTGACGGACGTTGGGGGTGGAGCTAGGGTGTACAGTGGCAGCCTGCTCAGGGCACCCCAGGCCTGGAGCCCGGAGTCTGCGGGGGTGGGAGATGTGGAGAGATAAAGGTGGCCTGGGGAGACGCCGCGTTACAGGGTTTGGACATGTTGCCGTGGGTGGAGGTCTTGACGCAGGCCGGTGACACCCTCTCAGCAGTGTCACTCCGATAGCAGTGAAACTAAACCGCGGTTGCTCTTCAAAAACCAGCGCTACGAAATCTCTGGTTGACGCTCGCTGGTGGTCCTGCGTCTGCTTGTGTTGATGCTGCAGAAGGAGAGGGGAACCAGGGTGGGGGGACCAGTTTAACCTGCCCGCCAGGGCATCCCTAGGCTGCATGAAGTCAGGGTCCCCGGGGCGTGGGCAGGGCTGGATGGGGGCCGCTGCAGGCAAGGAATAAGCACCTGAAAACTCCTGGAACCGGAGGAGAGCTTGGCTGGGAGAGGTTTACCTGACGGAACCCTAGCTGCCCCGTCTCTTGTATTTCGATTTCGTCCAACATTCAGCCATTTGTTGCAGCAGCTACTTTTGCTTTGGGCATGTTTTGCAGACTTTTGATTCTGGCCCGTTGAGCAATCGTTCTATTTTGGTTTTTACTACCAAATGGCTTTAATTGCTGCTTTAAAACACCCCATTTTCACATCTGTTGTGCAAGTCCCCTCGTTATTCTTATTCAGACTTTCCTGGCTTGTTTTGCGTGTTTGATCATATGGAGGCGCCGGAGCCTCGTCTTCGGAAATGCTTTTTCCTTTCTCCTTCAAAAAAAAAATTAGCTTGCAAATTTTATGGTGATGATAACTTTGTAGGATCATATAGGAGAATCTGGCATTTTTAAAAAGTGGTATCTTACACTGCAGAAAAAAGGGTCCGACTCCCCAGGTGTTCACTCACGGACAGTCTCTCAGTGAAGTTTTATGGTTTCATTCATTTGAATCTGGCAGATTAATCTTCTGGTTACCTTCTTCTCGTCACTCTTGTTGTGAATGAGATACTTTTTCCAATATGTATATTTCAATAAGCACTTTCAGATGTATAGGAAAGCTATTAAAGTTTTGCTTATTTATTTCGGGCTGAGTCTCCTTACTGAATTATGTTTATTCTCTTTTCTTTTTATCGTATCGTGGAAGTTTCCTCCTATCCCTTATTTATCAAGCTGTGTTTTTCCTCTTCTTCTCCTTCTCCTCCTTCTTCTTCTTCTTCTTCTTCTTCTTCTTCTTCTTCTTCTTCTTCTTCTTCTAACTAGAAATGGCTGCGGAATGTTGCCAGAAGACTCTCTAGCAACTACTGAAGTAATATTTTCCTTTTTGATTTGTGCTGGGTTCGGAAGATGATGAATTATAGAAATGTTCTTAAAATTTAGCCATCCTCTGCTCATTCTTTTAGCACACTGCTAGATCTCATTTACGTTCAGCCGCCCGAATCCTAAACATTTGCTCTCTCTCTTGGTAACAATGTCAACGTCAGCGAATTTTTTGACAGCTTGTCTCTTTGCGGGTCCCCTTCCGCCTCCTCTCCTGCTCTGGGGCGGATGCTCATGGGATCATGGGTGACAGAGTCTGGTTATTGCAGCCAGTCTCTCACCGCTGAGGAGCTGAGGACACAGCCACCCCTGGAGATGTGGAGCAAAGGGACCCATGTAGAGTCCCTCCCAGGGAAGATACTTGGATGGGCGTTGGTCGGCAGGGAGACTGAGGGGCCCCTGGGTGGTGGGGGGAAAGGGCCCCTGAGCTGCTCTGAGGGCCGGGTTGGCTGAGGGGCTGCACGTGCGGGACCATGACTCAGAGTCCCCTTTATAGAAAGGGAAAGCCGTGCCTAAAGAACAGAAGCATCACCTTAGGGAAGCAATGAAAAGCAGCTCGCTTTCAGCTGCCCCTGGGGAACCCTCAGGTTGCTTTGGCTGAGTCAGGAGCTGATAGGCGAGAAGAACCACCTGGAAGCCGCTGCTGTGCAGGCAGCCAGGCCTCAGGGTGTAAGCAGACCTCCCGCTGTCAACCCAGAGATTGGGTATCAACGTCCAGTAATCAGCTAGCTCACTCACACCCCCTGGCATGGGGCGAAGGGTGCTCCCTACTCTCCTGGGAAAGGGTCGTGGCTCTCTGGGTCCCCTGTGCACTGAGGTGCAGCGGGAAGCTCTTTACAGCCACCTGGGTCGTCCTGAGGAGCAAAGGAGACAGTGGTACGAGGAGGCAGGGTTCTTCAACATTAGTGAATTGAACCAATTTGCAACCTTTTCTATAGGCCCTGGCCCGAATCCATTCTAGACCCGGGATGGGTGACTTTTTCTCTGAGGTCCAGCAAGGGCCTTCACTTTGGCCAGATGTGACTTGTGTAGTGAGACTGCAATGTCAGTACGAGTTTGAGCCTACTTGTTGTACAGGTCTGTCCGGAAAAGTGCAGCCATTGTTAATGTAATGAGAATGGTTTGCACAGCATTAGTGTAACCCTGGCAGCTGAGGAGAGCGGGCTGGAATGTGCATGTGTGGACAATGACGCCTTCACTGTACCAGTCAGTGGGGGTGGTAGACACCGTTGAGTGAGCGTGTCTCCTACGTGGCTGTCACGTTCAAAATGACTGGGTGAGTAGAGCAACGGATATGCCTCAGATTGTACGTTAAGTTTGAACACTCCTCCATGGAAACTATTGGAATGATTCAGAAGGTCACAACTGTGGCTAAGTGGAGATTGGCAGCTTCACCCTGACAGTGGTACCCTGTCACTGCTGGCGTTTCCCCAAACTAAAATCACCCTTGAAGAGTAGGAGATTTCAGACCATCAACGAGATTCAGGAAAATATGACAGGGCAGCTGATGGCGACTGGGAGAACCGTGTGAGGTCCCAAGGTGCCTACTTTGAAGGAGACGGAGGAATCGTTGTCCTACGTACAAGGTTTCTTGTATCTTCTTCAGTAAGTGTCTGTTTTTCATATTACGTGGCCGGTTACCTTCTGAACAGACCGCGTGTGTGTTTTCCCAAAGTATAAAAAAAAATAGTCATAAACATAATCTTTCATGGCTGCCGAATGTCATCACATTGATGAACCGTAATAAGCGAGGCGTGCTTTTAGCGTTGGGTTGTGTCCCACACTATTGTACCGGGGCAAACAGCCCTGTGGGTGGCGTCCCCACTCACAGGCTGCCTGTCCTCAGTATCTCTTCAGTTTTGGGTGAAATGCCCACAAGGAAGGTCCCTGGGTCAGAGAGATGAACATTTTTAAGGCCCACGGTCAACGGGAGGGCACGTTATTCCCGAGAGAGTCAGCACCTTGGGGCTCCTCGTCTCTGACGTCATAAATCAAATGACAAAGGAGGCTCCTGGACAGGCCTGGAAATAAAAAGAATTGTAGAGGTTTGACTTTGTTTGAGATCGAAAAGGAAGAGAACGAAACGAACCCCGAAAGCCAGGAAGCTCTCTCACCGGCTCGGCAGGCGGCTGGTGCGGCGCGGTGGGGCCCGGCGTGAACGACCAGGGTCCTAGCCCGCACTCGCCGGCCCTGGGCGCGGCAGTGGAGGGGCGGGCGTGCGGGAGCCGGGCCTGACCTGGTCTCCGCTCCGCCCCCAGCTACACCGTGGGCACCGTGCAGGAGAACAACGACCAGGTCTGGAAGTTCCAGAGGTACTTCCTGGTGCAGGAGTACTGCAGCCGCCTCAACGTCCCCTTCCCCTTCGTCATCTTCGCCTACTTCTACATGGTGGTGAAGAAGTGCTTCAGGGGCTGCTGCCAGGAGCCGCCAGGGGAGCCCGCCGCCTGCTGTGAGTGACGCTGCGCGTGCTGGGACCCGGTGCGGGTGGGGGGACCGCAGGAGGGGCTCACGCCTGTCTGTCCGTCTGTCTGTGAGGCTTGGGCACTGGGCCAGCCGGGGGATCACATTCATGACTCCAGAGAAAGAGTCGATTGGGACCCGGTGTCCACTTGCTGGGGTAACTTCAGGACGGACGTCACAGTAACGTACATGGTATGTTGCGCGAGCGTGACGCGTGGGGTGATGTCACCGCCGGGCTGTGCTCCGGCTGCTCCCAGTGCTGCGGAATCCTTTTTCTCCGGGGGACGCTGGCCTTGAGTCCTGCAGGGATCGTGACTTCCCTGGTCAGCCTGAAGGAATCGGAAAGCGTTCAATGACGTTGCCTCGTAAAATAATTTCAATTTAGAAGTTGGGACGCGCAGTCCAGAATATGCCCGGACCACGCATTGCCGTTCAGAGGGCAGAGCCCCTCCCCTTCTCTCCGCTGGTGGGCTTGGCAGGAAGGGGGGCCATCTGTCTTTCTGACTCCCTCCCACCACCCCCACCGCCACTGCCGTTGCTGACCCTCAGCCCAGGGACAGGGAGGGTAAGGAGCTGACAGTCCTTTGCAGAAAAGGCAGCCGCAGTCAAGGCTGGCCTCATGCCCTCTGACCTGGCACGTGTTGAACACCAATCTTTTGATGTGTGGGCGCTTGGTGGGTCCTTCAACAATTGCCTGGCTGGCCCCTGTCACCACAGTCCCCGCTGTGCAGTGGTTTCCCTGAAGGCTGTGCCCCGGCCTGGAACCTTTGGTTCCCAGGGGTCCCTTTTGCACGTGGTCCCTGTGGGGGGCCTGCTTCTTTCTGGAAGGTAGGAGTTATCGTGTTTGCTGGCCAGTTTGTCCTCTGTCACCTGGCCACCCACCTCCTCAGCCCTGATGCACTCGGGGTTGCACGTGGGTCTCCCCCCACCCCTCTCCTTTCCCCGGCTCCAGGAGCCGCGATCTTTCACCCTTGGACTCCTGCTCACACCCCGCCGCCAGGGAGCACCTGTCCCGCTCTGTTTGCTGCGCCCAGGAAGGTCTTCTCAATACCTGGCCCCACAGCCACACAGCTGGGCGCTGTTTCGGGTCCATAGACGCGTTTCCGCCAAGTTAGGCATGAAAGGAGGAGAGGACCATTTTTATTCCTCTGGAGGCTGGGAGACAAAGGGAAAGAGAACCTGTTCTCCTGGCCTCTGACCTGACTTGATCCACAGGCTGCTTCCCGAGGGACAGTGAGGTGGGGTGGATGGGGGCCCAGGTGTGGGTCCCCTTCTCTGTCAGGTATAGCACCAGGGGCCACAAAAATATGTTGGAATGTATTTGTCTTCCTATTAACTCAGTCGTTATTCATATATATTTTTAGAGAGGGAAGGGAAAGGAGGGAGAAAGCGAGGGAGAGAATCATCCATGTGTGGTTGCCTCTCGCACACCTGCACCTGGAGACCTGGCCCACAGCCCAGACATGTGCCTCAACTGGGAACTGAACCAGTGACCTTTTGGTTCGCAGGCCAGTACTCAATCCACTGAGCCACCCAGTTACGGCATATATTTTTAATATATGTGTGTGTGTATATACATATATATATATATATATATATATTTTTTTTTTTTTTTTTAACCCAGGGAGGGGCACATAAGGGTAAAAGCATGAGGGCCTAAGGTGACCAACTGAAGCCCATTGGTCCAGAACTTCCCTGCCTTAGCACTAAATGTCCTGCATCCCAGCCATCCGGTTAGGGTGCCCAGCTTGTCCCAGTTTGTTGGGGACTGTCCTGATTGTAAAACGATATGAGGTCTGTCCTAAAAGTATCGGCCAGGCCACACAAACTGTTTTCATTGTATTGACATTGGCTCGATGCTTTCGGAACAGACCTCGTAAGTCTTGTCTCCCGGAAACCCATCATTTCCGGGGCCTGCTGGTCACTTTCTGGGGCCACGAAAGTCATTAAGTGGCCAAGGTGCTGTCAGAGGGCGTCAGTTAGCAGTTCAGGTTGGTCCCAATCTCGGTACCTGCAGGACCGAGCCTCTTGTGGAAAAAGCAGAGCAGGGCCACGCTAGGTCTCTAAGCAGATCAGCTGTATCTGAGTGGCATACGCACTGCCCCGTCCCCGGGTACCTGAAACAGCCACCATTCACCTGCTCATGGCTCCGCAGGGTCACCCCTGCTCAGGGCTCAGCAGGGATGGCTGGTCTCGGCTCCTCCCTGCGTCTGTCCTGGGCAGGTGGGCTGTGGGCTGGCTGGTTCCAGGGTCCACCTGCACTCACATGTGTGCAGGGAACCTAGTGTCCCTCAGCTTAGGCTCCCTGACTTGGAGGCTGGTTGTCATGTACAGCCGGGGCTGCATAGTCACAGGGCATCACTTCTGCTCTGTTCTATTGGTCAAGGGATTTCACAGGCCCACCCGGATGGAGGGGGTGGAGAATGAGGCCCCACCTCTCGACAGCAAGGGACAGGCTGGATGTGTGGGTAGGGAGCGCTGGTCTGTCCCCAGAAAGCCAGCTTCTCACTGCCCTCCCCGCGGCCACTCCCCGCTGTTGGGGCAGCCTGCATGGCGCTTGCTTTTCGTGAACCCACTTGCCATAGGAATGAGAGCTGGAAATAACAGTGCTTCTCTGCCCAGTCAGCTCCAAGCCATCCAAAATGATCTGTGATGCCTCGAACAACTGAAAATACACTTTCCTACGTGCAGGCTGACCCTGAGGACGGATCGGGCCCTGTTCGCGGTGCCTGCCCTGGGCCTCCCCTCGCTTAGGAAAATGAAGGCAGGACTCCTAGAAATGGCCTTTGCATCTTTCTCAGTTCTGAGCAGATTCTCCGTGGCCAGCCACTCACCACGTGTGCCTTGCATGAGTAACCGGAATATCTGCTATTTTCCTTCACTGAATAGCGCCTTTGTCAAGTCCTTGCTTTCTGAGCGAATCTGCGACAGATGTGGGTGTTAGAGAGATGCATAAACTTGATTCCAGAACATGACTTATAGCAACTTGGGATAGAAACAAGTGCCTCAATGTTTATGAATTGTTTACTTAGTCTTACCACTTATGTTCTCGACAGCCACCAAGAATCAACGTAAAAGTCCTCTCTTAAAATGTCGAATAGGTGCTCAATAAGACAGAGGCTAATCTTGGCCTCCAACAGAAGCAGAATAAAAATGAAAAAGCCTTAATTGAGAAGTGTGGGAAGCACTCATTTAACAGAATGTGCAGGGCACCATGAGAGCTACACTGTGGAGGCCTAAATCCCAGACTAGAGTGAATCAGGGAAGACTTCCTGCAAGAAGGGGATATTTCCATTGAGACCCAGAGGGTGAGCTTGAATTAGCCAGGCAAAGGGGCAGAGGCTGGGAGGGGGCCACAGATTGAAGCACGGTCATGAAGAGGAGGAAGTCAGGGTGTCAGATGAGTGAAGAGAAGGGTCTCTGGAGCCAGGGCTGCAGAGGGACTAACAAAAGACCCCGGGCCATGTCCCACAGCCAGGTTCCAGCTCCACAAAGTTCCCCGACCTCCTGTCCCCCTTCTACACAACATGGCATGCCAAATCCCAGGGGAAGGGAAAATGTAGATAGAAGACATGACAGTGCAAGAAATGTCACATGTCACAGTGCTGTCCCCCTCCGCTGACCCACCTTGTTTCCTGTGACCGGAAGTGAACCACGATGCCCCCAGATCACCATTGACAGGATGCTGACGCTCCTTCTCCTGACTTTGGCAGGAGCAGTCATGTTGGCGTTTGAAATTGGAGCACTAATGGTAAAAACAAATATATGCACATTTTGTGGGCAATTTGGGAAGAGGGTAATCCATACAGATAATTAGAGGAATACGGTGGCCTGTTTCCATATGGGTTGTGCCAGGGGGAGAGGGGGTGTTCTGCTTAGTCCGTGCCTCGTGCCCACCGTCCCCAGGGGCTGTGCTGCCCAGGGCCCGCTGGGTGGGTGACCATGTTGTCCCCCAGCCTCTGTGGTACCCGATGGGATGGCCCCAACAGCCCTCCATGAATTCATGTTTCATGTTGGGAGGATCGCTCCTGTCACTTCAGTGCAACCCAAGTATTTAGATGATTCAGAAAGTAAAATATGAAGGTTACTAATCTAAACAATGAAGAACACTTCAACTTGCCAGGAACCATGATATTTTTTAGTGGCGTTCCTTCGCGACACAGAAATGGAGGCAGGATCCTCTTGACTATGACCTTCCATATTGGTCATAAGGTGCTTCCGTGCTGCCCCTGGAGCTCCATCCTCTAAAGTCTGGCTTTCGGTATGTAAACGTGCCAGTGACCCCTGACTTCATGTCACCGGTTCAAGAATCCCCATCGTCACCTCTTCCAACAGCATTATTTCAAGAGGTAACTATCACCTTTGGGGTGTCATGAGCCACCACACCTATGTAATTGCTTTTATTGCTGAAGAAAAGTGTTTTGACAGTTTGGATAAGCTACTGTCTCTCTGCCCATCATTTTGGCTTGGAGGATGAAGTGAGTCATTCCAAACTAATCATACGGAAAGTGTTTCTATCAGACAGGGGAGCCGGAAGCAGAGGTGTGGGGTTTAACTCAAAAACTGTGCCCTAAGGTCAGGGGCAGGCTGTGCGTTTGCCTCCAGTGATGAGGAAGGTGTGGGAACTGAAGCTTGAACTGGTTCTTCGTTGGAGAAAAGTACAAGGTTTTTCAAATAACTGCCAGAAAAACTAGGATCCAAACTTCCATTTTTTTGGTGATGTCTTCAAGTAAAATAATAATAATAATAATAAGTATGCTACCCACTAATTGTATTTTTAATAAAAGGTTAAAAAGTAATTCATACTCATGAATAGAATATTAGAAAAACACAGAAAGGCACAAATGAAGAAGAGCAAAATGTAATCACCACCCACAGGTAAATATCATTAATATGCGGGTATGTATTCTCTTATTCTTGTGCAGGTGTGTAATAATTTGATCTGTGTGTATATATTCATAGTTGAATTTGTGCATTTAGCTAATAATACATCATGACATTTCTGGATTTCCAAATCCATAAATAAAAATCTGCATGACAATTTCTAACTGGAGTATTCCAACGTATCAATATGCCATAATTAATTTGACCAACTCTTGTTGTTAAACATGTAGGTTTTTCAACTCTTTTGTTATCCTATAGTATTATGATCATCAGTTCTATGCATTCATTTTTGAGCTCTTCCTTTGAGCTATTTCAAGAAGGGACATTTCTAGACAAAGAGTATGTGTGTGTTCAAGTCTTCTGATATTATCTGGCCCCCTGCTTGTCCCCATGCCCCAAGGCTGTCACAGATTTCCCAGCACATGGAAAGCCTGTTTATTTCCATCCTTGCCAGCACAGGATGTGGTCATGACAGTAGACCCTGCTACTTTCTGGTTTGGTGGGTGAAAATGCGATGTCCTCATTTCCACCAGCATTTTCTTGGCCGATAAGGTGGGTGATTTTTCTCTTGGTCACTTGTCATTCTTGCTCTGTGGCCACCTGAGTGCAGGATTGTCTTGGCCTTGCTGTGCTGATGGTGAAGTACTGCACTTGGGCTTGTACAACCATTTTAATTAGAGGAAAAAACATTGGTAATGACATGGCGAGGAAAAATGCAACCGAAAGAAATTCGGTTAGGAATTATTTTCTCAAGGGAGTAACCACCATTTGAAAATACATCTTCAAAAAGAAAAGAAATGAGAACAATAAAGAAAAGAAACAAATCTGCGTTTGCTATAATAAGATTTGCTTTGGGCCTGCCACCTGCTTATTGGCTATCTTTGACACCCAATTAATTCTTTGGGAATCCAGGAAGATTATTATCATTTCCCCTAAACTCTTAGCATGTCAAGGAACAAATCTATAGGTAGAAACTGGGTACGTTGGCTCCAAACAGACATCTGCATGGACACGGGAGGCTGGCCCTCCACTGCACTGGGGCCTGCAGCCCAGGGGCCTGTTGCTTGTCCCCTGGAAGGCGAGGCACGGTGGGGAACGGAGCTGACAGCCCTGCTGGGACGTGCCCTAGGTCCATTGTGCAGCAAGTCCTGGATGCCCCTGGAGGAAAAGGTGAGGCTTGCATTGTCCTGGAGGTCTGCGCCAGACCTCTCATCTCAGGAGGACGAGATGGTGACAGGCCAGCTGACAAGCTCCTGCCCCCGCCTCAGGTTGGGGACAGGCAACCCATCAGCCATGATGGAACAGCCTGATTGGGGCAACGCTTTTTACCTCATCAAATGGAAGAGGAGCACGACGAGATGGGAATCCAGTTCGCCGGTGGAAGGGGTGTGCTGAGTCACAGAGGACAGGACAGGCTCCGGGTCCCCTCTGGATAGACTAAAGATTGCAGCCTGTCCCGTGCCAGCAGCTCCCCTGCCGCCTGCTGCCAAGACAGCCGTTAATATCCCGTCCCTCGGCCACGGTCGCTAAGTGACTAAGCTTTGGTCCCATCGGCCTGCGCTGGATGAATTGGATTCTCCTGACCCCAGTGTTGCAAAATGCCCAGCGGGTGTAGGTTCAGGAGTTTGGGGCACATGAAACAATTTGAATGTTTTTCTTTATCTCGTTGGTCAAGGTTTCAGAAATGAAGACAATGAGACCCTGGCATGGGAGGGTGTCATGAAAGAAAATTACCTTGTCAAGATCAACACGAAGGCCCACGACACCTCGGAGGAGTAAGTCAGCCCTGCCTGTCTGTTCTGTAGGTGCCCCTGGTACTCTGGCTGGCAGGGGAGGTCACAGCAGCAGCACCAGCAGGTGCCACCCAGGCAGCTGAAGACAGACAGTAAATGGGGGCCACCCCGTCTGGAAGGGGCACAGTCACCAGCCTGCCATCCCCATTGTCCTTCAAGGCCCTTGGGGAGAAAGCGGTGTTTGGAGCCTGCAGGGCAGGGCCTGGGAACCAGGTGACAAGTGTGTAGGTCCCTCTGTTGTGGCTGCAGAGGCCAGCTCCCAGAAGACCCTCAGATAACGGTCAATGGGCGTCCCTCGGCAGGTGCCACCCGTGTATCTCTGTAATGAAGAGTAGAGATGTTAGAAGGAAAATCTGTTTGGTTCATGTGTTACACTGTCCCTGAGAAGTCCCAAACATCCTTCATGGGTCACGTGCAGCTGTTATAAATGTCACAGAGAACTAGATGAGCCGCTAAGTCATGGACGGGCCGCACCTCATGTGTTACGCAGGGCCTTTAGGAGCATGTCTTTCTTACCGTGCACAGTGACATGGTTACTGGGCAGTTGTCACCGATGCTGAGAGCGCTAAATGCCTCCAAAGTCACTCTAACAAAATCGAGCAGTGAATCCGTTGGTGAGCTTCCACGCAGCCACCAGGGAGCACGGAACGCGTGCTCTTTCTTTCTGAGCGGGGAAGCCGGCTCCCTGAGCGTCCTCCATTTCTGCACCCTGAGACCCTATTTCACACAGGAGGGACAGACCGTCCCCTTCCGCCACCCCCTAGCACAGGCAGCTTCTGTCCGCTGCACTTCTAGCTGGGGTGACAGGGGCTTCTGCGTCAGTGGGGTTTAGACAGAAAGTAAAGCAGTAAATAAATGCAGCCGACGTCGATGTAGTTGGGAATGAAAATGATCTGAATTTTGTTTTTCAAAAGACTGGAAAAATGGAGCTTAATCTCTCTCTCCCTCTCTCCTCCCCCTCCTTGAAGAATGAAGCACCAGTTCAGACAGCTGGATACAAAGGTACGATTCTGTTTATAGCTTAAGAAGTCTGATTTTCTTCTCTCTATGGCTGAGCTGTCAGCTGGAGGCCAGTGGAGAGGGTGATGTAAAAAAGAAAAATAGACATGACTCGGACTGCACTCAGCTTTCCTGGTTCACCGTGGAGGAAGGGTCTGGGTACTGGAGCGGAATTGTTTCTCAGAGGATCCGCCCACAAGGGGAGAGTCCCGAAGTCCCATTTCCGTGATCCCCAAAGCCTTGTCTACCTAACCCAGGACGGCCTCTCTTCCTCTCAGCTGTGGAGGCAGGTGGAAGATGCTGGCACTTACAGGAACACCAGAGAGGCCCAGAGGAGGCTTTGGGAGCCTGGGAGCTCTGGGCTAGGCTTTGAGGCCACGGTAGGTGGCTTGTCACCTATTAAACTCAAGGGCGTTGCAGATGCACGAATGTGCATGCAGATGAGGACATTGGGCATAGGGAAAGGGGTTCTGGATGCAGCATGGTGTCCCTTCCACCAGGGTCTGTTGATGAAAGCAGTCCCAGGCCAGCCTGTGTTCAGGTAGCAGGGGGTGGGGGCAACCTGCTGCTTGGTGTGGGAGCCTTGATGCTGGCCCTGCTCTGGGTGTGTGGAGAACGGACAGGGCGAGACAACCATGGACGGAGAGCGGCGAGGGATGAGCAGGAGCCTCAGGCCTCCTGGACACCCGCTGGATCTGGGCGGAGGTCATCGGGAGCCTGGGCACTGACTCCTAGGGCCCAGCAAGGCCTCCCAACCAGCAAGGGTCTGGGCAGGGGACACTGTCAGTGGGGACAGTGGGCCTGGACAGTGGAGTTGTGGGGGCTAAGGGAGTCACACACCATGAAATCATACTGCAGGCTGTCTGCACGCTTGTGCAAGCCACAGCCTCTGGGGACTTCGGAGAAGTGCCGGCAGGTTTGGTCTCCTCTGCATGTCCTGCCTGTAGAGCTCTGTCCTCTTGCTGGTTCCCATAGCAGCCACCTTCGCCATCATCCTGTAGGTCGGGGGGACCGGGCAGGTCCCAGGGGAGACGCCAACTTGACAGCACAAGACGTGGGGCCTCCCCCGTGGGATT
This sequence comes from Noctilio leporinus, assembly GCA_004026585.1. Taxonomy (NCBI): domain Eukaryota; kingdom Metazoa; phylum Chordata; class Mammalia; order Chiroptera; family Noctilionidae; genus Noctilio; species Noctilio leporinus. The sequence continues at coordinate 124,551 of PVIW01002782.1, read as the reverse complement.
CGTGGGATTTAACTACCCTCCTCCTTCTCATCCCACTCCCGTGCCCTCTTCTGTGTGACCACTCTATCCCCCTGCCTCCTCTGTTGAGCGACAGAAAACTGCCTCCATGCAGGGGACACTTAGGGATCATCACATGTGTTGTGAGCACGTCCTTGGACTCTCACGGCATCTCTGAAGAGCTTCTTGAGGCCGTTTTTCCTCCAGTAGCCTCAGTGCTCCCGCCACGGAGCTGCTGAGCCCGCAGGAGACCAAGGCATTCACAACGGACCTTGGTCTGCGGGCGGGACCTGCCCGTGCCTCCCTTGTTTTAGGCAGCTGCTAAACCTTATGGCTTCTTTTCGTTCTTAAAACAAGAAAGTTAAGTGAGGAGGTGATTCCCGAAAACAAACTCAAGTTCAACCCAAATTTTCCCTGAGTGAGTGACGTAGCAAGTTAGGAACCACCGGTACGGAAATTGTATTACATCTGTAGTTTTGATCAAGTGTACAGCTGCGGCATCTAACTTCCAATGAGCCTTATGCTTGTTGTGAAATAAATCTGTGAAATATGCATGTATCAAAAGTAGGTTTATTATACCTTCTACCTAAATTTTGCGAAGAGACACTTTGCAAAAACTTGATTTATTAATATTATGTATTTTTTCATTAGTATCATCCTTATATCAGAGCACAGCTTTATTGGTATCTTACAATGTGTGTTGGTATTTGTTACATAGAACATTATTTCTAAATAGTATTTCCCTGTGTTGATAAACTCGGTTATCCTATGTAGGAATCACTAGTGATTTGCATGTAAAGCTAATAGTAATTGATGGGAATGGTCACTTTCTGATGTGATTTCAGAAAGTAAGCAGGGGACAGGGTCTGAAATGCGATATCACACATGCAATCCCATCCAGGCCTGTGCCACACTCGCTATCCAATATACAAGTACGCTGTGCTTCAGGAGAAAGTCATAGAATGATCATTTAGAATTCGAAGTTGGAAAATCGATCATAAGACCAATTCTTTTCCCCCACAAGCTTAATGATCTCAAGTGTCTTCTGAAAGAAATTGCTAATAAAATCAAATAAAACTCCTGGACTGACATGGAGAAAAATCTAATTACAACGAGGTAAGTCGTCTTAATTGATTTTATTTAATTTTTGGCTCTGAAAATGTACATTATTTTGAGACATTCAAAATGACATTTTTCTCAGTTCTTTTATTTTCACATATTGTCAGATTTGAAGGTAACGGCTGTGCAAAACCTGTGCACACTATTGGGTCATAGGGAGGAGACGGGGGAAGCCCTGGTCACGTTACTTTCTGCACCTGCTTCACTCCCAGATCAGAGGCTGGCATGGCCAGCAGTGGGTCCCCATGTTTGTCTGGCAATTTTATTTTATTATTATTATTTTTAACGGGGAAGATAAGCCCCCCCCCAAAGGAGGTTGTAAAGAGGGAGAGAGACATCGATGTTTGAGATAGACATCCGTGGGCTGCCTTTCACACGCCCTCAATGTGGCCCACATCCCAGGGATGTACCCTGACTAGGAATCAAACCCACAACTTTTTAGTTCATAGGCCAGTGCTCAGTCCACTGAGCCACATCAGCCAGGGCTTGTCTGGCTATTTTAAAAGCACTTGCAACCTGTATAGGTATTTTGGCATTAACTAAATGAATCAAGGTCACACTGTTCTGAGATTTCGTTTTGTTTTGTTTTGTTTTTCCTTAACGCTGTCTCTTTGCTGTCTTTACATATTGGTGCCTAAAAAATGTACCTATTCTCATGATACATCATTTTTGTTTGTTGCTGTGGGATATGCAGATGTATGTTTGCTTGTTTGTTTTGCTAGCAGTAAGTATATATGGATTACCTTTGATTACCAAACATGGTTTAGTAAAGCATTCAAGGTTTTTAGCCATAGCTCATTTGCACAATAAAAACATAATTCAATGAACCAGCAAAGTTGAACCCAAGGCTTTGCTCCCCGATCTTAATTATGTTTTCTTTTCCCTGTCCAAGCTCTGAAACCAAAGCTAAAAATGTCGTGAAGGGCACAGAAGGCTGCGGGGAAATCGATGGGCATTCCATTTGAGCAGATTGTTGTTTATTTTTTTAAGAAAATGAATTGCAAGGAAGGAAAACACATCAAGACTCCTCCCTTCCTCCCCTTCCCTCCCTCCCCTTAATATTTACAGAGCGCCTGCCAGTGCTGAGTACCCGTGCCACAACTGTGCTAGGGCTCAGACGCCGAGGCCTGTGTGTTAAGTGTCCTGATGGACTGTGTTACAGGGTAATTGTGATGCCCAGTTTCCTTCCGCTCTGTCTGAGCACTCGATACGTTCCCATGGGTTCTAACAACTACAGATCATATTAACAAGCCCTCGTGGGGGACTTTTTAGGGTAAGATAATTGCATATTTTATATAATTGGAAAAGCAGGGGTAGCCACCCAAGTTGGTCAAGAAAATAAATTTTGCATGCTTAAGTACAATGTATTGCAATTCTTTCCTAGCGGTGGTAAATGAAAACGATACTTTACCTTACAATAAATTATAATTTGGGCTTCGGAACATTTGCCATGTTGTTTAAGTTATGAGCTAAAACACTTTTTAAAAATCTGGAGGAGATACAACAATTATAATAAAATTTTCAAACCATAGGGGTGTAATAATCAGAAAAGATCCATAATAAGACGTGTATACCAGCTCTGTCCAGGAAGTATACAGCCATTTAATATGAAAAATAGAGACATTTATTAAAGAAGATCCAAGGCACACTGTACACAGGACAATGACACCTCAGTCCCCTTCGAAGCAGGCGCCTTGGGAACTCATACAGTTCTCCCAATCACCCTCAGCTGCCCCATCATATTTTCCTAAATCTCACCGATGGTCTGAAATCTCTTCTTTTTCAAAGGTGATCTTAGTTTTGGAGAAAAGCCACAAGTCACAGGGTGCCAAATCGGGGCTGTAGCGGGGCTGAGTCACCTGGGGGATTTGGTATTTTGCCAAAAAACTCCACACGAGACGTTGAGCGGGTGCATTGTTGTGATGAAACTGCCGGTCACCAGTTGCCCATAACTGTGACCTTCTGCATCATCCAAATAGTTTCCGAGGAGGATTGTTCAAGCTTAATGCAAAATTTGATGCAGATCCTTTGCTCTACTTGCGTGGTCATTGTGAATGCGATGACCACACCATACACATGCTCCCTCAGTGGCATCCACCGCCCCCGCTGACTAGTACAGTGAAGGCGTCATTGTTCACGCAGGCGCATTCCAGTCCACTCTCCTTGGCTGCCCGGTTACATCGATGTCGTGCAGACCATTCTCGTTGTATTAACAATGGCTGGGCTTCTTTTGGACGGACCTCGTATACTCGTACTCCTCTCAACCCTCATCTCCACATCTTTCCTTCTTTTCCAAACGTGTTAACTGTGAGTAAAAGGGAAAAAACCAGACTGGCTTCTAGTCATCTTGCCCTTTGCTTAAATGTAAATTTTTATTAAAACATGGAAAGGTCATTAATTAGTGAGTGACAGTGAACTGGGCGAAGGTCATCATTTCCATGCGACCTTCCGTGAAAGAAAGAGGCCGAGAAGAGCATAGGAAACAGATGCCTTGTGAGTTCTTAACCCCTGTGTCTGTAGAAACAATTCATTGGGCATACACAGTCTGATGGCACACTTTTTCCTTCTGAATATAAAACCCATTTCTTTTTTAATGTTTTCTGCCTGGTAAATTCTTAAGAAGTTCACTGAAAATTCAATGTTCTAGGCAACCAGCTACATGCTGCTCAAATGTGACTCTTCCTGTGCCTCCTTGATACTTCTCTTTCTAGGGGGTGACAGTAATCTCTCCTAGGCAGGGACAAGGGGAAAGAAGGCCAACCCAGGTAGGAGTGACCTGACACCAGTACAGGGAGGGCAAGAGTGGACACTTGGTGGCAGGCCTTCACCCATGGGTCCACCTGGGCCCTTTCTCCCCACACCAGCCTTTGCTCCAGGGACTTGGGATGGAATCTGGAGATGATTATGTGCATATGTCCTTCTCCTGCACGGAGGCTGCAGGAAGGTCCAGGGTGAGAGTAAGGCCACTTGTTTCCTCGTAGCTTCACACTTGGGACCCAAGGATCATGAAGGAGTTAGGGTCCCCAGAAACTGATTAACCCCCAAGTCATAATCCATCGATTATTGCATTTATTGCACCAAAGTTCTAGTTCAGTGAAAGATCTTGCATTTCATTGGGAGTCACCATAAAACATCATTTTGATAAACTACTGCAATTCCTCACTGTCATACCAATTCATCCTTTTATTTATGCGGAAACTACCTAGCAGGTAAAGTGGAGACTTTCTGGGTCTTAACCTGGATGGATGGCGTGAGCCTTGATGGTTTGCCAAGACCGTGTGGCTCCCACTGGCAAACTAGCCAGAACCCACAAAATGGTCTCGTGGCCACTTCAACACTAAAAGGAAACCTCTCCATTTTGGGTAGCGCATCTGTCCCCACTACCAGTGTGTCACCAGCGCATTTGGAAGCCAGTTGTATCCCAAGAATGGAAGCAGGAAGTCTGTGCCTCACACAGTGTTCTTTCTCTGCTCCTGCAGGTGACGTCAGACCTCCGAGTGGGCAAGACACGAGGGGGCTGGTGCCCAGCTCTGTTACTTCATGCGCCCTGCTCAGCGATGGCCTCCGTCACCCTGGGTTGCTCAGACCTGACAATAAGACGTGCAATTGACTTCATCCGAGGAGATGGAGTTGAAGGAGAGCACCCCCAACATCTGCTCCCCTGACAGCTCCCGGCACCCCTGGGTCTTGGTGACGAGCACTTGCTGCTGATAGTTTCAAAGCCTGGTCCCTCCCTTTACCTCTGCTGTTCCCGCCTGGGCCCATGCCCATCACAGGAGCCCGTCTCTCCCGGGAACAGAGCCTGTCCAGGCCTGCCTTCTGTTTCTGTACAGCTCCTCCGGTTGGCTCCAATCCATTCTCCCTTATTTCCTTTTTGGCACCATGTGACTAATTAGTTGGGATAGCCTTAAAAGTCTCCCCAATCCAGCCAGATTTTAAAACATGCTGTTGCAAGAGGACCCCACTCTTTTCAGGGGAAACTGTTCTCTGGATGTGTTTTATCTCCAAGGAGGCAACCAAGATGCTTCCTTCCCTCTTGCTTGTCGGGAACTCTGGCTGAAGGAAGCACCCCGTTCCTGACAGTGTGAGAATTGCCCCAGAATAGAACCTTGGGAGGCACCCAGCTCCTGTCCCCAGAAAGGGTGTTCCTCTTTCTCCTCTTATTACTTCCCCATTAAAAATAAATCATGAGCATCGTAGAAATTTTAGACTACATGAAAAAGTAGAAAGACTATAAAATCATCCCACTACCGCGAGATTATCACTGCTAACATTTCAGGACATTTTTCCAAGTCTCCTTTTCCCTGGGGATGTTGTATTTCCCTTTTAAAATTTTACAAAATATCATCACACCACATATGCCATTTCATACAAGCTTTTTCACTTAACATTTTATCAAAGATCTTTCCTGCGTAGTCATGGTCTTCTTACACATTATATTCATAGGTGCATAATATTTGGCCTCTCACGAGTTCCAAAATGCTGGTCACTGAAGGCTGTGTCCATTTGATCAGCGAGATGGGGCATCTTGGTGTGTGAATCTTCCCACCTTCGGGAAAATGCCCCATGGCTAGATTCCCACCATTACGTGTTGGTGAACCAACCACTGGTAAGGCTTTTCCATAAACATATAGCCAATAGGAATTCTTACCTTGAGTATTAGATATGAGATACATGAACCTAGAACTCTTAACACAAAATATTGCAGTTAATCCTTAGTGTAGGAAGAAGCCACCGCACTTCTGTAAATGTTGCGGATGGGGATGGCACTCGTGGAGAATTGCAGAGACTGTCTTACTGAACATTCCTGGTCCCTGCTTTCTTGGGGAGAGGTGGTCTTGTTACCCGAGGGAGACAGGCTGGCAGTCCATAAGGCAATTGAAATGTTCATAATTAGTTTTCTCAGCTTTGAATAGACAATAAACTCACCGGCTGAAGTGGAAAATCTTAGAAAGAAGCTATTCAAAGATCATCTCATTGGAAAAACTACGGAAGTGTGAACCAAATGGGGGAAAAAAGTGTTTTCATTTTGTCAGGGCAGCCTAGTTAAAATGACTTCTCACAACATTCGTGCCGTTTGCGGGGAATGAGACCGAATGAAATCTCTTTCTTCCCACTTAAATCTGCTTCGTGGCCTAAAGTGGGGTCGATCAGATCACCGCTTTGGAAGCTGACGCTGGATGGGATCAAATGTACACGACAAAAGTGATCAGCGAATGCCATTTTCAAAATTTCCCTGGCAGTGAGGAATGTCACTTTCGTGTCACCATGGCAACTGGAATGTCTGCCTTTCCCGAAGCCAGCAAGAAGAGGCGGATGCCACCTCCGTGTTGTCTGGGAAAACAAAGCACAGGGCACGCTGGGTGAGACCGTGCGGAGAGAAACGACAGTCCCAGGCCCTTCCCCTCAGCGCAAGCAGCGAATCTGAATGAAGTCAGCGCACCACATCGGAAACCTCCCAGAAGGCTGGAATTAGCGTAACCATTGGCTGACCCCCTCAAATTAAGCGTTTGTCCATCTGCTCGTATTCCCGCAGACGGTATTGTTGGTAGTTAAGGACATAGGTCTGTGCGCGCATCAGAATCTGCACACGGCTAAGGCAATTCTCCATTGACGCTGAAAATGATGCTCAGAACTCACGGGTTCCGGGGAGAGACACGTACCGGGTTTTAACGGGGCCGGTCTGCTAGGTGCTCCTGCACGGTGACCCCATGATTTTTGCATAGAGTCATTATGAGGTGTCGCTCATAGAAGGAGCGCCGGTACTGAAGCACCTGCAGGCCAAGGTGCGGCGCTTGTGTGTGGCGCGGACGGTGGTCTGGGCCCCTGCCCATGGCGGCGGGTGACCCTGCCACCTGACTTCAGGGACTGTGTTATCGAATTAAATAATGGAAGGATCGTTACGTGTTGGTCTTGTCATTGTTTTGAGAGGGAACGAAAGGGAAGATTCGGTTCCCGGTCACACGAGCCGGCTTCTCTAGCGGAGGACAGTCTGGCTGAGGGCAAGCAGGACAATGCCTGCCGTTCTGGTGCTGGTTCTGGGCAGCATGGCCGGGTCTGCCCACAGCCCGCTTTTTATTCACTCCAGTTAGGCCTCCCTCCGTCACCAGCTTCAGGACTCAGCCACCCCCGCCACCACCCCTCAGGCAGGCCTAGCCATGGCTGAGGACACCTGGCTCCCCTGCGGCTCACCAGTCCTCCCCCAAGTGAGTTGGGAGCCCGGTTTATAAACCTGACTGCAGGCCCTGCAGCCTGTGTGTGAAAAACAAGGTCAGAGGATAGGGGTCTGTCCCCCGCAGGAGGAGGAGCCCTTGTGGGACATAGCCCCAGCCTTTTTCGTTTCATGCACTCATGCACTCAGACACTGTCATCTGGCACCTACTGGGACCGGGAGTAGCAAGTTCAGGATGTTTGCCATCCTGGGTCACCATGGGCTGTGACAGACGTGAATACAGGGTTCCGGGGGCGGAGGAACTCCCAGCCAAGCTCTGGGGAGGGCAGAAGGCACCCAGGTAGCAGGACGGGAGAATAAAGAGGATTCACCGCAGGGAGTGGTTTGGGGCCACGAGAAGGCCTGCGGGCGGAAGTGTGGGAGCGCAGACGGGACCCAGCTAGCCGGGTTCGAGTCCCGCCTCTGCAGCAGCCCACCGACGCCCACACAACGGGAGCCATTGCCTCTGGGGGGCACTCGGTTAAGTCCTGTGTTCTGGGCAAAACATTTTACCGCAGGATTGCCCTGAAGATTCACCCTCATGTGTCAGGGGAGGTTTTGCCAGGAAAGATGAGAACCAGCCAGCCATCCAGGTTCAGATAAAGAGGACAGGGGTTTCCTGCTGGGGTGCAGAGGTGTGGTGCTTTGTGTCCATGTATGTGCATGTGCAGGTATGTGCAAGTGCACATATGTGTGCACATGTGTGCATGCATGACAGCACTGTGCTTTCGTGTGTGTATGCATGTGTGTGCATGTGTTTTGGGACACTGAGGCATATCTTCAATGGTTCCTTCCCACCATCAATCCCAAAGTGCATTCTTCACATCATAGAGGGTTTTTTATTTAAAAAAAAAATAAGCAAAAGGCTGTGGCTGGTGAATAGGCGCACCAGCCTGCAAACCCTAAGGTCGCTGGTTCGATTCCCAGCCAGGGCACATAACCAGGTTGCAAGCCAGGTCTCCAGCCAGGTCCGTAGCTGGAGGCAGGTGAAAGGCAACTGTACATGGATGTCGCTCTCCCTCACTGCCTCCCTCCTTGCCCTTCTCTCTAAAAAGAATGAATAAAATCTTTATAAAAAATGCAGGGAAAAAAAGGATAAATCTCCCAAATTAAAAGCCTTAGCAGTGACCTTGTGGGTGAAGGGAAGTTCCGAGTGCCGATGTGCCTTACTGTCTTCAAACACGTGCAGAGGAGCTAAGGCTTCCGAGCTCCGACTCTGTGGGATGGGGTCACCTGGCCCCCAGGACGGAGGGGTCTGTCCCAGTCTCCTCGTCCTCATCTGCCCTCTGGCTTCCACGGCCTTTTCCCTCCCGTCCCTCCCTGCTTTCTCCCCAGCGCCGGCAAAGGGCTCTGGTGTCTAGTCAATGTTCTCAGAGGTGAGTGAAGAATATAAGAAGCTGTCCTTCTGGGTCAATGGAGAGAGTTTTCTCCCCTCCCATCACCTGAGCAAACCTCCTGACACCTGCCGCCCACCGGGCAGCGAGGTGGACATGCCCCCGGGCTCCCTCTGCTTGGCTGGAGTCTGCCACCCTCTGGGGTTCCAGAAATGGGCTTCCTTTCAAGTCCCGCCTCTCTCAGGTGGATCAGGTGACTTGGGGTGCTTCCCTCTGAGCCCTGGGCCTTCTGTGACCCAGAACCGAACACGCTGGGGGTTTCTGGCTCCAGGCAGGGAAGCTGGCTCCAGTAACCTCTCGGGGTTCCCTGACCATGCCCCTGCCCCGGAGGGCCCAGGCACGGCTCCCTCAGAACGTCCCCACCCCAACTGCCATCTGCGCTCTGGACGCCACCCTCCATGCCTCCCTGGGGGCTTCTAGTATGGATCACTCAGGATCACTGCTCTTTAATCTCTTCCTATCCTTTCAACAGAATCGCCTCTCTCGGGAAGTATTTCCACTCGCTCACACCTTTCCTGGAGTCCTGGAGTCCTTGTCCCTGCCCTCTTTCCTTGGAAGTCGTTCACACACTTGGTTTTTGCCTGAGAACATGACCCTCTCCCCACTGGTCCCAGGCGCCCCTGCCCTGGTGGGAGGGGGAGTTGCGATGAGAGACCTCTCAGGGTCTGCAGGGAGGCCAGGGACCGGGCGATGGGTTTCCCCCCAGGCGGAACCAGGCAGCCGCCTTGAGCCTTGGAAGTCAGGGCCTGGTCGTGTGGAGGAATTACAAGTGCTTTATCTCTGTTCCTGAGTCTCCCCCACCTGCGCCTCCGACCTGGCCTTCAGGGGAAGACAGGGCAGTTCAGAGCCGCTGGGGAGGAAAAGCATAACTGTCATCATCATTTACATCTGCGTGAGCCAATCGAAGGGTTTCACAGCCTCAGTCCCTGGGGCTGGGCTGCCCCATCTGGAAGCCTGCGGACCCTCCAGCACCCCCACCATCCGCCCCATGTTCTTCAAAGAAGCAGATGCTGGAATATCAGGCAGAAAAATATCTAGTATCTCATTAATGTCAGTGAGCTACAAAGCCATCCCGAGAATGTGGAAGGATCACAGAAACTTCTACTCGTACATCTTTGGAGTGTATTCAGCGGCTGAGCCCACAAACTTGCCTGTTGATGTATGTTTTTAAAAAGTTTTAGTCAGTGGATTGGTGCTGGCCTGCAAACCCAAGCATCGCTGGTTCGATTCCCAGCCAGGGCACATAACCAAGGTTGCAAGACAGGTCCCCAGCCAGGTCTGTAGCTGGAGGCAGGTGAAAAGCAACCCATACATTGATGTTTCTCTTCCTCTCTGCCTCCCTCCCTTCCCCTCTCTCTAAAAATAATAAATAAAATATTTTTAAAAAATAAAAGGAAGGAGAGTATGTTTTTTAAAAATGACCTGGACTTCTCATAGAAGTGCTGTTACGCTTCCAAAGGGTTGGCACAGGGTTAAAAGATGGTCATTAGAAGTACAAGTGCCGATCACCCTTCTGCCGGGGTTATTGAGTTCTTTAGTGTTCTTTGCTCTTAAGTGGTGTTTATTTGCTGATCGTAAAAATGAAACAGATCCAGGGCTTGCTCCGGGTCTGAGTACCCAGAGTTGAGTGCTGAAGTCTCCCCTAAGGCATCTCACTGCCTCCCTCCCTTCTCCTGTAAGACGCTGACACGGGGTGGTGTCATGCATTCCAAAGATAGCGTGATGCTCGCTATTAAATATGTGACACATTTCCTCCTAGCCTTGAAAATTCAAATTTAATACCTTTTCTTTCTACAGTGATACTTGACGTATATATTTTTAAAGATTTGGTTCATTATTTTTCAGAGAGAAGGACAGGGAGGAAGGAAGAAAGGGAGAGAAACATCAGTGTATGGTTGCCTTTCACCTGCCTCCAGCTACGGACCTGGCTGGAGACCTGCCTTGCAACCTGGTCATGTGCCCTGGCTGGGGATTGAACCAGCGACCCTTGGGTTGCAGGCCGGTGCCTATCCACTGAGCACACCAGTCAGGACTTTTGACGTATTTTTATTTTATTTTATTTTTTAAGATTTTATTTATTATTTTTAGAGAGAGGGGTAGGGAGAGAGGCAGAGAGGGAGAGAGACATATCTATGTATGGTTGCCTTTCACCTGCCTCCAGCTACAGACCTGGCTGGAGACCTGGCTTGCAACCTGGTTATGTGCCCTGGCTGGGAATCGAACCAGTGACCTCTAGGTTCACAGCTGGCGCCTTTTTGGTGTATTTTTAAAAGCCAAAAATCACAAGGCTTCTACTGAAAAACAACGGTCTTGCCCTACCCAGCCATAACGAACAATGGAGGTAAACACTGAGGAGTGCTTTGCCCATTTGTTCTGACCTTTTTGTTTTCATATTTCTAAATCACAGGCTTATCCTGCAGTTTCTTGATGGCTCGCCTCTTTTGACTTCCTGCCACAGGAGAGAGGGGGCTCCTCTGTCCTCTGATGCTCCCTCCTCACCCACCTCTCTGCGGTAAACGCTGCTCAGAACTTCCACCCTCCCAGCTGCAACGGCCAGTGTTGAAGGCATCTGTGAATACTGCTTATGGAAACACCACGTTTCCCTTTGTGGTCGGCACTGGTGCTCTGCGTCAACTAGTTAGGGTATCTCTGACTTGAGGAATAATGGCAGGACTTTTTTCCTAGTCTCTGTGAATTTAGGTGGAGTCATATGACTGCAGAGAATTAGCTGCAGAGAATTTACCTGCTGGTGTGAGGTTCTCCAGGGCCCTCTCTGCACCTGACATTCCTAACCCTCATCAGCCTGGGTCCTTCTGTGACCCGGATGAGAAGGGCCCCTTTGCAATGGACAGTGAGCATGGAGCCCAAGCAAAAAATAAAACTCTGCGATTTTAAGCCACAGGGGTTTGGGGATACTACCACACTGTAGCCAAAGTTCTACTAACTGATGATTCTTTCTTGAACAGGTGTTTCTTTTTCTTGGAAATAACAATGCCTTGTTTAAAAAGTTTTCTTCATTTTTCCTGTACCCTCAGAAAATCAGTCCTGAAATCTCCACTGAAAGTGTAAATCTATTTTTCAGTTTCCGTATCAGGGACTATTAATTTCTCTTTTTCTTTTTTTAGAGATTTTATTTATTATTTTCAGAGAGACGGGAAAGGAGAGAGGTAGAGAGGGAGAGAGAGACCTCAATGTGTGGTTGCCTTTCACCTGCCTCCAGCCATGGATCTGGCAGGAGACCTGGCTTGCAACCTGGTTACGTGCCCTGGCTGGGGAATCGAATCAGCAACCGGGGTTTGCAGGCTGGCACTTTATCCACTGAGCCACTAGCCAGGGCTCGGGACCATTAATTTCATCTTTTCTTTGGGACTCTCCATTTAAGGGTCGCCCTCTAGCCTCCTGCACAACGATCTTCCTGGGGGTCCCCTTTTCCTATCTACTATGAAGCACAAATCCTCTGGCAAAGATTATGAGTTGCTACCTCAACATCTAGTCTCTCAGTTAATGGATCACATTTCCTAGTCTCCCTTGTGGTATATTAGCTCTGTAAGTTTTTTTTTTTTTTTTGTCAAATAGATGTAAGCAGTAATGAGTGTGACCTTTGGAAGTTGTCTTGGAAGAGAAGAGGCCCCTCCTTCTTTGTCCTTTCCTGCAACAAGCTGCATGGAATAGATTGTGATGACTGGCGCTACAGCAGCCATTTTGGGCCATAATGACAAGACTGTCTTGGAGGAACCTAGGTTCCTAATCATTGGGAAGCCAGCCACTGGGCCACTTGTTACCATATTTTCACTTATTTTTTTTAATCTGAGAAAAACTTACTTAACCTGGTATTGAATGTTGGTCACATGAAGATAAAACTGAATCAGACCGATCCTTTTGCTTAGCTAAATCTCTTGTTTTAATGAAAGTTACCCTTTCATCAGTCATGGCTTGGTCAGGAAATAGAAGCAAGTTGCTATATCCCAGGCATAAAAGGTTTTCTACAGTAAAGAAATTGTGTCATCATTAATTCACAACTGTTATCAAAATTGATTCCAAGAGCATTAAATAATTAAAGTGTACAAAGGGAAATCATAACACATAGGTAACTATTCATCTGATTTTAAGCTGGAGGAAGATTTTCTAGAGATGACACTAGAAGAAACCAAAAACAAGTTCAGTGGGTTTGAAATGAAAACAACAACTTCTATAGGATATGCAACACCAAAAACAAAATTAAAAATAGAAATAAAAATAAAATAAAATAAAATCTGGTCGCAGCCAGATTTTAAACCTTTGTCCCAGAGCAGGCAAAACCTCTGTTTTCATTTTAATTCCTAAAGTTGCCTTATGTAGTAGCAATAATTTAAAAATTGCATCATGGTGCTTTCTCTGGGGCACTTATGTCATGTTAAATCTACCCAGAATCCTCTCCTCCTTCTCCTCCTCCTCCTCCTTGTTGGTGGCCATGGCCATGCTGGGCAGGGCCAGGCCGGGCCAGCGTCACTGCCCTACACCACAGCTGTTGGTAAATGTCTACAGTCCCCTCCCAGGAGTTTCCTTTCTCTTCTTTCTTCCTGGCCTGAGTCTCCACCTCCCTGTTGACCCTTCTGCCCCTGTCAAGGCCTAGTTCAAGGGACTTGTGACCACCTGGGCACCGAGTTCAGGAGGAGCAGGTGAACTGCCCATGTCCCCACCACCTCCAAGGTGCGTATGGTAATTTATGCTGGCCTGTTGGCACTTACTTACTGTTTGCCTTGTTTCAGCAGGGTGCATTAGGTGCCTCTGGACCTGTTGCCTGAGCAGATACCAAGAGTATTTACTGAACGGAATCCGTACTAGTGCTCACCACTGATTTGCCAGGCGCTCTTTCAAGGGTTAATGGCTTAATCTTTTAGTGATGGTCAGTTTTATGGGTCAGTTTGGCCATGGTTCCCAGATTCTTGGCCAAACCTTATTCTGGATGTTTCTCTGAAGATATTTTTTACATGAGATTAACAGTTACATCAATGGATTTTGAACAAGCAGGTTCCTCTCTATAATGTGCGTGGGGGCCTCGTCTGTTTGGTCGAAGGCCCTGAGCAGGAAGCCGTTCTGCCGTTGGGTGGCCTTTGGACTCAAGTTGCAGCTCTTCCCTGGTCCGGCCGGCAGGTTTCGGACTTGCCAGCCTCCACCACCGCGTGAGCCAATTTTCAAAAACCTTTCTCGCTCCTTCTCTCTCTTTCTGTTTGTATATACGATATCCTAATAGATATTGATTTATAAATAGCTATAATGCATATCTAGAACATCTATACATATGTGCATGTATTATATAGATATCCTGTTGGTTCCGTTTCTCTGGGAAACCCTGAGGAATAATACACGTTACATGTAATCATCTCTGCCTGTTTTATAGATAAGACAGTTGAGCCTCAGAGGTGTTGGGTACCATGACCCAGGGTACATTCCTGACAAGTGTGGAGCCCAGGAATTCCAGGAATTTCCGAGCCACAACACCACTATGGCTTCCTATGCACGGGCCCAAGAATGAGAACATGAGGGCCTGCCCGTCCCGCACGCTGTATTTACCATGAAGCATCTCTTCTCAATGGTCTGCAGGCACCCTTGGGATTTTACTGTGTGTGGGAACCACCCACATGCACACACCTCACTGTCCAGGAGACATGCAAGAATGCCCACTTGCAGAGGCGGGTCCTTGCTTGGCAGAATCATGTCCCGTTGGGTTAAGTAATCTTCTCGGCAGTTTTAATTTCCAGAAAGATCTTGACATAACCACCCACTTTACCTCAACATTCAACTGCCAGATCTTCCGGAACACGAGAGGGAATTAAACAGACAACAACTTAAAATGAAATTTTATTGAAAATAAGTTATACCCCGCCTCCTTCCAGAACAGAAATGAAAACTGAGAGAAATAAGCGGCACGTTGCGTGAAATGAAAGCAGAGAAAACGAACAGTGCATGGGAGTCCCCGGGCCTCTTGATGTCTTCGCTGTGGGCTAAAGTCCCATGGGGAGGTCACAACTTCAAAAGTGGCCTTAACCTGGCACCGCTCCACCGAAAAAGGCAGCGGTAAACATTCCCCTGGATCAATGGTTCCAGGTTCAGCTGCAGACCGCCCCGTCCAGAGCGAGCGAGCAAGCCTGGCCATCCTGATCACGAAAGAGCAGCTCTCAGAAGACGTGTCGCCCCCCCAGACACGTTCGGACAACCTCTCTGGCTCTAAAGGACAATTCTTCCCAGAATGGAGACAGTGGTGCTGAAAATATTGGTCATATTTGTCCTTGGAATGAACAGCTGGCCCTGTGCGGGTAAGAAACTCAGCTTCATGTAACCGGTGGCGTGTCCTGGCCTGTGCGCCGGGTCTCATGGTGTCCCGTGTGCTTGCGCGTCCAGGTTTCCCAGTGTATGACTATGACCGGCACTCCCTGCGCCAAGCCGTGGGAGCCTCGGTGGCGGACATGAACTCCCGGCCCCTGAGCCTGTACCTGTTCAGGGCGTTCAGAGGCTCCGTGAAAAGAGTGAGTGCACATGGCCTTTGCTCCCTGCCCCCCTCGCCCACGGTCCGGCTTCTTCGGTCCGTGTGTTGGGCGCGCTGTTAAAAGTTTCCTCCGGTTTAAAATGATGACAGCTAGTCATCACTGCCAGCTGTCGACGACCCTGTGGTGAGGCGCCTGGAGGCCTTTGTCCCCTGCCGGTGCCTCCCCCTGGGCCGCCTCCCGTTTGCAGTCACCTCCTGTCTCCGGCCAGGCCCCCTGCCCCTGCAGCCCGAGTCAGCAGGGTCCTGCCAAGACTCTTTATTCAGAACTGCTCGTTGATTAGAACTGCGGCTCTTTCAAGTTCAGCATCTCTGCTGCTAATATTTGTAGGAAACCAATGCTGGCTTTTGGGAAGAAGAAATCCCCGCCTTTGTTCAAGGCAGGAGTAGTCTGTTTCCTGTCAGCCCTGCAAACAGGGAAAGATGAATTCTCTCGGGCTTCCTGTGGCTTGGTCTTGTGTAGACAAAGAAAGCGAAGCAGAAGGACCCTTCACAGGAAATGGGAAATGCGGACAGCAAATAGCCTGTCCCCAGGGAGTGTCATTGTCTAAAGAGTTCCTGGGTATACGGGGCAGAAATGTCCTCAAGTTAGTTTAGGTGGACCTGGGAGGCAGCACAGGTTCTATAAGTGACAGGCCACGTGGGGGGGAGTGGAGCTGCTGTCTATCTGCTTGTGTCTCCTGTCCCGGCTGGGTGCCACCTCCCCTCCCCGTTAGCTGTGAAGTGTGGCTCAGGGTGTCTTAGCCCCGGTCTCCAGAGACAGCACAGTCACCCTGAGAATGGCTCAGTGTCCCATTGCCAGAGTCCCAAGGAATCAATTGAATGGTGCCAGTTGTCTTTTCTAATTGGGCCACAGGTCATGAAGACAATGGGCTAGGCCTTCGTTAGGCGTCCAGCCTGGCACCAGGCTGGCCACGGGCTTGCACGTCGTGGTGTGGATGTGGTGTGAGGTGTGTGGGTCGGCTGCCCAGTTGAAGGGTGATTTGTTCTGGAAGAGCACTGGGCCAGGGTGAAGGACCTCACTCTTTGTCCCCTCCACCCCTGTCCCACTGGCTTCTGTCTTTTGCATTTCCTGAGATGTACTGGGGTGTGGGGAAACCAGTGTCCTCTTGCCAGGACTGCTTGTAATTGAGCTGTGCTCACTATGAAGAAAGTGAATACTTAATTAATTAAATGAATAAACACGAGGACGCGTCCTGAGAGAGCCCGTTACTGGCCCCACGGAGATCTGGCCCCGAAGAGGAGCTGCCATGGGGCATGGCCTCCGCGCACATAATCCGCCCCGTGTCCAGGCACACGTGCCCCTGCAAGTAAACACACTTCTGAGCACGTGATCAGGAGATGTTTCCCTGCATCCTGTATGCGCCCTGGAAGCCTGCCTACTCTTCTTGCCTCTCTCCGGCCCGTTCCAGTTATTCAAATTCATTGGTCAGGCGACGTTCACAATGCCCCTTCCATGAAACCTTGACGTGTCCATGAATGACTGCGAAAGGACCCTGAGCCTGGCTACCAACCGTTACAGACACAGTTTAGTGGGTACGCAAATTCACAGGAATGGAAGCTGGGAATAACGAGGGTGGATTGTAAACCCAAATCATCAGACGCAATGCTGGCCTTGAAACTCTGGTTTCAGCTTCTCCCGGAAGCATTGCATGTTCTTGGTAAAGCACCTTTTCCTCTGGTGTTCAGAACAAAGGCATGGAGCCAGGTGGTTGCTAAGTTGATTGATAGATTTTTTCTTCTTTTTTCCTTTTTACCATGGGATGAGTCTGAAACATGTTCTTCTTGTGCAAAGGGAGACATTTCCAACCTTCTGAGTTCCAGAAACACCCCGATGGCAAACTGACGCTTTGCTTGTTTCTGTGAAGGTCAACATACTAGATAGGAACAGCTCAAGCATGGATATAGAATTCAGCATCCGAGAGACGACCTGCAGGAGGGACTCCGGAAAAGACCCCACCACCTGTGGCTTCCAAAGGGGCTACTACTCGGTAAGCGTACTGGGAAGGGGAAGGGCCCACCCACCACCCCAGAAACTGACATGAGGAAGTGCCTTGTCTTCTTCCAAGACCTGGAGCTGCTCTGGTGTCCGTTCCACTGAGAGGGGGCCCTGCCTGTGGGCTGGTCACACTGGGAGGTGCATACCGTGTCCACGCTGTGTTCCTGGGGTGGGGGCAGTGTGGCCCAGGGGTTGAGGACTTGAACTCTGGAGTCCGTGGTCCTAAAGGATCCTGGCAAGTTATTTAACCCCTGTTGCCTCAGTTTCCTGCTCTGTAAAATGGGGATAATGATGCTCCCAAGCACAGTGAATACAAAGAGGTCCAGAATCCCGGGGACATTTTGAATGCTACTTTAAGTAATTTTAAAGCACTAACAGTGGGAGTTGCATTATTCTGCATCTGACTGTGGGATAATAGCTCGGGTCCCACTGAGAATGACTGTCAGGACCACGGTGTGTTTGGTTCTGTATCCCCAGTGACCAGAACATGGTCCCACACTTGGGCGGCGCCATCAACCCAAGGTGTTTGTGTTGAGACGTCAGAGTTCTCAGGGACTTCATCCTGCTGCAGGGCTGCTTCACAACGTGTGACCCCCAAACAGGGACCCTTTGTTTGGTTATCTGCTTGACGAGACTTTCCGCCATGACTCTGTTTTACGAAGGACCTAACCCAGTGTCGCAACCATCTGTTTCTAATAAAATCTGAGGCCGAAGGAGAGCCGCTGGGTCCCTCCCACTTCTTGTGGCCCAAGTAGGAAAGGGTTCGGGGCAGCCCCTCTGTGCTTACCAGGCACCATCTGCTTTTCTGGAACGTGGGATGTATCGAGTGCCAGAGAGGTGTTTAGATACTTGGTTTACTTCCCCTTCAGTCTTGAGAACCTTCGGTTTTGGAGAAACAAAAGGCCTCTGTGACTTTTCCTGAACTCCTCCCTGCGCCGTTCTGTCTAGCCCTGCGGCAGCGCACGGTGGCCCTGCTGCCACCGGCTGCTGCGGCCACAGCTCTTCGTGTCGCCCCTTTCAGCTCACAGCCACTTGCAGGAGCATCGTGTGGCTGTCGGCCGGGCAGGTGCAGGACGTGTGGGTGAGGCGCTGCCGCTGGTCCTCCAGCTCCGAGTCGGACAGCAGCGAGGAGGTAGGACGGGGGTCGGGGGGTGCCTCCCAGGGTTGGGGCGGGCCTGTGGCAGCCGCTGTGACTGCTGTGACCACGTGGCTGGGACGCCCCCGGCTGCCCCACTGGATCCTCTCTCGTACCTACAGTCCCGTATTCAGTCTCCCTACTTCCTCAGCCCATTCTCTCTCTGTGTCTCTGCCTGTGTGTTGTACCTACCCCGTCACCTGTACCTACTTCTACGCCTCTCGCGGTTCCCCCAAGATGTGTGAAACGGAGCTTAGAGCGACAATGAGCAAACCCACCAAGCTTTAGGTCTGCGTGCGATGCTCACCGGTCCTGCGGCTAAGTGAGACACAGAGGGGCGATTTTGCTGGACCCAGGTCTAAAACTACGTGCCAGCCCCCCACTGTAGGTCAGGGTACGTAGCCGTCAAGATCTGCAGCTCCTTCCGGAGGTGAATGAATCAGCGGAGAGAAAGACCAGCTGACAGGGGGTTGACGGAACCAAGGAGGCCGAAGGCACAGACCTGGCACAGTGTCTGGTGCGGAACAGATGTGCAGGGGAGGCAGGTCCCACTTTTTCCTTCATTCTCATGGAAATGGATTTGCCACAACCCTGTGAAGTTAATAGAAGATACTATTTTTATCCTTCCCTGCGGATACTTCTTCGTTGCTTCTAGGAATGGGGAGAGAGAAACATCAGTGTGAGAGAGAAGCACCAGTTGGTTGCCTCCGTAGGTGCCCAAATTGGGGAATCACACGTGCCTGGGAGGGGATCAAACCTGCCTCCCAGGCATGTGCCTGACCAGGAATCAAGCCCACAGTCTTTCGGTTCCAGGGCAACTCTAACCAACCAAGCCACGCTGGCTGGGACTGTACACATTTCTGACCTGTAGTTACGGATTTATTTGCCTGCCTGTTCATCGACTCCTTTCCTGACTAGAATGTCTGTCTCATGAGAGCAGGAACGTTTATTTTTGTCCGTCTAGGACAATGTCTGAATTAGGGTAAATCCTCAGTGCGTACTCATCGAATAAATTTTAAAACACAGGAAGACCCCTGGCCGGTGTGGCTCAGCTGCATGGGCGTTGTTCTGCAGACCGAAATGCGTGTAATTCAGAGGTTTGCGTATACTCATAAGCGTGGACAGCCGTCACCACCATCTAAATCTGGAACATATTCGAAGAGAAACTTCTTGCCCATTGGCTGTCATTCTCTGTCCCCCATTCCTTCCTGGGCGTCGACCACCAACCCCCTTCCTGTGGCTGTAGATTCGCCCGTGCATGACATTTCCTATGACATCGTGTGTTCTCTAGGACTGGCTTCTTTCACGTAGCCTCCCGTGTGGGAGAGTGACAGCTGTTGTGGCATGTGTCAGTGCTCAATCCTTGATGTTGTGCAGTAATGTTTCATTGTGTGGGTATATTGCATTCGGTGGATTTATTACTCATTATTTGGGTTAGTCCCTTTTGGATCTTGAATAATGATGCTATGAGCTTTCATGTGCAGCTTTTCTTGTGGACACATTTTTATATAGACTTTCAGTGGCTTCATGAAGGCTACGTGGCTACGTGTGCACACCTAACTGAACACGTATGATAGCTTCATAGAGAGACCTAAACCCAGTCTTTTTGTAAGTCCACGTAACAAGCTTCCGTTTTTCTGGTCCACAGCATTTGGAAGTAATTCCCAGTCTAATGAAAAGCCTCTTCGTCAATTTAAACTTCATGTAAATTGGCTTTTCCCTGTACACTTTCTTAGACATACATGCTTGGGACCACATAAAGTTACTTAACATAACATACTGCCTTATTTAATTGATCAGAGTTCTCTAGATAAGATTTGCATTTTTTTACAGTGACTTTCCTTTTTTCTCTCTTTCATGTTCTGATGTGCGCCAACATCTAAATGTACGCAGATGAATTTTAGGGATTTATTGGGACATGAAAGGAGAAATAATGACCCAATGGGTAAGTTGAGATCTATTCTTTTCACTTGTTTTTTTTTTCATGAAACAACCTCATATTAAAGCTTTCCATTAGTGAGTCATTTAAAACTAGACCTATCTATACATAATCTTGGAACAAGTACCGTCATTCCAGAAAATAAACATGTTCTTTTCTTTGTGTTTCTTTCTGCACACCAGGCAACCGGAACACAGCTTTTCAGTTAGGTGTCCCTTTGTGTTTCTTTTCTTTTCTTTCTTTCTTTTTTTTTTTTTTTAAGAATTTATTTCATTATTTTTAGAAAGAGGGGAAGGGAGGGAGGCAGAGAGGGAGAGAGACATCAATGTATGGTCGCGTTTCACCTGCCTCCAGCTACGGACCTGACTGGAGACCTGGCCTGCAACCTGGTGATGTGCCCTGGCTGGGGAATCGAACCTGCGACCTTTGGGTTCGCAGGCTGGCACCTTAGCCATTGTGCTACCAGCCAGGGCTTCTTATGTGTTTCTACGGAGCTTTTCTATACGTGACTTTATTTGATGGTCCTAACATCTCTGTCCCAATAGTCCGGGCAGATGAGGGTTTTCACCCTGAGAGGGTGTGTCGCCAACCTTGAACAAGCTTGCTCACCCCTCCTGGAAGCATGAGCTAAGCTGGCAGGGTCTAGAGCAAATGGGGCTCGCTGGGCGACCCTTCAGCCTTGTGACTAGAACTGACCATCCCTTTCGTGTCTCGGCTGGGGGAGGGCGGGTTCTCCTCTCCTTCCTTCCTGTGTGGCCTCCCTTCTGAGGGGGATGGGTTGGGTTTTGTGGCGTAGGAGCTATTCTTACGCTCCTGAGGCCTTTGCCTGCTGGTGCCGATGGTGGCAAAGCTGTTCGGTGGTCTCCCACTTCCTCCTAGTTTAAGAGGCATCCCTGGGGGGCATCCCTAATGAAATCGCAGAATATTCCAGAAGGGGCTGGGCCTCATGGCTGCTGTTGTATTGCAGGTATCTTTCTTGATGATCACAGAAACGAACGGTTTTATGAAGAGTCACTTGGTAAGCAGTCCTATTTTCCCCTGAGATAGGCAGTCCCGTTCCTCACCAGGCTAGACTCTGTGGAAGTCATTTCATGGGAGATCAACCCCTGAACTACAAAATGCTTTAAGTGAAAATGAAAAGACAGCACAGTGTTGCATAACCTTTCTTGGCAAGTCATTGAAAGGGTAAACCGGAGGTGTTAAAACTCACTTAAACGATAGGAACCCCCAATTTTTGGGGGGGATTCACTTAAACATTACCAGGAATCAAAATAGTCAAAGCTGTTCCAGAAAATAAGCATTGCTCCTTTTTTTCCTGCCCCACATTGGGGTATTTTCTGAGTAGTCTAAAAATCTTCTCTTTGCCCTCTGCTCTCTGCTGCATTTTGTGGTAAGCAGACATAATTATCTATTTTCTTCCTTTACAGATACATCAGTTTTCTTATTTATTCTTTGTGCTAGCTCTGTAAACCAGGTTATTACCTGCTTATGTAGAAGAAATGAGTCATAACTCATGGTGTTAAGTGTACACAAAAAAGACTTACTTTGCACTGATGGCTTAACACAGTTTTCTCAGCCTGCACAAGTACCCCACGCGGCAGCTGCCCATTCTGTAGATGAGCAAATGGAGGCTTAGGGAGTTTCTGCAACTTGCCCAGGGCTACACGGACAATGTAGGACTTTGATCCCGTTAGTGAGGGGCAGAGGTCGGACTTTGATACCCACCTAGCCCACCGTGGAGCCTGTTCTTTTCCATGCTGCTTTCCAAAAGAATTGTGAAATTCACTCTGTGTTCTCCATTGTAATGAATACAACATACATGGTTATTGATTTCATTGAGCTCCACGTCTGATCCGTTTTCCAAACATGGCAGCCGGCTTCCCCAAGAAAACAGAGAGAGAAATGAGCAAGCCGCAGAGCACCCCAGACAGGGGTGTAGCCTTTTATGACCTAGTTCTGGAAGGTGATATACCTTCATTTCCGCACATTTGTGAATCACGCAGACCAAGGCTGGTTCGGTGTGGGAGGGACGCCATCTGGGAGGCTGGCTACTGCATCGGGGAAATGCCATTTGGAACAAAAATGCATACAGACGTAAATTATTGGGACTCATCCGTTTTCTGTGTCTCTCAAGGTAATTCCAGGGCTGAATTCTAGAGCCATTTTGGGCCTTGGGGGCATCACTGACACAGATGGGCAGCTGCCTCTGAGACGGCCTTGAACATGACATTTAGTCCAAGGCAGCAAATCTGTGTGACATGCACTGGGCAGACTCCTGGAGACTGAAAGAGCCATGGGACAGCCTTGTCCTCGAGGGCTTGCAGCTGTGACTGAGCTAGGTCACACGCGTGGAGGGAGCCAAGCACTGGGTGGCTAGAACTCCGTGTAGGACAGAGCGTGGGACAGCTTGATCGGGAGGATGAGGTTGTCAAGTTCAGGTGGTAGGATGGGCTCCCGTTGCACTCATCACCACGCTGCTCCCAATTTACTGTCACACAGGCCACGCTGTCTTAGATTTCGATGTGACTGACAGAGACTATACATTCCTTTTCTACCTTTAGAGGGCATGAGACAGGGCCCTCCTCCTGGAAACAGAAGGTTCCGGAACCAGTGGCGAGAGTGAGAGTCAACACTGGCTCTGAGTAACAGCCCTCAGGTAAGAGCCCAGGTGGAAATGCCTTTTGGAGCGCGAGGTTCCCCCGGGGAAGCCTGCGGACGGCAGTGCCCACCCCGTGAACGCCCACACTTCCCTGCTTGTCCCCCGCCCTCACCCCTGCACTGCCCCTTCCCTGCCCAGGTGACCCTTCTCCGTTGTCTTCGCTCTGCACCCTCAGCCTCTTTCCCGCGGCTTTGTATTTGCTGCTGCTGACGCCATCAAAGTTTTCCACGTTAAGCCCCTTCCTCTGGCCGCCGGGCGCTCCCGCCCTCTCCGCTGAGCCCCTGGACGGCCGTGTACCCACAGCCCCTGCTGAACTTCCTCGCCCCCTGTCCCCGTCTGGGCTCTTTGCAAACTGGGTCTTAATCCTTCAGATCCTGAAGTGCGACATGCCTTCCTTTTCCCGAAGCACACTTTCAATCCTGGTGACCCTTTGCATTATCTCTGTAACCCAATTCTTCTCCGCTGTTGTCATCTCTTCCACTTGCCTGGCTCAATCATCATTAGGCGATTATTTCCAAGTCCGCCTCTCTGGCCCGGCTCCATCTGGGATCCGGCTCGCTAGACGCAGTTGCTATGGATACCCGGGAGCGAACGCAACTCAGCCAGCCCCCTCCCCGCCTCCCTTTCTCAATGGAAGACATCCATCCGGCTAATCTTCACAAGCGCATCAGGGACTCTTCCTTACCCTCCGTCTCCTTCAGCACTGGCAAATGACTGATTTGGGCCACACCTTTCCTCCAGCATTGCCCCGGGTCCTGTCCTGCAACGTCCACCTTGCCCGCTGTCCTCAGGTGTATCTGGAAACACAGAGGAGACTCTGGTCCTTCTCTGCATAGACCCCCAATGCTTGCTTCGCTTGGGGGATACCGCAGAGGTGTGCGAAAGTCAGACCCTGCACTGAGAGGAGGTGTGGGGAGCTGGCACCCGAGCACCCACCTTTCTAACCTACACTGAGCCTCACATCTACATGTTTATTGATTCCCAGTGACCAGGGCGGGATGGGAGAAAATGCAGCTGTGTCTTTGTGAAGCCATCCGGTAACAGGGCATCAGGAAAGATGCACTCAACAGGACTCTTGGATGCAGTCATAGGTATCAGTTCAGAGCACACTCGTTCTTACACGCACACACATGTTAATAACAAAGCTTGGGCCTCCAGGGGCTCTCCAGTTTCCATGGTGCTATGTACCTTCAGTAGGAAGTCTGGACTTCCTAGCTAGACCCCTGAGGGCCTTGGTGGCCTGGCGCCCACCCACTTCTCTAGCCCCATGCCTCCCAAGCCCACCTGGTCCCTGAGTTCCCGCAAAACTGAGATACTTGCAATTTCTCCTGCTGTGCCCTCTCCCTGGCATGCCACCTGGCTGGTTCCTCCTCACCACTCAGGGCTCAGCTCAGGGCCTCCCATGTCAGAGGTGCATTTCTTTATGGGCCTCACGAAAGGCCCCACCTCCAGCACTGCAGGCCTCCCTTCTGCCCCATGGGTCCCTCCAAAACTTTGCCACCATCTCCCAGTGTCGTGTGGGGAGCCTGGGACACAAGCGAGCTCCCAGGAAGTGTTTCTTTGAGTGAAAGATGAAATTCTTTACCTTGGGATTTTGAGTTTCTTTTATTAAAAATAATGGAAGAAAGAAAGAAAGGAAGAAAGAAAGAAAAAGAAAGAAAAGAGCCTGCTAAGGATTGTATAATTAATTTTTAACCATTGGAATTTGAAAGAAGTCAACTGACTTTTTACTAAAATAGAAGAAAAATTTACCCGTGAGGTCATGTTGGCTGAAGGATGCAAAAATGGTAGGTTTTCTTTTTCATTTACATGTACCCTAAAAAAAAAAAAAAAAAAAAAAAAAAAAAAAAAGAACAGCTCTAGACTGAGAGCAAGAAACTACTCATTAGAGAAAAACAGACTCATCATATATTCCTTTTTTATAAGCTGAAAAGTTTTTTTTTTTAGGTTGTTGCTTTAAGGAGCATCCTTAGGGGTTAAAGATAAAATTCTCAATGAATTGGCTATGTTTTATTATTAATATTATGCTCATAGTGGGTACGCATACACATGTACTTCTATGTAAATTCATGACTTGATTTCTATAAAGAAACCAATCACTTCAAAAATGTCTCTTTAAAGACAACATAGATGAAAGGCCAAAGGCTGCTGCCCTGGCCCGGACATTGACTTTGAAGTCTGGGTTGTGTTTCTACCCTCCTGTGACCTTCCACGGGGCAGGTGTCTGCACTGTACCGGCTCCAGTCTTCTTAGAATCGTAGAGTGTGGTTGGCAAGGCTGATGTAGGCAACCATTTGTTATTATTATTATTATTATTTACTTGTTTTTGTTCCTACTGGACCATGAACTCCTTGGGGATGTCTTAGCTTGTTATCCCTATGAATTAGTTTAGTGTCACAATAAGAAAAAGATGATTAATGATGTCTGTCTTAAGCTATTAAAAATAATATCCTTTGTTTTGTAATGCTAAAAACCGGTGTCTAGAATAGAATAAGGGCTCAATTGTGCTGAAAGGAGGAAAACAAAATGAATGCCCGAGAGAAATCAGCGGGGCTGCCTCACAGTGAATGTCACATCCTTTCCTGCTGGGAGGCCCCCCTGCACTTGCCCTGTTTGAGCTTCCTGCCTGGGGCTGCATCTCCACTACCCAGACCCAGCGCTTCCTCTTCTCCCTGCAGGTGTCTCTCACCTTTTCCTTTGTTCAGGCTGCTTTGCCTACTTGCTCCAGTCTCCAAGGCCATCTTGGGTCCCCTGTTGCACAGTGCCCAGGACACCAGGTCTCTTGTCCCCATTGCACACGTGTGACATGCACACCATGGTGACTAATCCTCTCGTCCTTCTTCCTTTAACAGCAAAATGCATTGGAAGAAGACCTTCCACTGAAGAAAGATGCTCATCATGAAGCGTGTCATTTTTCTTTCGATCGGCCGCAGTCCTTAATAAACAAATGTCCTACGTTTTCTCTGTCCCTGGCTGATTTCAAAAGAAATGGTAACTATCACATTTTAGGTAAGAAGCTAATGCCACGACACGCTTAGTATCAGCTAAGGGTTTTAGGAGCTGAGCCTCATAAAGGGGCCATGTTTGCCACAGTTCTGTCAACACATGTTTGAGATCAATATACGATCATCACAAAGTCCTCTCTTAACAAAGACAAGCTGTCCCAGGCAGCTGAATGTCACAGTGTCTTTCCTCTTGTGACTAATTTTAATTTTTAAAAGGAAATCAGCTGGTGATTTCGGGACAAAGGCCATCTCCTCCCCCACCAAAATGCTGGCCTAGCTTCTTTTCCTGCAGATTTCTTAGTCCAGGGAATCAACAGCCAAACTGGCTTTCTGTCAAAGCAGGTGTCACCAGTACCCACGGGCTGTGTCCTCCAGCCGCTGACTCAGAAATCTGTCCCAATTTGGAGCCAGACTTTTCTTCAGCCAGCCTGCCGTGGGGCTACTGAGCAATGAGAGGACGGGGTTAGAGAACCCCAAACGGGAATGTGGGCCGTCACCCGCAAGGCTGAAACCCACGCTGGTGCCCACGAAGGAGGTGGAGGCTCTGGGAATTGTATTCTGGACAAGTGACACACTGGACAGTATCAGGCATGTGCATCTTAATTTAGATGTGGCTGTTAATTCCCGTTCTGCAGAAAACTGCGCTACTTGTCATGGCTTTTAAATGCTCGGCAAGGCTGGTGTCTACCCTTGTCCCCACCATCTTCTATATTTTTTTCAGAACGTTCCTGGATATTTCCATGTGTCTTTCTTTTATTTCACCTTTAAGATCAGCATGTCAAATTATAAACAAAAAATTCAGTTGATGTTTTTAACCAAAATAATTGCATCAGATTTGCAGACTAATTCAGAAAACACGTGCATCTTCAGGCTTCTTCTGAGTTTTTGCTTTATAAGATACACATTTTCATCTTATTGACATCTTCTGTGTCTCTTCATAGAGTTTAATGATGTGTGGGTATGCATGTGTGTGTGTGTGTGTGTGTGTTTGGCATGTTTCTTTTATAATGTATTTATCGGTATTACTCTTTTGTCATTATAGCTTATGAGGTAAAGCTGGCTAACATCTATTAGGTTTTCAGTCTGTCTTCCTACTGAATTTTATATTGTTTTTAATAGGTTTTCAGTTGATATGCTAGAGTGCTCCACCATTAAGCCAACGCTGGCTTCTGGTTGGTGGGTATTTATAGGCTTCATCATATTAAGCATATAAATGCCTCATCTATCTTTTCACTGTTAAGAGTTTAGAATATAAATATATCTTCTTGAACTTTATCAAACATTGTTTGAAATGTCTTTTCTGAATTTGAATTTCAAATTTAGAGCTCATCTTTCTTCTTCGATGAAAAAAAAAATAGGGTGAATCCTGTTAATATGTGGCCCGTATCGAACCATCTTTGCATTTCTGGGACAACGCTGCTGGGCCATGGTCTTCTAGTCCTCAGGAGGCTGCAGGATCCTAGTTGCCACGGTTTCATTTAGGGTGTTGGTACCACCCTGCCCAAGTGCGAATGCTCTGTAGCTCATTTTTGTGCTTTCTTTGCCTGCTTTGGGTCTCAAGGTTGCAACCCAATGTATCTTTACGGTCTCTGCATCAACTCCCCTGCCCGCCAACGCCCAGCCCCCTGGCTTAACAAGGAGCATCTGTGGAAGGCAGGTATGATTTCTTCAGTGGTCAGAACAGGATAGCAACCACATACGAAGTAGTGGACATATTTCTGGAACTTGCCAGTCTCTGCATTCACCTGTCTTTCCCACCTTTCGCCAGCATGTTCCCTCTGCTTCTCCTGGAGGAAAAGACTAGTGATAAACAAACTCTGGGCCGTAGGTCTGTCCAAGGGCCTGTCTGATTTGTTAGGACTTGCGTATGTTGGGACCGTAGGAGCCGTACCCTCACTAGCATGGTCACCCCACCCATGCCTCTCCCAGCACTGCTGTCCCCTGGGCGTTAGCACATCACAGGGAGAGAAACACTCTTAGTGGGGTCACGGGCTCATGGGCTATGGGCAGCAAGGAAGCCTTCACATGAGATGCAGCTTGAGGGTCCATGGCCCACGTACTGTATGTGCCCAGCGATGTTTGTTCTAAGAGCAAACGTGGTCTGATGCCCTCTGGCCAGAATTCAGGGAAGTGACCTTCTGTTAAAAGAAATACCTCGTGACTTTCCTTTGAACATGCACACCTGTCTCCACAACTGCCACCTCTCCAGAAATCCCGTGCAAGACAAGCATCGATAAACCGCCCCATAAAAATGCTGCCGTGCCTCTTTGAAGTTTGCAGCACAGCAGTTTTGGCCTCTCTCCAGGGGCAGGTGTGACCAGAGTCACCTGCCCGGAGTGGCTTTTTATGTGGGATTCTTCAGCAGTCTCGAAGGCGTAACGTCTACAGAGGGGCAGTGTTTACCCTCCTTGTCCTTTCATGGCTTGGATTAAACATTGCCCAGAGTTCAAATATTTGATGTTCTTCCTGATTTCCCATTCCTGGAATGTCTCCGTGCGGCGTGGCTTGTGGCCAACATGTCGCGTTCCTCCCTCGCCCAGGCACTTGGGCCAGGTGACAGCTCTGGGGCCACCTCTGTGCCAGCATCCACCCGTGCCCTTAGCATGTTGGGGTAGCGTCCTAAGATGTTCTACTTTGTGTTACTTTCCTTTCTGGATCTCTGTAGCATGATTCATTCGGTTGGTAAGACTGACTCGCTACCCACCCTGCCCCACCATGTGGTCTGGCAGCAGCGAAGTAAGAATCACCCACAGCCCTGGCTGGTGGCTCAGTGGACTGAGTGCCAGCCTGCAAACTAAAGGGTCGCCGGTTTGATTCCCAGTCAGGGCACATGCCTAGGTTGCCGGCTGGGTCCCCAGTTGGGGGTGCACGAGAGGCAACCATACATGGATGTTTCTCTGCCTCTCTCTCTCCTTTCTTTTTCCTCTTTCTAAAAATAAAAAAAAAAATTAAAAGCATCAGATTAAAAGTCAGCAACAGAAGGGTCTTCCACCTTGGCCAACCACGTGGGTGAGAAGCTCTGTTTTGTGGGAACAGAGCTCGTATCTCTGCTTTCTGGATGCTGCCCCCCCCGTCCCTAAAACATTATAAGAATCAAATCCTCTCCAAGTGGATGGTGGCCAGACTGTTGTCTTGCTGGGTCACTGACCACCCGATGTCGCCTCAATGCTTCTTCCAAAACCGCTGCGAGCCCCCGCGTCCCACGTGCTCTGACACGCGTGCACTCCAGCGACGCCACCGCTTGGGTCTCTGAACCTGCCAGGGGCCCACGAGGACGTGCTTCGCCCCGCAGGACCGTGTTCTGCACCCGCGCCTTCCCCGTGACCTTCTTCTTCCCCGGACTTCGCAGCTCATGAAATGAGCCGAAAGCCAGGCTCCTTCCCAGGGTCCCTCAGTCTGGGACACTGTCATCCTTTCTTCTCACACCCAAATAGACGCTGCCCTGGCTCTCACCCAACAGCAAACTGGCATCCCTGGGAATCAAACCAAACCACCTCCAACAACACAATGAGTGAGGAGGCAAGACCTTTGAGCCTCTTCTCTCTGTGTGGCGGGATCCCGGGGCCGGAGAACGGGGAGCAGCCCTGGGCGGGGGGCTGCGGCAAAGGGGCGGCCCGGAGGGCAGCTGGGCTTCCTGCAGGCCCCGTAACCAGGTCACGGTGACCTGGCCAGGTGTGTCATGCGCCGGCCGAGGCCCCGTGGCTGCTGCTTCTGCTGCTGCAGAGGCAGCACTGGGCAGGGTTGTAGCAACCGCCGGAGGCCACCAGCCTCGCTGCAGTGCGCCCCCTCCGAGGTCCCCTCCGAGGTCCCCTCTGTGAGCCGGGGGCTTTGAGCCTGGGGTG
Source organism: Noctilio leporinus (assembly GCA_004026585.1). Lineage (NCBI taxonomy): Eukaryota > Metazoa > Chordata > Mammalia > Chiroptera > Noctilionidae > Noctilio > Noctilio leporinus. The sequence goes on along the minus strand of PVIW01002782.1, from coordinate 94,728 downwards.
AGTGTGGCTACTGCTTCCCGTCCCAACCCAGGCATCGGGCGGGGGCTCTCCCTTCTCAGCTCAGAAAGTAGGCTTTACGCACAGTTTAAGAAAATGCGTTCCATGGCGAAAGAAAGCATGATATTTTAAAAATAAATAAAATTCACCCAACCTCCCATCACCTCCATTTGTCTCTTGCGTTCCCTTTAAAACTGACCATGGAAATGTGCTTCTGACCAAGAACGGGCTCCGGGCCATTCCCAACTTCCCCACGGGTCACTGTGATAATAATGAACTCTGTTTATCTGAGTCCTAAAACAGACTCGTGTCTTCAGTTAGGAAGCATGCTGTCGGGCACACACGCGTGGCACATACTAATACATATCTGTTAGCGTATGGGCTGTGGTACAGCCAGAACGCTGAGGAGAGCATCGCTGTCCTCTCTCCGGCCCCAGACGTGTCTGGGCTGAGCCTGCAGCGGGGAGGGTCCCATCTGAGCCTCACTCTACCCAGTCCTTCGGGGGCTGGGCAGGTTTGCGTCCAGGCTCCTGACCCATCGGGAGGCTGATTCCGCCACTCCAGTTTCTGTAGAAATTCCTGTGCTCTCTCTCCTGCGGCCCCTTCAGCCGGTGGAATTGTGCCTTTGCCCCCAAACACACGTCCTTCCAGAACCCTCGAATGCAAGTATGTTGGGGGAAGGGGGTTTTGCGGATACAATTCACGTAAGGATCTTGACGCGGGACCTTCTTGAATTTAGGATGGGTCCTAAATTCAATGACAGTGTCCTAATAGGAGGAGAGAGACACACAGAGGCCACCGAGGAAGGCGAGGTGAGGACAGGTGCAGCTGGGACACCAGCAGTGCCAGGTTGCCGAGCACCTGGAGCCTTGGGGGGGGGTCGGCCCCACCCACACCTCGGGGACACCTGGGTCACCCTTCTGGCCCGGCTCCCCCAAGCGTAAGGGCATAAGAATGTGTGGTTTTAAGCCACCCAGTTGTAGTAATTTGTTATGACAGCTCTAGAAAACAACGTACTAAATATGTTATAAACATTTCCTGTGCTATTAGACATTGTGGTAATTATGTTTAATGATAGGACACTGGTCTGTAGGATAAGGAAGCCAATGAATGCTCCATTGTAAAAGGTTTAATATTTGAAAATGGAACTAACTAAAGACCCAGGAGTTAAATGCCCTTGGACACGCACGCTGAGCACCTGGTAATTTCCTGAGGAAGGGCTCCTGGGGTGGGAATACTGGGTGGAAGGCTAGCTACACTCTCCTGAGCCTCCCCCGCATGAAGCCGGCTGCTCCAGCCCTGTAATTTCTATAACTATTATTTTACGCTGGTTGGTACAAGACATGTAATAACCCTGTGAGTCATTTCTTCAACAATTCTTACAGACGCTCCCTGTGAGGGTAAAAAGCAACCTTCTGAAAACCAGGCCCAACCTGGTACTTAGCCTGTCTGGGTTGCCTATCTGATATAGCTCAGTCACAATTAGCTCACATCCGTCACTGTGGGGCCACGGGTGTATTACGAACGTGTTTCTTTGTGCTTTTTCTTTTATTGGTCTCAATTCCAGAAGCAAGCCCCGAAATAGAGCATGTGGTCCTTACACACCCTGAACAGACCATGCTTCCATCTCCAGCACTTAATAACATGCGTGTATAGCTCCTGGAAGTCACATTACCCCTAGAAGCCTTTGGGTGTCTTTGTTCAGAAGAAGTCAGCGTTGGAAAATCACTCAAAACTCTCTTTATCGGGAGGCAAAAGATCTGGGACTCGCGGTGTAGTTGGCTAACATCCCATTATTTTTACCTCGAGAATGGCGGTTTCACTGAACCTTGGTGACGGAATCTGGGCCGCGAGGGCAGCAGGCTAATGGAACCCTAACACCCCCAAGATGCTGTCCCCTGCTAACGTTTCCATGTGCCATGGCAGGGCCTTTGCGTGTTCAGGTCTAAGTCCTGGGCAAACGTGTCTGCACCGCATCAGCCTTCCATGTGCGTCACTTAAAGATGGTACCTGAGCTGAACTAGCAACCTCAAAATTGTGGCCCTGTGAAACCAATGCCATTGCACCAGGACCCTGCCTTGACTCGGCTGAATAAAACACGTGCTTGGGACGTGCGCTGGCGCCATCTTGATGCACTAGGCTGTGATTAGAGACAGTAAAATTAACCATGGAATCATCACTCAGCTCTCTGTTACGTCTCATGTGTCTGTTGATAAGAGACGGTGACCTGCCGTAAACATGTCCAAAGATGATGCTAACAATTTGGCCTAGAAAGAAGCTAGTTTGTCCAGTCAAATTGGAGATTCATCCTTAGTTTGACCCATAACTGTTGAGTAATACTCCTTGATTCTAAGAGAGAAACACATAATCAGGCCCATACACAGGTAGAGGCGATGCATAAACACGCACGGGCACACATGTACACACATGCTAAATAGCACAGAACAGGCTGGCCTCGCCTCTGCTCTTCGTTAGGAAGAGGGGACCCTGCCATGGAGCGCGGACAAGGTGGCAGCGGTAAAACGCTCACACACAGAGACAGCATTTCCGCACGACCCCGTCCTGGGGCTGGCGCAGCCCACCAGGCACTGCTCCTCACGTGTGCTCACTACCAACAGCAAGAGTTGTTGACAGCCAACTGTCACTGTTCACTAAGCTGTTCCTGGTACTTCTATAGAAGGACTTCTCTTTCCTATTACGTCGCCATATGTTGGGTTCCTGCGTCCTCCCAAGTGTTGATTGACTTTTGTTATGGACCGGAACTTGCTGAGCCTGCAGAGTCGCGTGGAACTTGAGAGGAATCTGCGTGGCAGCGAGGGAATCCCTCTCCGGAAGCCGGGCCAGAGCCACCTGCCACAGGGGGAGGACAGCTCCTGCGGGCAGCACGTGGGGAAGTGGGCACGGGCCCCGCTCGGGCCCCGCTGGAGGCCGAGGGACACGCTTGCTCCTCCTGTGGGTCTTCCTTGTGCGAAGAGGAAGGTGACACGTTGCAGAGGGCAGAGCTGAGAGAATCTGAGACATGAGACAGAGCCTGGGACCTGTCCCACCCCTGCACTTCCCGAGCCTTCCTCGCTGATGAGGCCATGGGGGTCTGGCTGTTAGTGAGGGTCTTACGTTCAGTTCATCCCACCTGTACAAACAGCAGAACCCGTCGGGCTACGGCGACAGGGCTTGCCCAGGATCACCAGCCACTTACAGAAGGACCAGAAAGGGCCCAGTGGTAGGTGGTGTGAGAGCCACAGAGGAGGCCTGTGGTGGGCTCCTGAGACCAGTGACAACACGGGCTCAACTGTCCCCAGGGGCTAAGGAAAGACGGAGCTGGTTTTGAGGTAACAAGTTAAGGCTTTTAAAAATATATTTTATTTATTTATTTTTTAGAGAGAGGGGAAGGGAGGGAGAAAGAGATGGAGAGAAACATCAATGTGTGGTTGCTTCTGGTGTGACCCCAGCTGGGGACCTGGCCCACCACGCAGGCATGTGCCCCAACTGGGAACTGAGCCAGTGACCCTTTGATTCACCGGCCAACACTAGACCCACTGAGTCACGCCAGCCAGGGAACAAATTGAGTCTTCAGAGCCAAAAGAACAAAGTGTATTTCTTTTTTTTTTTCTCTCTCTTTTTTAAAAGATTTTATTTATTATTTCCAGAGAGAGGGAAAAGAAGAGAGGCAGAGAAGGAGAGAAACATCCGTGTATGGTTGCCTTTCACCTGCCTCCAGCTACAGACCCGGCTGGAGACCTGGCTTGCAACCTGGTGATGTGCCCTGGCTGGGAATCGAACCCGTGACCTTCGGATTCACAGGCTGGCGCCTTATCCACTATGCCACCAGCCAGGGCCAAAGTGTATTCCTTGACACCAACTGTGACCTCCATTCAGACGACATGTTCTGTTGTCCTTTGTGGAGCGCGTGTATTTTTTGAAATACGATGTTTTTGACTTTCCCAAAATAGGTTAAAGATGGGAGGAACAAAGCTACGTTACCATTTTTGTCATATCTTAGGGAAATCAGTGGCGGGATCTCTGTCCTCTCAGATGCTTGGATTGTAGGGAGAAGCTGAACCAACAGCCGCGTAGCCACCGACACGTAGTACGAATTTATTACGTGCCTCGATTACTCTCCGGAGAAAGCCATGAACGCATGTATCTGTACACCCTTTTACATACCGATTGGGCATCTCCTGCATGCGGGTGCTGGGATTGGCACAGGGGTGCTGCAGATGACAGAGGGCGTAAAGGGTGTACATGGCCTGGTCCCCTGGGCTCAGAGCTCTGAGTGGTGTCGTTTGGAAACCCATGTGTTGGCTACGGAATCACAACTCCTGCTTGGTTACTGGTGGGTTGAAAACAGTACCGTGATCTTGAGTCCAACATCATCTTCCCACGTGTCCATCAAACTCTAGTGGAGACTCTGCTGAATGTTTCCGCCCAGGGCAGCCGGGGGAGAACCTCTGTGGCGTGGGCGAGGGCGGGAGACAGGGCTGGAGAGAGAGAGAAGGAGAAAGATGGAAAGGGAGGCCCTGCCCTCATGACCGGCAGCAGGGGCGGTGCATGTGGCGAAGCAGGTGCTGTCCCGGGTTTGACCCCTGTTCACACCTCCTCAGGGGCGACTCTCTTTCCAGGCCACGTGTGGCTTTGCCACAGGGACACTGCTCAGTGCGCTGCGGGGCGCAGGGCACAGGCAGAGGAGACCTGGACCTGAGTATGGCTTTGCTGCTTGAGACTTTGCTCCCTTGACTTTGGGGGACTTACTCATCCCCACAGGACCTCTGTCCAAGTATGGGGCGGGGCTGTCACTCACCGTCACGGAGATGGGAGGGGGTCAGGAGAACGCACACGTGATGCCACCCATGATGCAGGCATGAGGTAGGTGTGTGGCAATGTCGGCTTCCTTCCCTCCTCTGTAGGCCGCATGTCCACTTTCTTCATTCCTGTGGTCTTACTCTCTTCCTTCTCAACGTCCTTTTATTACCAAGTCTTTTTATGAAGGGTCTCAGCTAAGAACTCAGAGGGGCGGAGGAAAAATTATTTTTCCTTCCTTGCAATTTCCAAAGTTTATTTAACCAGACTTTTTCTTCCCCCACCTTGCCCCCTCCCCGCTTTTTGCTTGGGAAGCTTCCCAAGCGTGCTATGGAAAGGGCTAACCTGGAGATATCTCTTACTGAATAAAATGAACCCCCTGTTGGTGTCTGGCTCTAGGGATATGCTCTTGGCATTGCAGCTTGGGATTCAGAGTTCATTTTCCACAGGACAGTGGACCCAGATGTAGCTGGAATACACCAACTGGGGCTGTGATGTGGGCGTATGTGGACGAGTCTGGGACCCACACCACCGGCGACAGAGCCGTCACGTGGGGGGAACCCTAATGTGGACCTCATGTGAATGGTTCCCACTTGTTGCCAACGCGTGTGCCTTCAAATTCTGAGTTATTTCATGTCAAAACTTTTAAAGCGTTACCACAAGTCCTGCGCAAATGTCTTACAATCATAATCCACTTCCGTCACTTGTTGCTATGAAGTTTGCTTGGTTACGCATTCTTCATCTGTTGCTTCTACTGAAGGATAATCAACAGACTGAATTTTAAAGATCCAATTGGGTTTATTCAATGATCCATGAATTGGGCAGCATCCCCTCCAGCAGATAGGAAGGAGCTCCGAAGAGTTATGCTAAATGAAAGATTGTTTTGGGTAGGAGGCGGCAGGACAAAGTGGTTAATAGCAACAGGCAGATTATTTCAGGCAAGGGCACCTTCTTTTGGGGAACGTCAGGGACCCATCAGGCAGATGACCTCATCAGTGCTGACCAGGTCATTCCAGGCGGGCTGGTTTAACATTCCCCTCCTCGGAGAGGCTGGGGACATGGGGCTTAGCGCGAGTGACTCCATTTTGGTCCTGTTGTCTCTTCAACACTCCAAATTCAGCTCAAGTCTCAACAGCGGAGCAAGTGTTCTGACTGCAATGACAGATGACACATAAAATTTGTAGCAGCTTTAGTCTCTATGTAACAAGGCCTACCCACCGAGCGCCAAGACAAGAAAACAAAATCGGAGAGATAGCCCTTAAGGGCTCCCATGCAGATCTTCCAGAAGAAAGGCTTGGAATGCTTCCTTCCCTCAGGATGGAAATTTTGTGGAACTAGCTTGAGAATAAGAGAAGCCACTGTTAAAAGACTCATTTTAAAATAGTTAAAACTCAAGCTGGTCACTGAGAAGCAGGCTCCTATCAGAAAGGTTGTTTTTCCCAGAACAAAACAAGTTTAATATTTGTCAAAAATGATTTTGATGATCTTATTCTATGGCTGGCAGAGCAAAATAACAATCAAGGCTATACCAGGCCAGATAAACTTAACATATTTTTTTTTTAAAGAAGATATTGCGCCAAACAAGAGTAAACTCAAACTGCAGCAGTACATAGGCCTCGTTCTGAAAACTTAAATCAATACTGCGCATGACAGTGGAGAATTTGCCTTTATAAGTTCCTCAGACGGCTGTTTTCTTCTGCCCTTGATGAGTGGAAACTTGAGATGGAAGGTGAAGTATTTAGAGGTGAGATGGGAAAATTTTTAAAGCTGAATTCAAAACGGAGGCTTCGTAAGATAGTAATGTGGCCATGCTGAACTATGTTTCCCAGAATTCCCTTTCCGGTATGTTTCTGATTAGGGTGGGCCACAAAAGACATTCTTGAGAGTTTTTTTTTAAAGATTTTATTTTATTATTTTTAGAAAGAGGGGAAGGGAGAAAGGCAGAGAGGGAGAAAGACATCAATGTGTGGTTGCCTTTCACCTGCCTCCAGCCACAGACCTGGCTGGAGACCTGGCTTGCAACCTGGTGATGTGCCCTGGCTGGGGAATCGAACCAGTGACCTTTGGGTTCGCAGGCCGGCACCTTATCCACTGTGCCACCAGCCAGGGCCTCTTGAGAGGTTTTGAGGTAGAATGATGTGGCTGCTATTCCGCATGTCTTGGATGTCACCACTGAGCAGCTGACTCACCCCTCACCCTATTGGTATAACTCTCCCCTCAACTCCCCCTCCTCACATGCCACCGAGGGTCATGGGGACGTGAACGTGAGAGAGACAGTTTGGAATGCCCCATGGTCGCCCATGCACGGGCCTCGGTGAAGGACGGGCTGTGCGGCAAACGCCGTTCCGTTTCTCACGCTCACCCTTCTTCTGTCTTTGCCCCAACTCTTGGTTGAAATCAAAAAGGGGAAAGTGTGTGTGTTGAGCTTATTCTCTTGATATTAAAAAGATGAGGATATAAATTACTTTATGCAACATCAATACAAAATGCCGAAGGAAGAGGTACTCTATAATGAGTTACGTGAACAATACAGAGAGCCAACATAACGAAGTAAAACGTAGAGTTATCCTTCCCTCTTCATTTATGCAAGTGAACACGTATTGGTGAGTTACGAGTCGTGAAACGAAAGACCAGAATTCCCAGCTCTGACGGCAGGCATTCCTCAGAGACCATGCCCCTGACATTCAGTAATGCGGGTACCGCAGGTACCAGAGAGTCGCATAAATGGTTTGGGAACCCCTGGAGACAGAGCGAGATGAGAAACCAGGCCCATGGAAAAGGGGAAAAAGAGTGAGTTTGCTGCTGGGGAAAGCTCCTCCTGTGCCATGGTGGGTGCAGAAAACATACCTTCCGCACGTCACCGCTGGCATCAGAGTGCTAAATAAGGCCACCAACACACAGTGAGAGCCTGGGAAAAGCTGAGCCAGAAAAAGAAAAACAGGCCCTGGCTGGTAGCACAGTGGATAAGGTGCTGGCCTGCGAACCCAAAGGTCGCTGGTTCGATTCCCAGCCAGGGCACATAACCAGGTTGCAAGCCAGGTCTCCAGCCAGGTCCGTAGCTGGAGGCAGGTGAAAGACAACCACGCATGGATGTTTCTCTCTCTCTCTGCCTCTCTCCTTTCCCCTCTCTCTGGAAATAATAAATAAAATCTTAAAAAAAAAAAAGTGATGGGTTTGAGGAAAACTTCTATATCTATTTAAGAAAGAAAGAAAAAAAAAAAAAAAAAGGAAATACCTAAGCACCCCCCTGAACCCCATTCCTGTCTCATTTCTTTAGTTTCAAGTGAGAGTCTGCAGATTTTTATACCAAATCTGATGAATGCAAAGGCCTCTGGAGAGATGGGTTGAACTAAATAGATGATGTATTTTTATTTGCAAACCTGGGGAGTTAAATACCTAATTCAGCCACCCGGCAGATACTTGCCAAGGACCCACTGTCCTCTGGGTGAGGGGTAGAAAGGAGTGTGGACAGCCCTTGTGGGTTCACTTTGGAGGTGGAAGGAAACCCAATAATTTAAGAAAGGCTGTAAATAATAGTATGTGAGTGAGACCATTATGCACCATAGGTATCAACACCAGCTTTTCCACCTGGGAGGGTCATCTTTTTTAATTTATTAATTTTTAAAGATTGTATTTAATATTTTTAGAGAGAAGGGAAAGGAGGGAAGCAGAGAGGGAGAGAGACATCCATGTATGGTTGACTTTCACCTGCCTCCAGCTACGGACCTGGCTGGAGACCTGGCTTGCCACCTGGGTATGTGCCCTGGCTGGGAATCGAACCTGCGACCTTAGGGTTTGCAGGCCGGCGCCTTATCCACTGAGCCACCAGCCAGGGCCAGGAGGGTCATCTTTGTGAAAATGAGAGTCATTAGGAAGGGGGAGACTGTTGGGTTTTGGCTGCACCCCGCAGCGATGACAAAAGCCCCCACTGGGGAGTGTCATAAATGCAGAGGCCCCGAAGCCCTACCTGCTTGACTGAAGAGCACAGCAGGCTCTTCCGGGAGTTTTCTGGCCCTATTACTCTTTCTTGGAGACCACGGCGGAGGAGGGGGCTGGTTCTCACACCACCCCGCTGCTGTCCTCAAAGCCTTGGGTGGGTGTCCACCCGCTGCCACACCCATCTGCGGTGACTGGCTCGTCCAGGGACTGCCCCGATCATTTCATCGATTTGCTTTGGTCGTAGGCTAAACAAAGGCGTTAAATATACCAAGCGTGTGTCTTTTTCTATTTGCTTCTTGAAAAGAAGTGTAATTCAACTCTTCCAGAGGGATTGTCCTCATGTGACACTGGGTGACACAGCATTTTCTACAACGTCGTGGTGCAGCCTAGACCAGTGTCTTTGCCGATCGCAAAAGGGGTTCAGGGAGGATGCGCCTTGCACCAAGCAGTTCGATTGGCTTCCGAACTGGTTGCGTCCCTGTCACCTCTCCAGATGTCCCTGTCGTGCTCAGCAGGACCTGGGACTCCAGGGCCCGTGTCACGGGGAGGCAGGCCATGAACCAGCAAAAGGAAAACTGTCCTCACACTTGAGCTATTTGCCATCTGGCTCAGGAATGGAGAGAGGCATGGTGGCTCCCTCAGCAGGGACGGGGCTGAGTTTCCCTGATGCGGCAGATGGCAGGGGCACAGGAGGGGGTCACTGGACTGGAGGGTCTCCTGGCCTTTCCTGGGGTGGGGGGGAGTTGTGCCGTCTCAGAGGGCAAAGGTTAAATCTGTAAGTCACACTATGGGGCATCAATGATAGTGTAAGAAGGGACAGAGACTTGTCTTTGTTCCCATCAGTGAAAGTCACCCCCGGGTAGCAAGAGATTGATTCCTGGGCACCGTGTGCTAAATAAATAAATGGCCCAGGAATGAAACCCTAATAGACGTCACTGGGGAAAGTCATTTGCAAACAAATCTTTCTGCCGCTTGGGGTGCACATGACGTCTTGGGGAGAGGTCAGCGCGTCTCCAGCACGTTTTTAATTACTCATGCTAATTATCGGCAGCATCATTTGCATATCGTTATGGGGCAGGAGGTACAGAGGGCAGAGACTGGCGAGTATTATTTTTCTCCTTCATCTGGGGATGAGGGATCTCCCACCTAGGATGCCTTTGCCAACAGCCGGGGTGAGGGAAGCAGGGTCCTCTCCTTGTGTCCTCAGGAGGGTGGCAGCTGGCAGTCCTGGAGCTGAAGACAAATGCGGCTTTCTCTGCACTTGTATTTATTCCTTTACCTAGGCCTACATCTGTGTCTAACCCACACCTCCATGCACCTAGCTACGGCATCTTTTTATATCTACCCGCTACCGCAGGTAGGTAGCTAATTATTAATAAAGGGAGCAAAGGGAGTGAGACATTGAACTTCGATCTACTAGGAGCAGGAGCCTGTTTGGTTTACCAGGGAGCTGCAGCTCTACACCCGGGATCACAGTGTTGCTCGCCAAGGGGACCCACACCCCTTCCTCCCACCCCGCCTGTTAGGGGACGCAGGGCGGGTGCTTGAGACCCGCCCTCTAACGAGGGGTGGACCCACCGAAAAGCCCGCAAAAGCTTGGGCAGTCACCGCTTAGTTTGAAAAAGCACCTGGTCCCTCCCAAACACACGTTCATCTAATCCTGGGGAACAAAGAAGCCCCTCCCCACCGCTCGCCCCTGACCCCCACTTGGCCACGTGTCTGCACCCTCACTCTCACCTGGAAGCACGGGCTCACCAGGGCCACAGCAGGCGGCATGAGCCCCGAAGAACTGAAGCAGGAACTCTGGACTTGGGCTTTTGTCTTGGCCTTGCTGAGGGCAAGGTTGAACTTCTCCCACTGCAGGACGGAGGGAGGTGGGACATTGGAAACCCAGGGGCAGCTGTCCACCCGAATAAACCATGTGCCACATCACCACCTTCTTGGAGTGCTTTCCCAGTGATCCCGTTGAAGAGCCCAATTTTCACAGACCACTTATCTACCTGCCCATCTAACCCCATGGCCGAGTTAGAGCATTTTACGGGCACTCTCAATTCTGCCAGGTGTGGGGATAAAAGAACTAAGTTCTTCTGGCTGGAGGAGGGGACCCCTCAGGGCATCATGTTAGCAGTGGGACTGTGGGCCAGTTGAATGTTCTGCCCACCCCTGGCCTCTTCCTTGTGGCTTCAGCCTGGTGCGCTGGGACCCCCGGAGGGGCTCCCAGACTTGCATGGACAAGCAGGGGAGGGTGGCATTTTAACGCCCAGCTTAGAGGTAGAGGATCTGAGAAATCTTACTGCTTGTTTGCCTCGCTGTGGATGTCTTTTCAGAGTGGTGGAGTCTGCTCAGTTCTCTCTGCTGCTGGGATGTCCATTTCTGGCTCCTCTGAGTGCTGGCTCATGCAGGGGTCCCGAGCCTGCTCCCTGGCCTCCCGGTGGGACAATCTGTGGGGCATGTCAGGGTTAGAGACCCCCCACACACACACTATGTGGATTAGCCAAGACTAGGCTTTATCTGGGGCCGCATTCTTGCTTCACTCCTTCCCTTTCCGCCTCCTGCTTCCTCCACCTGCGTCCCTGACTCTGGTCCCCGAGAGGGAACCCAGCTGAGACATCTGCCTGTTTCAAAAGAGGTGTCTGGGGCTCTGCACAGCCATTACCTGCCTGGGGTTTGGCAGCAGGCGAGTCAGCCTCTGTGCCTCCATTTCCCTACCTGTGAAATGGACGCAACCAGGGTGCGAGGACTGAGGGGAGCAGGTGTGTAAAGCGCACACCACGCAGCAGGTGCCCAGGTTCCAGGCCGGAGGCCCGCCGTGTAGCTTCCCCCTGGGGACCGAGAGACGCGTCTTTGGATTTCTAGCCCCTTGCTCTCCTTGTTTTTATAGTGAATCAAGCCAGGAGCCCTGGGCTTCCCCCAGGCCCGCCGCCCTGGTGCCCTGAGCAGCGGGCAAACGCTCAGACCTCCAAGGCCTTTCTCGTCACAGGGAGGGCTGTGGGCCAAAGCCAGGTGTGGCCCCGCGTGGTATCCCACGGGCTTAGGTACCCCGAGGCCCGGGCCCATTTTCTTCACCTTCTCCACGGCCTTCTGAGACGCCTCTCCCGCCTCTCAGCCATCAGCCTCTTTGGCCTTCCACGCTGCGGGGGAGCCAGGCCCAGCCCGACCCTCACCTTCCCAAGCGTTTGGTTTGGGGACCTTTGGGGTAAAGCCACAGGTTAAGAAGGTGGGGAACAGGCCCTCCGCTGAGCGCTAGGGTTCTAGCATTGGGAGGTGTCCAAACAGCACAGCCGAAAGTCCTCGTGTTTGGGGACCATAAGCAGAGATTCTCTAGGGGCGGCTGCTAAAGTGGGTGGTCCTAGGGACCCCCACACCTTCCACCATGGGTGAGTCCTTCTTTCCCTGGGAACCTGCCTTTGTGGTGCGACAGGCGCAGTCACACCTTCCGGGCACTAGATGGCGACCAGGCTTCAAGACGGCTGAACCAGCCCGGGACCTGTGGACCTGGGCTTGGCGGGTTCCCTGCGACAGGGACCCTGGGAGGCAGACATCATCGCCCTGGTGCTGGCGGGCAGGGGAGCTGAGGGCCTGGTGGCCAAGGGCCTCGTCCAAGGACCACACACGCTGTCCTCTGGCTGAGGGGAGCCAGGAGCAAGGCGGGAAGCAGAGGCAGTGGGTGCTGGGAGCAGCTGCCCAGGGCCACCCTACCTCCTCGGCCAGGGGGCCCACAAAGGTACTTCATGGCGACCCCGCTACTCAGCTCCTACCAATGGGCCGGCGCAGTTTTAAACGCTTGCCAGGTATGGGCGTGTTTAATCCTCACACGGGTGCCTGTGGGCTAGGATGTCACCGCTGTCTCTTAACCGATGGGGATACTGAGTCAGAAAAGCATGAGATGCTGCTCATGCTTTTGTGACCCAGGGTCACTGCTCTACATCCCTTTGCGTTGCTTTGCAAATGACCCACATGGACAGCGGTGTCGACCTCCACTCAGTTCTGGGCTAGAGCCTTCCTTCTATTGGCCCCGAAGCATCAGGGTGGCCCTTTCTGGGACAGTGGGGACAGGGCCTGTGGGTGACGCTGTGACATACTTGACCCGTCGCTCCATCCCAGGCTTGTAGACGTCTGAGCACTTTCTAGAAGATTCCTGTGTGAGTCTGCACAGGAAGGAGAGTGCTGGCTGCTGTCTCTTTCTTTTAAAAAAAAAAAAGTTTTTAAAAAGTTTACGTAGCGTTGGTACACAATCTTACATTTGTTACGTTGCTTTCAGGTGCAGCGACCTGGTGTTTTTATCCTGTGCGAGATCTTTCTGCCATGGGGACCCACGAGGCAGAAAATGAAGCCGGGCTGGGGCAGGTCTCAGTTTGCTAAGGCCCGGCCTTCGCAGCCTCCCTAAGGCCAGGATTCAACACTTCGGACCCCCGGGCGGAAGCCGCTGCCTCCCAGGATGGGCTCCGGCTCCAGCCAAGGGGGCTAAGTTGAAATCAGAGCTTCCTCACCTCCCAAGGTCCGAAGGTTGCGTTTGCAACTAGTGGCTCACTTCATTGAAGTTATTAATTTTTTCCTGTAATGAGGTCAAATTTTTGACACTAGGTGGGGCGTGGTGGGAATGTTTGAATGGGAACCAACAAGAACCCCGCTACTCAGTATGATCAGGCTGAGCCCTGAGAGCCCTCGACCTCTGGGGACAAACTTTACCAGTGATGTGCTGACTCTAACCCTCCGACCCCCAGGGAACCAGCACAAGGTCAGCGTCACCCCGTCCAGAGGTACCAACTGGGACATTCGGGGCTCCGTCTGCTTTCTTGTGTCAGGGTCCCTGGCTAGCATGGATGGGCCTGTGCCCTGTGGCCCTCCCTGGGGAGGGTGGCATGGGGACCCCCTGCTATATTTGGCCTCCACCAGAAGACTTGGCTTGAAAGGGGAATTTAGACTCATGTTATTGTGTTGGTGCTATAACTTGAAATATTAACATTTTAGTCTCTTGACAAGAAGAGACCAGTGATTTGAGCAGCCCAAGGTGCCCTCAGACTTTATCTAAAATATCATTTTAAGGAAGCTTCCTGCAACCAGCCCCTGCCAGCACTGTGTTGTTCCCTCCCTGTGGTGACATCTCAGTTTGCTGTGATGTACTAATGGGGTCTGAGCATGTCCCCCACCACCTCACATGAAGCTCTGTCCTTGAGTTTGACAACCAGGCCGGGAAATGGTGTTGAACCTCAAAAACCTAAAGCACTAGAACAACTAAAAAAAAAAAAAAAAAAAAAAAGAATAAAAATAAACACATTCAATCACAGAAGGGGAAAAATTACCCACACCAGTCAGCCTGGTCACACAGGAGGCTGACTAATTATATCATATCATCTACCTCTAATGGCCCACTGTGCAGTTATTACCATTGGTGATGTGGAAGTGTCGTTGACAAAGAAAGATGTTCACAACACCCCTTGTGAGACACGCAATTTACAGAGCCGCTCATTAAACAGCAGGCAAGTGTGCAGAGGAAAACATGTGGAAGCACAGCTCTAGGATAGAAAGCATGTGGCAGTTCAACTCTGGAATAGAAAACATGTGTGGAAACCCAACTCTAGAATAGAAAGCACACGTGGAAGCACAACTCTAGAACATAGGCGTGTTTACACCTGCAGGAAAGCAAGTATGACCGACAACGCTGGTTGAGCACCCGACCCATTTCCTTGTCCTCCTGGGTTCACGGCTAAGTCATGTTTCCCAGCCTCCCTTGCAGGTAAGTGTGGCCATAACACATCTCGCCAATGAGACAGGGCAGAGTTGATGCATCCAGCCTGGCCTGGTGAAGCCCCCTGTGTCTTAACCTCTGAGCTCTTTTCCCATCTGCTGGCTGGAGCTCAATGCCCAGGGTGACGGTGACTTTGAAAGCCACATGTTCAAGGCAGCAGAGCTGTCAGCAACCTGGACCCTTGAATACCTGATCCTTGAAACAGAGCCCTGCACCCCACCGACACACATGCCAGCCTAACCTTGCATTGGACTGGTACTTGCGCCGCGTCCATGAGGGCATCTTAAAGGGCGGGGACTCAGGGGGGTGGACACGAAGAGGGACGGGGGTCTTGAAGACCGCTTGGCAGGTGTTTCAGAGACTCATCTTTGGGGGCCTCTCCCCTGAACCACTCCACCGGCTGAAGCTTCAACGCAGAACCAACAAAACATGTCACATTTCTTCTTTTCCTCTTTTTAAGAGAGCTTGCTATTTGCCAGGCCTTCTATAAAGATAAGTTTTATACCCTGGATTCTTTTCCACAAAACTCCAACCAGCTGCACCAGACCCTTTGCTGAACCCACAGGAGATGGTCGGTGTGATTCCCCGGGCTGGGAGCTGGCAGGTGCACCACGGGGAGTGGCCCAGTGACCGAGGGGGAGGCCCCAGGCCCCGAACCTGCCATGCTCGGGACAGGTGACACCACATCGTGTCTCCAACGTCTGCTTCTTACTAACAGGCGGTTGCGTGTGTTCACGGGGCTGTGCAGACGTCAATCACATCCACAAACACGGAGGGGGACTTGCCAGCGTGGAGGAGCACTTGCCGTTCCCAAGGTCGGCACAGGTCATCCCCGTGGTCAATGTTAAAGGAAGACGCAACCCTCTGCCTGGGGGGGCGGCTACCGCTTGGCCCCAGCGTCCATCTGGGCACAGTAGGGGCCACTTGTCCCCCTTACCAGGCAGGGCGTGCAGGGACGTGTGCCCCCGAGCCCAGCGGGGCCCTGCTGCTGAAAAGGACCCTTGGAAGAAAATTCTCTTGCTACATACACATCAAGTGTCCTACTTGTTATTTAGAGTGCTGCCTTTTTACATTCTAACATGTGCCTTTTCCTTTCAGAGGGGGGAGGACTCCGGGGCTCCGTTAGGCCCTCCGTTAGGAATGGGTGAGCCACGCGTCACCGCAGTGGGGAAGGACCGGGAATCCGGCTGCGGTCCAGGGACCAAGCAAGCTCCATGTAGCCACCGGCCGTCACCATCACCGGTGAGGCCCCTGCCTTCCCCGGCCAGCTGCGTGGGAACCAGCGTCTTCACCCAGACCCCGGGCTCCGGGTGTACCCCGCGAGCGGTTAGAAGCGCCTATAAAGACTCGTAAATGATTGACACGGGGGCTCAGCGAAGCACTTCCAGCGCTTCTAACCACTCGCAGTAAATGTTAATCATCACCTTCAGACTACAGGCTCAGATAATGAGATCAAACGGACGGAAGGTCACAACTTCCCTCCTGCTTTTCACAGGCGCCAAGTCAGAAGAGGCTCTGACTCTTTGTGAATGGGCTGCAGACTACCCGAGAGAGGGGGGCGAGTTTAACTATGGGGTGACCAGCGGGCACAACCCGCCCGCCCTAGCCACGCCTGGCGAAGGGCGAGGGGCGAAGGGTTGTTTGGAAGAAGCCTGGCTATTCTCTTTCTGGGAGCTCAAGTACGACGCTGCGGCCAGATTAATCATTGCACTTAGCCGTTCTGAGCCTGGTTCACCACTGGAGTCCGAGTTTGAGTGCACAGATAGGAACCTGCGGCTCTCAAGGGGGAGCCCGATACTAAATCCAACCCCGATACTGACTTGGAGCCCAGCCTCCTCAAGGGGCAGGTAGCCCAGTAGTCTGCTTCCCGCGCGCTCTCCGGCCTGCTCAAGCGCCCTTGTCTGGGTTTCACCTGTCCCCTCCTTGCAAGGGCAAGTTCACGAGGAGAAGGGGGAGAGCCCGTGTCCTCTGGGTGGCAGGGTTCGCTGCGCTCCTCTGTCCCAGTTTCTGGGGTCCCTGTCCAGGTGTGTGGCCTTCAGAGGACGGACGTGTCCACCCTCCTCCAGAGTATTTGCTCATGGCCTTCCTTTCCCTTCAGAGTATCTTCTTCCCATCCAGCAATTGCGGATTTAGTTTGCTCCCGTCCCCAAACTGGCAGTCCAATCCAGACCTGCCCAGTTCTCCCCACAGCTTGGGGCGACCCCTGTCTGCTGTCCCTTGGGCCAAGAGGAACCTCCTGGGACATGAGGACCCCATGCAATGCAGGACAGGGACGGAGGGCAGACTGGGCCCTCTTGGGCAGCGCTTCAGGGCCTCCTGTGCCTGTGCCCGTGCAACCCCCACGCTGTTGCGCAGGTACCAATGATGAACCAGGCGGGGGGGCAGGAGGCAGCACCTCCTCTCACCTGGGCCGACGGCCAGAGCTCAGGGGGGAACAGACCTCAGCCAGAGCTGGTTCAGTGGGAGGTGCCGGTCACAACTCCACTGACACTGGCCGCCTGCCGGCCAGCACGTTGCGGAGGAGCCAGCGTCACGTCTGGGCAGGGGCCTGTGGAACCATATACCCTTTTCTGCAGCTCAGCTAGACCCGCCCAGCTTCCTGCCCCATTTCAGAAGCAGGCAGAGCCCTGCGCTGTGGGGTGAGACCCTTGCGTTCTCATACAGGAGGACTGGCTGTCATGGGGGAAGACGGATGAGCTCCATCTCTAGGCCAGCAGACTAGTGGGGCTGGCGGACTCAACCCCACGAAGGGAGACAGTTCGGGCCAAGGGCGAGGCCCAACCGTGGCTGTCACTCCCAATGTCATCCTCCTGTACTGTGACACTCGCCATGCGGCCCCCACGGGCTCTCCTCTCTGTGGGTTTTTCCTATTCTGGACATGCCACGTGAATGGCCATTTAGGTCTGGCTTCCTTCCCCGAGCCTGAAGTTTTCAAGTTCGTCTCCATGGAAACAACAGCAGGCCTAGGTCGGAACAGCGGCCAGGATCTAGCCCACTGCTCACCAGCACCAACGGTCACTAACCAGTCCCCAGGCCCCTGCCCGGCCCGCTGCTGGGGGTTCCCAAAAATGATTTAAGGGCCAGACATCTGCTCATAAACCTCCCAATGTTCTTGCTACGGTTTAACTCAGGTCCTCGCGCTTCCACAATTAGTGCACAGAGTTGTAGATGAACAACTGAGGCTACCGTCCTTTGTGGGGTCCTCAGTGGCCGCCAGGGGCAACCTGGGCTTCCGCCGGTTCTCTGATGGGGGGTCCGACTCTGCCCGGAGCAGCCCCGGTCAGAGCGATGCTGCGCCGCGTGCGGGCGTGCGGTTGCTGCGGGCCCTGCTGGCGGTGGGCGCCTTCCCTCAGCTCAGGTCTGCAGCGTCCTCCTGATCCCCCTTCCGAAGAATGTTGACAAGACAAGGCCGATTCACCCTGGATTTGTACTCCAGGGGGGTCTGTGCCATTCCAGGACCTGCTGTTGACCTTGAAAGGTTCAGCCCCTTCATGTTTCCAGTCGCCCAAGATGGATGAGACCTTGAGGAACCGATTCACGCTAACTGCATTTACAGGAGGTTGATTTACAACCTGGGTTGGCATTTGGTTAATTTACGGGTGGGGTCTGCAGGAGGCTCAACCGCTCCACACACAGGGGCTGAGCAACAAAGCTATTGTTCTTGCTGGTGCAGAGGCTGCACAGGTCCCGCCACTGTTCAGACAGGCTGGTCTCCACGCAGCGGCTTGGCGCTGCCATTTCATGAGACAGGGAAAGGGGTGCTCTGGGGGGGGGGGGTCTGAAGTAACACAAAGCACCTCCACTCACAACTCACTGGCTAAAGGAAGTGATGCAACCATGTCCAATCTGTGGGGGAAGGGGGTGACGGTTCCTGGAGTGTCTACAGGAAAAGAACGAGGACTATTGAAGAGGAGCATAGATGGCCACAGAGGGACCCCCTTTCTAGCAACTAGAACCCCCTGTCTATTCCCTCCTGGTGGTAAAGCCCCTGAGAGATGGGGTCATCAGACTGAGGTCAGTGGGCCCACCTGCATAGCAGGATCTGAACATGCAACTGTGTTTCTAATAATACTGAAGGCTATTAGTGACCATTGACATTGGCTTACTGCATACACTGTGTTGTGTTGTGTTGTGTGGCCTGTTTGGAGGAGACAGGGCGAGCCTTCTTGGCACCTGTGTTGGTTCAGCTTGATGATCAGAATATTTGTGGCCCTCAAAGACTGGGTCCCCTCGGAACCATTCATTTTTGTGCACCTCACCATGCATGTTACTTACTGACAAACATTTTGTAATAGATGTAGTTACTTTCTCTTTCTAGCCCATGGATGGGTGGATGGGTGAATAAATGAGTGAATGAATAGACAAACAGATAGATTGATTTAGCTATAGATATAGATATAGTTTGTGTGTGTATGCAGGTATATAGGCATATATTATATCAGTAACTAGCTATAATCATCGGTGATTGATGAATCCCACGGTTCATCTCAGTGAGGTTTCTTATTTTTTTCTGTGAGATTTTGGAAGCCCATTGGCCCCCTTGGTTCCCCTTGAGAGCTATCCTAGCATTATCAGGAAAACACTTCTCTTAGCTTACCCCCAAATTCTGAAGGAAACCTAATGGCCACTATCCATTACCTAATGACAATCTCAAGTACGGGAAAATCTCACGCTCCTGCGTGCAAAGGGATGATGGCATGATCTCAGGGCTTTCTGTGCCTTCGTAGGGGAGGATCTTCCTCTAACTACAGAACACGGTATTTTTCATTTACTTACCTCGTTTACTAATAACTATCTCAATGGGTGGTACTCATGAAGCTTTTTTCATGGACGATTTTGTGGTTCAGTGAAGGAGAATCATTTCCCTTTTAGTTAGTTTAACTTACCATATATCTTCCTTAATTGTATTTAATTAATCTTTTTTTTACGCCTGATTGTACTACAGTTGGTTACTCATCCTCACTTTGGTATTTAAACATTTAAAAAGTTTTTGATGTTTGTGACTTCCCCTTGAAGCCTTCCCTTTGCCACATAGAACATAATTAAAGATAAATTAACATAAAATACACCCAGGAGATGCAAGCAACCCCAAATCGCCCCCCTCCCATTTTTTGGCATTGATGTTAGATGAAAGCTCCCTATAAATAAATGACCCTTTACTTTACAGACTACACTCCAGCCTCAGTCTTGATTAAAAACCCAAAGGTTAGCTGAAGTTCAATCCTTGGTAGCTGATTGGAGCCTTCCCCCCAAAAGTCTGGATCTTCGAACTCAACAGACTTCCTTGGCAAATTGTTCATTCTTCTTCAGAGTGAGAATTGTCATTCAAGAACACTTCCTGCTTCCCCTGGATGCCAAGGGTGGGTTTCGATGGGATGGTGGAAGGCCCCCTCACCCCAACTAGCTTCTCTGTTTTCTCCCAGGGATGGCTTCCCATGGCCATGGCCAATGGCGGCAGCTTTTCACAGCACCCCTTGCTGTCATCACCTTTTATGACAACCAGCCCCTGGTGCGGATGTTAGAGCCAACTTCCTGCCCTTTCCTGGTGAATCCTCCAGCAGCTGCCTTGAGGTTCAGTCCATGCAGCCTTGGAGAGCAAGGGCTCCCTCTCACCCCACCTAATGAACCCCACAGTGGGTCCTGCACATAGTAGGTACTCAACGAACGTGTGGTGGGAAAACGCAACTTCTAGAATGAACCCTATGAAACTGCCCATATGCAACTGCTTTTGACCCGCAAAAATGACCATTTCATTCAGATCAACCAACTCACTTAAGAGATGCAGTCATTTTCGTCTCATTAAATTTGTAATATACATGGTTCTTCCCCGTTCTCAAACATTTTCCTAAGGCCAAATACGGTGGTCGGCTGAAAACTTGGGGCTTGGCCTCCGCTTAGGCAGCACCATGTCGTTGTTCCCCCGAATCATCTATGCTTTGCGTGATTGGAAGGCACGGATTTTAGCAAACTGTGTGCTGTCTCCCCACGTGACGCTTTTCTCGCTGTAAAGCTGAAGCAGCTCCGTGAGTCGCTGAGAAGTTTGAACAGGTTTCCACTCTGGACGGGGTCCCGCGGCAGCTCTGCTACGGTCTCTCTCGCCAGCCCTGACAACAGCGACACGCCACCCCACAGCTACCTGGAACACGGCGGGCGAGCCAGCGTCTTCAGGCCGGGACGGGGTAGGAGCTGAGCTGAGCTGCAAGCCACACGCAGACAAATACAGACACTTCTGGGGAGCCGGCCCAGGACTTCGCCTGACAAAATTGGGATGGCCTTTTAGTGTCTGTTTGCATGAAGTCACTCTATTACCTCCTCATTGAGGGACCTGGGGCCGGTGCCACCAAGGGAAGGAATTATGTGGTCCGCTACTTCTCCTGGGGGCCTGCATTTTCCGCTCCCCACCAGCTCTCATCGCTACTCTTCCCAGAGGGGTGATGAGCCAAGGCAGGTTGAATGGAAGAAAAGCAGTGCGTTCAGGGAGTTGTAGGCAGCATGAAGGAGCAGCAGTGCATTTTGGGAGCTGTGGTCCCCAGCAGCCTGTAATGATCGCCAATACCTAGGCTGTGCTGCTATGCACCAGTGCTGTATTGAGAGCGTAGCTTACATTACTAATAAAATTTTGATTAAGTTTTCACTTTCAAGCAGTGGGGTCTCCTCTTGACTAATTTTATTGCTTTACCCTTGGGCGTTCTCTGGATTCTCCCCATCTCTATGACGAACAGTGCCTGCGTACATTTCGGAATAAATCTAGCAGTCCTTAAAAAGTACAGTTCAATGACCTATCTGCCCATCCCCAGCAGGTCTGTGCTGCTGCTCTCTGAAAGACATCCTTCCCTCCTGGAATCATTCAAGAACCAAGCACTCTCAGCTGTGCTCAGGTTGAAATCCACCTGTGGGTGTTTGTCATCACTCCAAGGGAGAGTCGCATTCATCGTGATCCATAGTAAGAATGTCTAACCACGGCTTTGATCATCTTGCACATTTAGCTTCTAACTTAATTGTGTACGATCAGGTCTGCAAAGCTCTGATTGCCTGTGTAATTAAGGTTAAATAGTCTCAAAATATTCTATTAAATTCTTTTGTTGTCTTTGAAAAATTCACGTGTGCTTATGGTGAAGAATTCAAGCAGGGTAGAAATAGTTCCAAGAGGAACGCTAAAGAGAAAAATCGCCCGAATTTCTGAACCTGAAAAAGAAGCTTCTCACCTTAAGAAGAATATACGACCTGACAAAAGATCCTTAATGCTGGAAGACAGATCTAAGCAAAAAGGATTTCCAAAACAAACGTCCCATGAATTCTATTTCGAGTCTGCATTTCGATGAGAACAGCCTACAGAATGTGATTTACTGGAACAGGACTCTCCCAGGCTGTCAGAGGTTATGAAATCTCTCCCCTACCTTCATACTCACCCCTCCCTGGTTTCTGCCCTGTGCCCAAGATTCTGCCCACCTTGGGGAAATCACCCCACCTCCCTAATCCCCAGACTTCCCAGCCTCAAAGGCCCTCCATGCCTCACAGTTCATGGGTTGTTTACCCCCTGAAAATGGAAAGTCTCCCATAGGAGCTTGGGTGGCTGGGGTGAAGTGGGGAGCCCAGGAGCATGGGGGCAGGTGAGCAGCTGGGAGTCTTGGGCAGCTGGAGTGTACACAAGGAACGAAACTCAGATATCTGGGAGCGAGAAGAGACCAAATTTAGGAAATTTCATTTCACCCACAATTTAATCAGGGGTTGGCTTAAATTTTATCATCTGTGTCTTTGATGGCCAGGACAATAAAAAATAATAATTATATGGTCCACTAAAGCCTGCAGTTTGAAAAGAAACACTCTGGTGATGGGTCTTTAAATTATCCTGGGGCTGCCTGCATTTCCAGGCCTGGCCGTTGGTAGGTCATTGACCAACCGACAGAGGTGAAGGGTCAGACAAACTTCTCACACATGTGTCAGAGAAAAGAAATGCCAGTCTTTTCCTGAAAGAAAACAAACAAAAAAAATGATTCAAGGCACACACAGATCTCCAGCCTCCATTTGTGAGAATTTGATGATCTCACCCTCTTTCCATTGAGGTTTCCTTCTGCAGGTGACATGCATATCAAAGGACCCTGGTGATCCGAACAGTGAGTGTGTATGAAGTAATAGGAGATTGCACTAACAAAACCGCCCCTCTGGGGACAAGTTGCCACCTTCACACAATGGGTGGCACTGGTGGCCTGCTATTTGGGGTGGGCCCGCCCCCCTGACATGCAGGACAGGAGCTCGCTGGTGTACTCAATGCCTCTGGAGACACCCTAGCCCGCCCGGCACCCGCTGACCATCATCCAGTCCCGGAGATGATCGATTTGGGAGAGTCTTGAATGAAAATAACTCAGAAGACACAGTGACTGGAGTAGGAATTGTGACCGACCGCCTCTGCCAAGAAAGGAATGGCACCGTTTTCCGGGCAAGACTCCGTGCCTCATGCGTTTAAGACAGTGGCAACTGTTTCCTTGAGAGGACTGGGCGGATGCTCCGGGGGTACAGACCTGAGAAGCTCTCCAGGGCCCCGGAAGGACGCTGCCCTGCATCGGGTAAGCAGCGTGCTTACATCGGTGGGGGAAGTCACCCCCACCCCCAATGCCACCCTGTCCCGCACACATGCTGTCGGCACCCACCCCAACAAACAACTGCGAAGGCACCCAGATGACAGAACAGCCAGATCCTAAGGAACAATCTAGAGCACGCTGTAACCCCTGCAAGCAGACTCTAAAAATGCCTTTCCCTGTCTTTCCTCTGAGGCACATGGAGAATTAGCGGCTCTTCACTTAAGTGCGGCGTGGGCTGTCACTGCTGGGACAGTTTCGGCCTGGTGATGGCATTAGGTGAATAAGATTCAGGTCGGCAGGCTCGGTTCCGGCTGCTCGGGTCACTCGAGGTTAATGTCAGAGCGAGAGCCTGAAGACCATGTCTTCCCACCCCCAGCAGCTGGCAGGACAGCGTTTGCGCCACCGCCTGATGGGTCAGCCCAGGGGGTCAAGCGTTCCCACTGCCTTGCAGGGCAGGGTGGCTGCGCACCAGGCCCAGGAGCATTGCCAGCGAGGGGTCAGGTTACTATCCCAGGTTGCACAAGGAAAGATGGTGTACATGTGGTGGGTCTTACGGGTGTGTGTGTGTTGTGGTCGGGTGTCATGGGTTGTGGGTGTAGTGGGTGTGTGCTGTGGGTGTGTGCGTTGTGGGCAGGTGTCATGGGTTGCGGGTGTTGTGGGTTGTGGGTTGTGGGTTGTGTGTGTTTGTGTGTGTGTGTTGTGAGCAGGTGTCATGGGTTGTGGGTGTTGTGGGTTGTGGGTTGTGGGTGTGTGTTGTGGGTGTGTGGGTGTGTGTTGTGGGCAGGTGTCATGGGTTGCAGGTGTTGTGGGTTGTGGTTGTGGGTTGTGGGTTGTGTGTGTTTGTGTGTGTGTATGTTGTGAGCAGGTGTCATAGGTTGTGAGTGTTGTGGGTTGTGTGTGTGGGTGTGCGCACACACACAGATGTCTGCTTGTGCAGGGAGGGAATAGGAGCAGATTCCTCAAACTGAACTCCAGGTTAGGAAGGCAAGGCAGCTGGTCCAGAGAGGTGGGGGTGATAGATGTCATGCATCCAGCCTGGGGGTCCTGGAGGGACCCAGGAGCCAGGTCGGGTCAACAGTCAAGCTCAGAGAATGACCACACTCGTTCAGCCAACCGCCATATGGTCAGGCTTGAGGGGGACTGAAAAGCAGATGGTGTTTTGAGATCAGCGTAGAAATAACCCCACCTTGAGGCTGGCCCAAGGGACAGCAGTCCTTTACTTGATACATCTGCAAAGCCCCGAAGGCCATGTTCACACATTCCAGGTAGACAGTGGACAGTACAGTGTTCCATGAGTCATCTTTTCTGATCTTCTAAATGGCCTCATCAGGGCAGTGTGTGGGCCATCCTGAGGCTTAGAGAAGTCAGTGAGGGTCACACCGTGAGGAAGCCGTGAACAGGTGTTCCAAGCCAGGTGCTCTAGTCCCAAGGTCCTCACTGCAACACCAACCACGCTGCTAGAGGTGCTGCTTGTACCAGAGGCCAGCAGGTTACAAGTGTCGGAGTGAAGGGCTGGTCTAGTTGGGAGAGTAATGAGCACCCAGCCCTGTGGGGGCCTTACTTCCGTCCCTTAGGAAAGGAAGAGGAACTGGGGGTGGGCAGAGGAGGGGGCTCAGGTGGGGAGCCCGGGGATGGCCCCCGCAGGTGGTCAGGAGCCAGCTGTGGCCCAGGTGTGGGGGCAGGTGGGGTCTCGGGGGTCCTGGGAGGTGCAGAGGTTCACGGGAACGGCGTGGGAAGCTCTCCGCCCATGAGAGAGCTTCTCCTAATGAATTCTGCCCCGATACAGACGCTCGGACGGGCTGAAACCATGCCACCTCCCTCCGTCATCGCCACCCACATGCTGCGTGAGCGCGGCCGCAGTCAGCACGATAGACAGAAAGGGTTTCCTTTCAGAGATGATGGGCTTGATGGGCCCACTGACAAATGGCGGCTTCATTTCCGCAGCCCCGAAGTTTTAACTAATTTCCACGTGGTCAGGGAGGGGCCACCGTGTCTTCGGTCCCCACTGCTGGGTCTGACGGAAAGGAGAAGCCTCCGTGGAATGTGTCCTGGGAAAATCAGAGCTCCCCCTTCTGAGTGAAAGTGCAGCAGAAAGCTCTCTGGTGTCAATAGTCCCGTGGAGAAAAGGTCACCTGCCCTCTGACTGTTGTCACAAAGGTGGGACTCTCCTCAGATCAGCTCCTATGTCACCGGGGAGCCCCCACCCCCAACCCGCCAGGCCCTGGCTCCTGGCCGCCGCTGGGGCTGGAGGCCCGGCCCCTCTGCTTCCGCGGCATCCGCGGCCCCTCGCTGTGCGAACCCGTGGGTGACATAGTCACCTGGTTTTGCTCTGCTTTTAGCAAGAAAGAAGACTCTTTTTTTACTAGAACGCTATCCGTGTTTCGGTTAAAACGGTGAATGGAGCGTAGGCAATGAGCTCCCCACCCCGGATTTTAAACCAAGAAGGTGATTCCAAAGAGAAGGAGACACTTTCGCCCTGGAAACCAGGACGGGCGCGTTTCTACAGGACCAAGGCTTCACGGGCCCCCTGCTGGACGGCAGGCCCCGGGCATCAGACCGAGGGCGTGGGGCCTGACGTCCAGGGAAGGCCCGCTCAGGGCCAGCTATAAATGTCCACGCTGCAGAGGTAAGAGATTCGGGGGGCTGGGCAGGTACAGGAAGCCACCCTCCCTCCTAGTGAGTTCCCTAGAGCTGGCCGGCAGAGCACATGGCCCCTGGAGGCCCTTGTCACAACAGTGTCTCCAGCTATAGGCAGGGACACCTGTGGCGCCGTCACCTCCCGCTGTTGATAAGTGGCTTTACAGCAGGTGGAGAAGTGGCCGGCATGCAGTGCCTTCCTCAGCAAAGACGCTCGTGGGTGGGGCCACGGGGTCCCTCACAGAGGACGTGGCCTTGACCTGCCTAAGCAAAAAGCGTGGGTAAGTCAAGGCACGTACTTCTCCCCTATCTGGGCTTAGGCACTCCCCGCAGGGTCCTGCCTGCCCCCGCCTTTCCCAGAAGCCAGCAGGACCCCTGTGCGTGAGAAGCAAGTGGAGAGAAAGAGCTGGACACGTGAGAAGAGGCGACGGTCCTGAATGGGATCAACCAAGGTGCTCAGAGCCAACACCACCCTCATCATGACTCCTAATTCCTGGCGCAGAAATGGCTTATGGAACCTGGGAGAGGCGACCATGTCCGGTCTGCGTCCTCAGCGGACATTGGATCTGTGAATGGAGGAGGCACACAGAGCAGGATGGAATGGTTTGGGGTGAGAAGTACAGCTACTGAATTAAGAGGGTAAAATAGTCAGCAGAGGCAGGCAGGTTGCGACTGGATGCTCTGAACTTCTCAAAGGGGACGCACGCAGACATGAACGAGGCAAGCAGCGTGCACTGGACAAATGAACGGGAGACGCGCAAATTCGGGAGCTTCCGCCCGCCATCGCCAGCATGCAAATAGCTCTAAAGGTCAGCCTTGTCATAGGATCTTCCTGTCAGAGATGACATTTCATTTTTCATACTTTTAAAGTCTTTTTTTGTAAGTGCGGTTCTGAATCATCTTCCATTCATTATATTTTCTTCTTATTGAATTTATTGGGGTGACGTTGGTTAACGCAATTACATGGGTTTCAAGTGTACAATTCTATAATCCATCATGTCTACTACAGTGTGTGTACCACCCCAAGTCTCCCTCCACCACCATTATTCCCCCTTCACCCCCTTCCACTCCCCCCACCTCTCCACCCTCTTTCCCTCTGGTAGTCATCGTACTATTGTCTGTGTCTGGGAGGGTTTTTTTAAATTTTGTTTTTTGTTTTTTGCCTAATCCCTTCACCTATAGTTTGGGTCTCTCTCTCTGTCCCTCTTTTGATTAGCCTGGTAAGAATGGGGTACTTACAGGGTTTCCTGAAATTGCCCATTATGACCATCACCCGGAAACCTGGAATGCTTGCTAAGAATACAGATTTCAGGACCTGCCTTCAAATGTCCTGGATTTAAATTTCGGGAGGTAGAGGGACCTGGAAATTTAGTTTTATTAAACCCATCTGATTAAAATACCAATAAAAGCAGCTGGGATGATTCTTGTCAGTTGACAGCAGGTCTTCAGTGCAATTTGGTATTTATTTTACATCAGTGAATGCTGGACACGTTAAGCTCTCTTCGTAGTCAGTAAATTGAGGTGATGGAGGTTAAGTAAATGACCTGTCGTGGGATGTACTTCTGACGGGGTGGCGTGGCAACAGGACCTCAGGGGACCCGGTTCTCACAGGGCTGCGACAGTTTCTCAGTAAGGGTGGAGACCAGTTAACTGCCTTATCTGCCCTTTCCCCAGTTCCCATAACATTGCACATGAAATATATAAAACTACCCCATTCTGCGAAATAAGAATATCTACCGTTAAATTGCCAGCCGACGAGAAATTTTTCCCGATACCAGTGATTTTTCCTCCTTGTCACTTTTCATTTTATTTCATGCCGTTTCTATTTTGTTGGATGAAAGATAAGAAAACAAGGTGAATGAGAAAATGCGCGCTGTTTGATCCACTAATTTTTCCAGGTGACAGGCTATTCTGATGAAATGCAAGGAAAGCCAATGTTGCAATAAAATGTTTATCGCAGTGTCATATGTCACAACAAAACCTTTACAAAATACAAATCTCCAAGATAAGGTGGGGGGTTGCTAATTATGATTCAGCCACACAATGGGTTATTATTGAGAAATATCTGCTTAGGGCATTTGCTGGCCCGCAAGGTTGCAGGTTTGATCCCCAGTCAGGGCGCATACAAGAAGCAACCTATGAGCGCATCAGTAAGCGAGACAACACATCGATGTTTTGCTCTCTCTCTCTCAAAATCAGTAAATTTAGGAAATTCTAAAAACTATTTAGATTTAGGCTTGTAAATCTGTTTTATTAGTGTTTAAAAGTATGTGTCAATTGTAAAAATAACACAACAGTATTAAAAGGAACAAATGTGGAAATAAAAATCTGGTAACTATCCCAACACTCAGCATGGCCGTCCGTCCAGTTGTTGGTATATTTGCTGGCCTTCTCTCCTCCTGGACGTAGGAGGATCGAACCTTATGCCCACTTACAGTGAGATGTAGATTGTGAGCAGCTCTGGCCAATGACGTGTGAGCAGCGAAGAGTGAGCTGCCCATTTCCCTCACTCCCCTCAACAATGGATTTAATCAGTTATTATCAGCCATTGACAATCTGGTAGCAAGTAAGTATTTATATCTCTTTAGCTGCTTTTCTTTATTAATGAGGTTGATTTTTCTTTGATTATTAATGAAGTTGAACCCCTTCAGATGGCCCTTTTGTGACTGTTCTTCTGCGAACTGACTTCTTAAAGTCATTTAAGTAATTTTTATTGTAAGTATTCTTTGCATGTTAACCCATTGTCTTCCAGATGGGTTGCAAACATTTTATCCCTCTTCCTCATTTTTCTTTCAGCTTAACTCGTGATTCCTTTGCACAAAGGAACTAATGTCCCTATAGTCAAATTTCATTTTTTATTTAAAGGCTTTGCTCTTAGAACATGCTTAGAAAATGCTTCCGCACCTCAAAATGATAAATAATCATCTGAAGCTATATTGCAGTGCTTTTATATTTTGATTTCTTACTACTTAAACTTTTATAGCCTAGAATTTATTTTGGACTAAGGAGAGAATTCTAGCGATTGAATTTTCTTTTCTTTTCCAACTGCTTAATAAATGGTCTCAACTCTACTGATGAAGCCATTTACAAGTTCATTCTATCCCCGTTCATTTACAAGTACGTGATATTTTTGATAATGCGGGAACAAAGTCAATCCAATGTCATCTAAAAAGAGCTCAATGACACAAAATAGTAACAGGGAGAATGAGCCTGCTGTCCAAGCAAACATATTTACAGGAAAATTTGGAAGGAATTGTACAAGACTATCTTTCTGGAGAGTATTTTATACCCTAATACTCTGATGCAGTTTCTAAACTTCCTACCATGTGTTATTTCATAATCAGAATAAAGGGCATATCATTTTGAACCACTGTGCTCTTGAACAAAGGAAGGAGACAGCCCGTCAAGCCAGCTTCCTTTCCTCACGGCATTGTTTTCCTTATCCCAGCTACCTTGTTCAAAGTTCTCTGGAGTCGGGCAATGCAACTAATTTCCAGCTCTGCCGTGCCTCCATACCTCAGATTCAGCACCCCATAATCTTCCCAAACAGTGAGGATAAATCTAAGTTTTCCTGAGTGGAGAGTTATTGTGCATTTTTAGTGAAATAGTGAAATACTCAAAATGCTACCGCATTGTGCAGAGTGGGATAAGTTGGGGATCTGTAGGGCCCAAACTTTGCTCACTCGCCCTGCTTCCTTCTTCCTTTTGCTTCTAGTTACCATAGATTTTGGAAAAATACCATACTTAAAAAAAAAAAAAAAAAAGATTTTATTTAGAGAGGGGAAGGGAAGGAGAAAAAGAGGGAGAGAAACATCAATGTGTGGTTGCCTCTTGTGAACACCCAACTGGGGGCCAGGTCTGCAACCCAGGCATGTGCCCTGACTGGGAATCGAACCAGCAACCCTTTGATTTGCAGGCTGGCACTCAATCCATTGAGCTACACCAGCCAGGGCTGAAGTTGTTTTTCAAATTAACCAAAAAGTACCTTCTGACATTCCCATAAAACATAAACATAAACTCAAATGAAAAGTCCTTTCCACTATAACTCACAGTTCAATTTCTTTCTCCAGAAATTAATGTGTGTTCTTTCAGAACATTTTATCCGTGTTTAATTCATATATTTGTACATATGTAAATATTTGAAAGAATTGAGCTATACTATGTACAACTGAAACTTATGCGATGTTGTATGCCAATTATATCTCAATAAAGCTGAAATAACATAGTATGTCAAAGTTACGACAGATTGGAAGAATATACATACTTCATAATGTTGATTACTTCTAGTTGGAATAATTAGGACTAATTTTATCATTCTGGCACATTTCTCTACTTTCTCCAATAAATGTGCATTTTTTAAAAAAATGAGAAACATTGTTGAAAAACCAAAGCAAACCAAAAATACAAAACAGGGGAGAAAAGAAAAACTTCTTTCTCCTCAACCATGGAGCTCAAATTCTGGCTTCCCTTTCCAGGGACCAACTAGGCTCATTCACTTACCCCCGAAACTAGTTGGGAACAGAGGAATATGTTTTGCTGATTCCTGGTTGCGGGGATGTTCCGCCCAGCCCTGACCCTGTGGCCCCTTCCCTAGTTGGCAGATGAATGTCTGAGAGGCAGTGTGATGATGTCCTTCAAGCCCTCCTTCAACTGCTATGTGCTGGGTTGTATGCTGTCTCTGCCCCCCAGGCCCCTCTCCCCCTGCCCTTGGAAACAGGTAGATGTAATCAAGTTTAAATGATTATACTGGATTAGGGTGGATCCTTTTCCAATGACTGATGTCCCAATCAGAAGGAAATTTGGAGACAGACCCGCGGGGAGAACACTATGTGATGACTGGAGGTGGGGATGGGGATGATGTAGCCACAAGCCAAGGGTTGTGGGCAGCCACTAGATGCTAAGAGAGCAGCACAGGCCAGATTCATCCTCAGAGCCTGCAGAACTGTCAGAGAGGTGTTTGAAGCCATGGAGTCCACGGTACTTGGTCACAGCAACTATCGGGAGCTAGCACTTGCCACAATGTCAGGAGGAGCTCTGGGCCCGGTGCAGCCCTCCAGCGTCCTCTTACCTTGATTGGTAACAAGCCTGCAGACGCCTCCTCTTTTCTAGTACGGAGGTCATCGTAGCTTTGAGAAGGGTAGAACTGGGAGTGAATTTTGATCCTACGTTCTTTACTTCTGTGAGTCTTTTTCTCCAGAACTATGCATTAAATGAGAAGAAAATGAAGAAGGAAAAGGCTCAGGGAATGGACTCCTCGCCACTTGAGGCTGTGAGGTGTCCCTGTGTGCGCACCTTTGTCTATGTGGCTACGTGAATGTGGGACGAAGAGGGAGGTTGGTGGCGAGAGAAAGGGCACCGGGAGGTGCACTGACAGAGTGAGAAAGAGAAAGAAGGAACAGGAAGACATATTCTCAAAGCAATTTAGCTATTGGTCATGAAGGCGGCTGGAGATGCTGCTCCAAACGGTACAGTCTGCTTGGTAATCCTTTGCTGTATGACACAGAATACAGATTTAGGCATTTCTTTCTCACACGAGCCCAACTGAGGTCAAGAGCGACTATATATAGAAACTCTCTCATCATTTTTCTTTCAGTTATTGCTAGGAAAGTCATTCTTTTCTTCAAACTTTTGACAAACGGAGCACTTTAGTTTCAAGCTGATAGGAAGTCTGTCACCTCACCAACGGAAATCCCAGTTAGCAGGACCCAAATTTCAGAAATCTCTTACAAGAAACAAAGCCTTGTTCAAACGATTTTTCAATATGGTGGCCAGTTTCACCATGGCGGCAGCTGGGATGATAGACAATTTCACTGTCACAGCAAATCAAGGAACATAGAAACTTCCTGATGGTCATACCTGGAGGAAAGTTGTAACAAATGGTGGATCCAAGTGAAAGATCAGATGTTAACCGAGCAAGAGTTTCTGTGACACGCAGAAACATCATAGCCGCAGCTATGATAGAATGACTCGCCTTGCCGGGGAAGAGGCAAAAATCGACCCGTTGTTATATATAGAAAACTATAATGAATTGGGCAGAAGAATTCTAGCTCTTTAAACATGCTCTAGTTATACAGGCCCAGGCAGGTCACGTTCAAGAAGAAATTATTTGTGGCATCTGTTAAAGAACAGCAGAGCGTGTGGAAGATGAGGAGGAGGGTGGGCAGCTATATGAAAACGTAGTAAAAGGAAGCACCAGGGGTATGGGGGTTCCGCCCAAACCAGCCTGACATTTTCGCGGAAGGCAGGCCAGGATGATAAGATGCTGGAGTCTGACCAAACAGCCAGGGAGGTCAGATACCAAGTAAGGGGAAAAACACTTCCCTTTACTCTGCTGACCACACTTCTGCGACTGAACGCATGTGTTTCCCCACACTAACTACTTCTCAACTCCCCAGGTACCAGCCGTGTGTCCCACAGTCAAGTCTGACACCGGCTGCCGGAGTGAGAGCAGACCCCATAGGGTCCATCTCAGTTCCACTAGGCTGCTGCCACACCAGGGGCCAGTCCGCAGTCCCGTGGTGCCACCTGCAGTTTTGACCAAATGGTTATAAGTCAGAACTCCTTCCCGAGTTTGATCATTTGCTAGAAAGGCTCACAAGACTCAGGAAAGTGCTTTACTTAACTGTTGTGGTTGATGAAAATCAGGCTCTTCAACAGGATAGTGTGGAAAGCATTCCAAAGACCCATGCATGGGAGGCTGCGGAGTGACAAAATGGTTTATTTGGGTAGAAATCTGCTCCTTGTTTCCAAAGTCCCGGCTCCCTCCACCCTGCTATGGCGAGAGCACAACCACGTCCTCAGCAAGGCCGAAGCAAAGCCAGTGTCCGGGGCTCCGCTTCTTAGCAAAGCGGAGCCCTTGGGCCCCACAGTCAGCTGCAGAGGAAGCTGCGGACCCACGCAAGGTGCTCCCGGGTGAGGGAGGGTGACAAACGAACCGACAGGTGCGTGACCGGGTGGGGAGACAGCCCCTTTGTTCCCCTGGAATTACATTAGCTCCCGTTTGGAATGGACCAGGTGCTTTTTCAAAAGAACCAATCAACTTCCCAAGCTTTCGTGGGCTTTTAGTGGGTTCACACCCCCTACTTAGATCGACAGGCCTCTATGGTCCAGCACATCCCCATGCAACCCCCAGAAATCCGGTACAGGATGGGGGAAGGAAGGGGTGTTGATCCCCTCAGTGGAGCGAGGCCGGGGTCCCCTGGGGTGTGAAACTGCAGCTTCCTGGTGAAACAAACAGGCTGATACTTAACTCAATATCCCATTCCCTTCTCTCTCTTTCCTTTACCCACGTCTAGCTAACGACCCATGGTAACACTGTCGCCCATTTATTAGAAAGGACAAACTTAGGAGCACCCGGTGGAAGGAATGCATAGGGCTGGGCACAGGGAGGGGACATGAACTTCCACGCCACCTCGGGGCGCACCGCCCTCCCAGCACCTTTGGGTGTGCACCAACCCAGGAGTTCCTCCACGCCATCATGGAAGGTGTTTAAGGGAGGCTTCGTTACCTAGGCCTGGTTGAGCAGATCACTGGACATTTGTGATTAGCTCAGCCTCCAGCCTCTCGCTTCCTCTGAGGGCGGGGGGAGCTGGAAGTTCCAACCTTGAACCAGTCCTCATGAGGCTGTCCAGGAGCCCCAGCCGGCCGTCATCTCCTGGGCATACAAAACCACATCTATCACTTAGGCACGTTCCGAGAATGTGAGGAAGCGTATGCCAGGAGAAGGGAGAACAGCAAGATAATGTACTTTCCATTCTGTCATACCATCGGTGGGGAAATTTTGCTAACCTGCTCAGGCGGTGTCTTGCCAACACCACTGTCAGTGGGCAAGACCGAGTCCCAGGCACAGCTCAGGAGAGGGCGTGTGAGGTTTGGTGGAGGACAGGTTGAACCTACCAACCTGAATTCACTGAACATGGCGCTGGGAAGACCTGAGCACAATCAGCTCCCAAAGCCTGTGCAGGCCCCCATCGGCCACCCCTGAAAAGGTGCGGGCACCCGGCAGTCTTACAGAATTTTGCATGGCTTGTGTAGTCATAGTGGGGTGTGACTCTCCCTCCGGACACAGGGCTGTGCTCTGTAATTTCACCCTGTTGGAAAGGTCCACTCTGTCTTTCTGTGTCTCCCATCCCCCCACTCGGGGTCTTGTCCTGGAGGTCACACAGTGCCAAGATGTAGAGGCTTCCTGGGGTCCGTGGTCAAAGGAAACATGCATGGACTCACACCTGTGTGCCCTCTCAGCTGAGACGGGACCTCTTTCCAAGCTGGCATCTACTTGAAACAGAACCGTGCCATTCTGTCCTGGCACACGAGAATGGTGGCCCGCTTCTGCGTGGCTGGGAAGCGAGAATGCCTGAACAAAACGACTTTGCTTTTGCCTCCACCAACAGCAGAGCTGCAGAGAATAACGTCATAGCCATGGTCGGTGCCAAAAACCAGAGTGGTGATTTTCTGCATCTTCAAAACCCATAATGATGGGCCTGGATCTTTGGATACGGCTTAGCTGAGAAACGGTCAATGAACCCCCAAGAAGAAGCGTTGCTGTGATGAGCACGCAATTCCTTTATAAACAGGGAAAAATAGACTTCGATGCCGTGACGCATAATTTTGAACGTGCTACGTGATCTTAATAACTAAAGACAAAAATGAATAGAAAAAATATTTGAAGGACATATACCCAACTGTTAACGGTATTTGTCTTTGTGAAAATATTTGCAATTCTTTTCCTTGCTATACTTTTTTTGTGTGTCCAAACTTAAAAGAGTAAAACCGAAGCATTACTTTGATCAGAGAGGGAAAAAAGCTTATAAAAAAGGAAATAAACCTTGTCCCCACAGCCACCCAGGAAAGCCACAGAAGGTCCCAGGAGGTCGATGGTGCCTTGAACCCGAGTCTGGGGGCTGGGGAGCCCCACTGGGGTGGAAGAAGGTCAGAGGCAGCAGTATGAGGACAGCTTAGAGGACAACTTTCTAGTTCTGCTGACATTGTCCTGGCAGTCACTACCTGCCACTTGACTGCAGAAATTGGCAGCTGCTGCCTGACCATGGTCCCAGGGTGGGCCAGCGGAGGCGGTGCAGGACTGGGGACCAAGCGAGGAAAAAGACGTGACCACAAGGGGGCAGTAGCACACACGCTGTATCCTGGGGTGTGCTTCGGACAGGCTTGCATGTGGGGCAAGTCCCTGGGGCTGGATTTTGTGGGGTCCCTTCTCAGAAGTGGGGGAGGGTAGGAAAACCCTGGGGAGAGGGGGCACCAGAGAGGAGGCTCGCATGTCCAGGTGAGAGTGGAGAGTTTCAAGGTCAGAAAACCCTGAAGGTGAGTGGGGACTTAGCACCTTTAACCACAAGACCCTGGGTTGTCAATAGCAGTTCTGGGGCGAGACTTCACAGGATACGCAAGGCAGGCAGGATCTACATGGCTGAAAGTTCGCTCGCTTGGCCTACTTCAAAAACAATAGGCACAGAGGTCCTCTTTGGCTCATTTTATACCCAGCGGGGGCCCAGCATCATGGCAAAGGGTGGGGCAGAGGAGGCAGCTGGACAGAGAGGCCTAGCCTATCCCACGCAGTCGCAGGGCCATCCTCACTCCTGGGCCACCAGCGAGGATGGACTTCAACCAAGGGCCTGTCTTCTCTGGCGCTGCTTCTCAGTGACCGGAGGGGAAGACTGAAGTTGTGGTAGAACTGGGAGTGACACCCATGGCCTGTGATGCTTGGAACTGTCCACTCTGCACTCAGCCCCGACCCTCTGTAAATCAACCAGGTCTGCACCCACATGGGACTGGCCTTCGGCATTTGCAGCCATACGTGTCCGCTGTAGACACTCAAGAGAAAGGACACACACCGCTTGGTAATGGAATGGTTACCTCCAAAGTAGGAGGGAGCAAAGGCAGAAATGTCACTATCTGATGAAACAGAATTTAAAGCAAAACGTATCATAAGGAGTAAAGAAGGGTGTTCCGTATTTGCATTTTTATAGCAAGCGCAGTAGAATAAAAAGATATACCTGTCACAAACATATGTGTACCACGCACTACAACCTCAAAATCTAAAATGCAGCAATAGATGTAATGGCAGAAAGATAGGCTAATCGATAGTTTTGGGGAGTTCAATATACCTTTCCCTGAAAATAGAAGATTAAGCAGGCAAAATTAAAAAATAATAAACAGAGATTCCCAAAGACTTTCACAATACTATAAATGAGCTGTATGTAGAACTCAAGACCAAATTAACAGAGAACACATGTTCTTTTCACCCATATCTAAAATTCTTATGGAAAAAAATGCATGCATGTGATCACAACAGACATTTGTACAGATTACACAACGCTAAGGAACTTGCAGGCTCTCAGTGTTTACGATTCCAGGATTTACTTCCTTTCATGCTCAGAAATGAGTGTTCAGTAGGAGGAAAACACAAGAGCACTATGAGAGAAGGAACGTGGGGGGCCCCACTAATTGGGGGTCACGGAAGTTTCCTCTGAGCATACGCAGAAGTGGCTATTTGCAGTCTAGAGCAACAGAGGAGCAATGGGGGGTGTACAGAAAAACATCCAGTGGTATTTGAGGCAGGCGACTCAAGACCACAGACCATTCATTTTATACAACATGTCCTAACACAGCTATCTCTAGTTGCTGCTTCAGGATTAAATTCAGTGCGCTTATTTTTCTCAAAATGTTCCACATTGGTACTGTGTCCTTCTCCATGTACCACTTCAGAAGGCTTCCCATCATGTTGGTCGCTTGGATAAGATGGCATCTACTGGTTCTTTCCAGGCAATTAATATGTAATCTGTGGGGAGATGATGCCATGTTGATGGCTATCATGTTCCCCAATAAACATTTACCCAATTTCTTGTCTGAAATAATTCTAACTATGGCGGTTGCGAAATGGCAATTTTCTAACTATGTTATGCATTTTACATTTATTTGTTCGTATTCTACCATTTAGAAAAGGAGCTTTTTCTTCTTTCCTTTGTTTATTCATTTGTCTGTATTCTTAGTGTAGTGTGGATTCTTGTATTCATGTCATCTGTCCATGGCTATAGGGCTTCTGTCCAGCTAGTGTTCAGTTGGTTATTCAGGACGATGATTTCTCTACAATTTAATTGTAATTCCAGCCTGGTCCTGGGAGGAGGTTAGTGGATCTTCCTCTTACTCCTCCACCATCTTGGGTCTCCCTACTCTTGTATTTATTTTACATTCAATGTCTTATTCATTTTTGTCATTATTCTTTTGCAGAATGGAAAACTGTCCTCAATTTAGCCAGCGAGAAGTCCTTAATGCCAGTTTGGACACGTTGTGCTGGGGATCAGTCTT
Organism: Noctilio leporinus; assembly: GCA_004026585.1. Taxonomy (NCBI): domain Eukaryota; kingdom Metazoa; phylum Chordata; class Mammalia; order Chiroptera; family Noctilionidae; genus Noctilio; species Noctilio leporinus. The sequence goes on along the minus strand of PVIW01002782.1, from coordinate 57,714 downwards.
TGAACAAACACCTCCTTGCCTTTTGTGGCACCAGCTATTGCAGGGTCATTGAAGGAGACTTTTAACAAACATGACTTACTCATGGAAGTCCCAGTCCCCAGTGTCTCCCTTAAGGGTCCCACTCCTTGTATTCTGATGAGGAGAAGCCTACCTAATCCAAGGTCAGGAGATTTCTTCCCTGTGATTTCTTCCATGGGCTTTAACACAAGATTTTTCCTTTCACGTTTACATGTACAATCCTGCTTGCACTGAATTTTGTTTACGGAGCTGTAGCAGACTCTACAAGGAGGAGAAGCAGAACTTGAGATGGAAAGTAGTTTTATTCATTACGTGGGGCCAACAGGTGTAAACCAGAACTGTCCTGAGGGAATTGGGAGAAGGCCCATCTGGGCCCCCCAGGCCCTACTGATAGGCATTGCTACCTGGCCACCTCCAGACCTCATTTCCTACAAGTGTCCTGGTCGCCCTGATGTCTTGGCTGTTCCTCCAACCCACAGAGCAGCCCCTCACCCTTAATTGTCCCTCCCCCTTGAACTCAACCCGCCCAGACGTCCGCTGGCCTCCATTTGCCCTTCACTGAGGTCTTTGCTCCGAGTTCACCTCTGTAGACATCCGATTTGGACTAACTGTGCCCTGTGCCCCGGTCACTCCCTGAGTGCCCTCCTTGTGCCCCTTCTCCATGACACTCACCACCTCCTGACAGAGTCTGACACACTGGGTTGCCAGCTCTTCGCATGGCCTGGACATGCCATTTTGACATTTTCAAGTATGTTACTGCACAATTATGCTGAGTGGGCTCATCCTTAAGAAAGTCTTACCTTTTTATAGCAACTTACGCATTTCCCCTTTTATTGCTTTGGATTTTTAACAGATTTGACAAAGATTTGTCTAGTTTACTGATCTACTGAAAAGGGGAGTGATTCTTGGTTCTATTTGTGGATCCCATCTAGGTTCCAATTAATTAATTTCAGTCATATATTGAAATTTCTCTTCTCCAGGTTTTCTTAGGACTAATTTTGTTTAAAAACAGACACGAGAAAGGAAACCCGAGGCGATTTTTTAGTACATGTCCTTTCTGTCACTCCCTGATGAACAAGTGCCTTTCTCTCTGACGACCTGTGACAGAGGCTGTGACTCGTGTGTATTGAAGTGATTCCCATTTCCATTCCCGTTTAAGTAACCCATCATTATATACTTTTATTTACTTCTTAATCCTGCAGGTTTTTAGACAGGTGGCTTTCATCTTCATTTATTTTTAAACTTTGGGGTGATCGTGGTGCTTTCTGTTGAGCCCATGTCATTAATTTGGGAGTTTATTGTAGCATAGTAAAAAAAAAAAAAAAAAAAAACAACGTGTTCTGTGCGTTACTTTGGGGGAAACATGAGATTTGCATGGGTGAGCATGTGACCATCTTCTAAATTTTCATGGATGTGTCAAGTAAGAAAGGAAGCCTGTTTATTTATTAAAAAAAACAACAACAACAACAAAAAATCACCTCTATGCATTTCCCTTACAAATTACATGGGTCATATCTCCCATGTCAACATTTATTTGTGCCTAATCTCTCTTGGACTGACAGATTGTTTGAAAATCTTGCCATTGCTTCTCTGTAAAATGTCCTTTGCTATTATAATAGGTTTTGCTGTATTGAGTTTACGTCAAACTCTAACACCATTATCTTTTCACATTGAATTAGGTGCTGTGTCTATTAAAGATGGTTCCACTTGCCCCATTAAATAAGGTTCACTTGGAATTCAATTTCTCTTCAGTTCTATTTCTTCTTTACACGTGCCAACATTTGCATGTTCTGTATTGGCTTCTCCTTTACATTTTCATCTCTCTGTCTTTCCCGCTCTGGGTGTGTCTTCGTAAGCAGCCTGTCAGGAAGAATGTTGGTATTTTCACAGGCCGGGTTAATCCATCTCTCGTCCTGCTTTGCCTCAGTGTAGCCTGCCCCTGGCTTTCATGCGCCTCGCTGCTCCTTTTCTCATCTGCGCTTCGCTTTGGAGAAATATCTTTCGGTTGCTCTTATCTTCTGAAATGGCTCTAAACTCTGACCCCCTCCATCTAATCCTATCAGATCCGCGCTTTCTCGGACTGTGCTCTGCAGAACACTGGGACCGGTGCAGGGGAGCAGAGAGCACTGGTCAAATGTCACAAAGAAGGTGCATATTCTGTTCGCCCTGAGAGTCTCAAAGGAGAGCCGCATGGAAAAGGTCCCGAAAGTCCTGCAAAAGAGGGAGGGGTGCCCGTCTCTGATCGTTTCCCCCAGTTATTTTCAGAGGGCTTATACCACTTACTGCAGCCCACTGTCCTCCAGAAGGTAGCGAATCGGCCCAAACATTCTTTTGGCTTTTTCCGTAAGATGGCTGGCTCTAGTGCTGCTTAGTTTCTTTAACGTCATCTGAAACAATTTCGTTAAATTGTATTGCGACAGTTGTCATATCAGGGTGCATTAAAAAAAAAAAACTTATCAAAATTGGTGCATTTGGGGTAGCCATTTTAATATTGAAGGTGGAAGAAAATACACCGTATTTTCAGCATACATTATTTCAAGAAAGGTAACAACGCAACTGAAGCTCAAAGGAAAGTTTCGCACAGTGTGTGGAGAAGGTGCTGCGGCCGCTCCAAGGTGTCAGAAGTGGTTTTCGACATTTCATGCTGGAGGTTTCTCGCTGGGCCATGCTCCCTGGTCAGGTAGATCCGTTGAAGTTAACAGCAATGCAATGGAGACATTAACTGAGAGCAATCCACGTCCTGCCACTCGGGAGATGGCCAACGTACCCAAAATATCCAAACCAATCAAGTCAGTGGTGGAAATGAAAGATGCATCTTACGTTTTACAGAAAACACTAACCACACTTCTTGGCCAAACCCGACCCTCCCCAAATGTTGGTCCCACGTGAGTTTCCGAGCCTACGTCGGTATGGGGCTGGGGAGGGGACCCTGGAACTGAGCCGTTTCTCTCCTTGTAAACCATCTGGTCTTAAGACCCCGCTCCTCCACTTGGCGCTCCTAGATGGCGGTGGGCACAGGGCAGGGCAGGTGAGGCTTCCGACCTGGGACCCACTAAGCGCATGTAGGGGAGGGGCGGGGGCAGGAGAGGAGGGCAGCGGGGTGAAGGGCAGGAACCGTGCGGCTTGTGGTCCGCAGGGATCCGGAGAAGAAAGGGGGGCTCTGCAGTGTCTTGTAGGGAATGTAGGCCAAGCCCACAGTCAAGACTGTGGCTGAGACCCTGAGGTCCCACAGCCCCAGAGAGAACCGGCTGGGGGCCAGGGGACACCTCGGACACTTGCAGCAGGGCCAGATGGGCACAGATAGAATCGGGGTGTTGGCCAGAGGCCTGAGAAAGCCCCAGGCCTGGGTCAGAGTCTCTCCGGGGGGCAGAGGGCCCACGTGAGCTAGGACCCCAGGAGCAGAGGTGAATGAAGGGCACTGATTCCCAAGTGGGTCTGTTGCGTACACAGGCCTGGCCTGTGAGATGCAGGAGAGGCCGTGAGCTGAGCAAACCTTCAGCTGCAACCCCTCCATGGACTGGCCTTGCTGGTGGCCGTGGGAGCCTGTGTCACCTACGAAGGTCCAGAAAAGCCAAGCGTCTTCCCAGACTTTCACCGGGGCTTGGAAAACCCAATGCCACGGAATTCATGTGGCTGAATATCAGGAGACACAATTGTGTGACTGACCCTTCGAGACAGCGCGTCCCCTGGTCCCACACGCTGGGTACGTGTAGAGTTCAGGAGAGAACCTGGGAACCAGCTAGAGTCACTTGCCCGCTTCAGGCCCCCTGAGGACTTCCACCCGCACTTCCCTCTCCCCTTCTGCCTGGGAGGAGACACTCTGGTTGCGGAGACCAGAAGCCTGAGGACCGCAGAGAGGAAGTAATTTGCCAAAGCGTATCCAGTGCGCAATGCGGCCTCCGGGGTAAATTAAACTTCTGAACGTCATCCAGCTGAGGGAGGAAGTAGGGTGGACAGATGAACAAGGCTGGCCTCGAGGTGGTAGGTGTCAAGGGCTGGTGGGGACAGATGGGGCTCGTTCGCCTATTCTCTCTACGTTTTCACGCTGGGAAATCCTCCTAACGAAAAGTGGGAGCTGTGCGGAACGTGTGGTTTGGGGGGAACTCCGCACGATGGGAAGAGGCGCAGCTTGTAAATAACCGGAGGGCCCACCCGGGCTGAGGACCGGCGCTCGGCACCCAAAGGGCCCCCCAGCCCCGAGCCCCACCATGCACCCTGACTGTCCGCCTGGCTGAAGTGGCCAGAGGAGTGGCTCTGGGGGCAGACCCTCTGTTGTCCCCTTTCCCTGTGATGCAACCCTCCCGCATCTCCCATCTCCTCTTTCTAGGGTGGTTGCCACATTGGAGCGACAGGGAGGCAGGGGTTTCCAGGACTTGACAGTTGGGAAGACCGGACTTGTCCCACGAAGAGGTCAAGTCACCACAGGGCCTCAGAGAAAAGATTTGCAAAGCAGCACCTCCCAGGCAGAAGGGGCTGTGAGCCATTAGCTGGAACCAAAGGCTCATTTGTCTGACGCACAGGTTCCAAGGCCACACTTCCTTCTTCCCCCTGAGCGCAATTCCCTTTTAAAAGCCATTCGACCATTTCATAGACAAGGGTTGGATCACAAACACTGAGTGCCTTGAACTGCATGGGAGTTTGGGCAGCAGAGGTTGTGGGTTTTATCTTTCCTGGCAAGAACCAGAATGTATTCACTGCTATTATCTTTATTATATGGTCACAATTGTTCTTTCCACTCTGGTGCACACCCCTACGTGTGAGATGAAGAGGTAGAACGAGGGTTGGCCTGCGTTACCCAGGGGAAGGTTTTAGACCCGTCCTTCAGTTGAATTTCCACTCAAAATAAAAAGGTTAAGGTGCCCAATCACTTCTAAAAGAGTTGAATTGAACACTGGATCTCAGAGATTCTACTCAGAACAGAAATACAGACACAACAAAATGGATTCCTTTGAACAAAAGCCTGACCCAGGGGGTGGGAATGGGGATGAATTATTCTCTTGGCTCATAAGCTTTTGCAGGAAAATCACGGCAAAGAATCCTTTTAGTGGCACAGCAACCGCTTGGTTTGTTCAAGGGTATTGATAATGATAAATTGACTTAGATGAAAGGTTTATGGTGGGGGTAAATTTATTGATTTGTGCCTGGCTGCTCTCTTGAAAGTACCACGTTGTTTTCAGTGAATTGATTGTGTCTGGTTTGAGAAGGCTTAGCGCTCTGTTTACCTTAAAGGATATTTAAATAATTGATCGCAATTTGTATTTGTTAATGACCTTGAACCGAACTGTCGTTGACCTGGGTTGAGCCACAGAGATCAATTCTGTGGTTGGCTGATTCTTCTTTGTGTCTTTTCTAACGTACCCTGTGTTTTTCTCCATCTGAATCCTCTGTTAGGTGTTTAATTCAGAAATGGAGGGTTCCGGCTGATTTTGGTCCATGGAAGTGGGATTTTGATGAGAAGTGTGCATCTCTCTTCAGAGCCCCAGAAGTCCACACGTGAGCACATCATTTTCCCCATTGGGTCAGATGTTGACACTCAAGGACAGAGAAGGAAAAGAAGGTGGGGCCCATCCCCCCCTTTCTTTCAAATCTGGGCTCCTGATGTCTACAAGAACGGCTATCACTGCTGTTTTCTCCCATCACCTGTACAGGTGACCAGGTACAGGAAGACAAGGTGGTGGTGTTGATGGACAGACAAGGTCTCTGGAGCTGGTAACTGCGGAGGGGACCCTGGTCCTGGGGCTTGGACCCCCAGAGATCCCCGTGACTGAAGCAGTAGAGGCTGTGGTTATTTATGGTCAGGGGGGCGGTGCCAGTTCTTTTGGAAGCATGGCAGGGGCGCTCGGCTGGAACAGCGGCTGCAGGTGGTTGACGGGGCGACACATGCCCGGCACATGGGTCTACTGCCCAGCACCCTGTACATTCAAAATGAGTTCTGGGCTGGGGGTGGTTAGGACCCAGTCCCTGCACCCTCCTCCCCAGCAGATACACTCCAGTGGCCACGTCATGCCCTGGGCTCCCAATAAATGTGACTTCGGCCTGTAAAACGATTGCAAAACATGGAGGCCCCATGACACCTTGGCCTCCTTGCTCCTCTCTGACCCCACCAAGTCTGTTTATCCCAATTCTCTGAGCTCGTCTATGCCGTGGGACTTCCAGCCTCCAGAACCGTGAGACCGGCCTGTCCCTCATTGCCACAGCTCTGGGGCAGGAGAGTTGGGGCCGTGTAATAGGTGGGGGAGGGGGGCTGCCTATGCTGGTATCTTGAGAGACCCCCAAACTGGGTATCAGTGGACGCTCAGGTCCTTAGAGACCAGCCATCAAATCCTGAAGCCCGATTGGGCCCTGACGTGTCCAGGAGGGCAGCTACTCAGGGGTCACCTGTCTAGGTCACAGAGGTCCCTTCAGAGTGACACGGGGTCCCAGCCCTCTAGGTGCTTGCAGCCTGTGTGTCGGGGGCACCCGGGTCTTTCTATTCACCCAGCGACATCTGCACAGGAGAGCCGGGTCCTATTATCTTCACAACTGAAGTTGCACCCTCCATGCTTTGTCTGCAATCCCTTCAGCGCAGGACCAGATGCTGACACCCTCGATGGAATATGCATGAACATTTTTTCTAGGCTTTGGGGCGCTGATTGAAAGACATCTGCGTGAGCAGCCTTTTTAGGAAAATTGCACGTCTTCCATGGAAACCAGCAATCAAGCCTTCCCCACCCCTTCACAATGGAAAATCAGAGACGCCGGCTTTCCCGCATGGAAAACAGAATGATCTTTTTTTCTAATGAGAACACAAGGCTAGCTCATTCTAGCCGAGTGTGCAAAGTTATGGAAGCTTTCTCTTTTCTATTTGGTGACTAGTTTAATGAAAATATTAAGAAAGCCTCTAGCTGCCTCCTGAGCATAAGAAATGCCTCCCAATGTATTTGAACGGAATCATGGGGGCCCCCAATGGCACCTGATCACCTGTTGGGAGGATGCTCCGTTCTTGGGAGCAGGGAAGACATGAGGCCTGAGGGTCCTGGGGGAGCCGAGGACGTCTGGGGCGGTCCAGGCTAAAACCCTCTAGCGCAACCACCCCTTCATGTTGGAAACGCAGGACCTAATGTAGTCAAGATGCGGAAGGGTGAGGCAAGACAAGAATTCCAGAATCTCTGCTCCCCAAGCTCAGCTCTATAAAAGATTGAGCTGATCCACATTGAAGCTTTTTCTTGCCTTCCCTCTTTTTTTTTTTTTTTTGTATTATTTAAAGATTTTATTCATTATTTTTAGAGAGAGGGGAAGGGAGAAAGGCAGAGAGGGAGAGAGACAGCAATGTATGGTTGCCTTTCACCTGCCTCCAGCTACGGACCTGGCTGGAGACCTGGCTTGCAACCTGGTTATGTTGCCCTGGCTGGGAATCGAACCAGCGACCTTTGGGTTTGCAGGACATTTGGGTTTGCAGGCCATTGCCTATCCACTGAGCCAACCAGGGCCTTCTTGCCTTTCCTCTTAAAGACACAGCTGTCCAGAGGGCAGGTCAGCTGTAGGAGCCAATGTGGGCTCTCTCCGTTAACCTTGACGAGTGTAGGATGACCCCAAACAGGTAGGGCACACTCCCAAGACCCTTGGATCTATTCCTCACTGAGATAGCACTCTTTTCTGATTCTTTTAAATCAGGGAGGCAGTTCCCTTTTGTCCAAAGATTCTAAAATACCATGCTTCATTTTCATAATGAGGTTCCCTCCTTGGCTGGGGGACAGCGGGGGAGGGGGGGGCGGTTTATTTCCTATGTAAACTGCATCGTATCCTAGCGTGGAGGCCAGAGCTCAGCAGAAGCCCAGACGGCAGCCTGAAGAGAGGCCCCTGAGGGTACTGGGCCCACTCTGGTGGCCAGAGCCACGTTGCAGAAGTTGGATTGCGGAGTTTCAATACGCAGTATCCACCAGAAAGCCAGGGCAGGAACCCGGGGTGAGAATAAGGCCACAGGTGCGGTGACGGGGCAGGAGCTGTTTTCCCTGCAGCCTTGTTTTGCTGAAGGTCTCACATGGCAGCGGGGAGGGCTGCCTTCACCCGAACGGCCCACCTGCCTCGTGCCATCTCCTCCCCGACGTCCCCTGCGGTAGAGCAAGTGAGTGGAAATGAGACTAATATTCCCACTGCAAGTCTTAAGGGACCCCATATGATTTCACCTGCCCCCTTGTGCCAGAAGGAGGACCTGCCTGGGGGCTGAGGAGGATGAGAGACAGGTGGGACAGCCAGAGCCAGCGTGCCTGACCATGCTCGGCCCCCAGCTGACCCCAGTCATTGTCCTTGTTACGCGGTAGGACCCCCGACATGTGCAAGATCCAGGACAAGAGTCCACATGCTCTCTCTCGCACCTGAGTGACGCAGCCTTGTGCAGACAGGTGGTCCAGCACCCTCGCACCAAGGTGAGCTCGTTATTCACCTGGATCACTATTTATTCCCATGGGACAGAAGGTATTAAGGGAGCCTGACACATTCTCTGCGGAAAGGTGCTGGCAGCATTTGGCGTGTCCACCCCTGGAACTCTGAGTGTTTAAGCGCTGGTAATAGATGCTATGCGTCAGGGTTTATTTGCTCATAGAAATCATTTCCACAGAAGCAACGAAGTCAGATATTGACGATTTGTACTTTGAAGTTTTAGCAACCACGTTTTATAATAATATCAAAGGTATTTTCAGGCAAATTGTACGATGGACTGCTCTCTTTGGCACTTTCAGAAAAAGTCAGACCTACTAATGCATCATCATCGCGTCACGGACCAGGGTTGTTCCAAGTCACAAAATCAAGGTCGGTAAATGAGTGCAGATTGTTCATTCTTATTTATATATATATATATATACACAGTTGTTTTACTTTGCACATCTTTGATGAGTATATAAATTATGTAAAATATAAAATGTATATCTTTCCATCTGAAATATTACTAAGGTGGGATCATCAACAAAATGTGTAAATAAGTACTGTGTCTATCAAATTAAGTGAGGTTTGAAACCTCCTGTCCGGGATTGGAGAGAACACAGGAGGGAAAAAGCACTTCTGTTTGGGTGAGCGCCCTTTGGAGGGTAAATTTGCTCCATCCACACAAAACTTTGAAATATGTAACAGTTGATGGTTTTTACTTTTAGGGGTTTGCCCTAAGGGAGGAAGATGTATGAGCTGGAGCTGGGTTGCACCAAACAGTGAACAATTAAAAACACAGAACATTGCACAGGTCGGGGGTTAAGTTAAATGGTAGAATCCGCAGAATGGAACGCATGATCAATGAAAATAATTTAACATATGTAACGCCGCGAACATTTTCATCCAATTATAGTGGGAAACTAAGTTTAAAACGCCATGATCGTGCTTTTGAGAGCATCATGAACATGCTGACAGCATTTGATCCTGTAGGATTCTAAATGAGTTTGATTATGTACACTGGGTTTTCTGAATTTTCTAAAAAGGGAAAAGGTATTGCTAATGCAATTCAAATAAGTCTCAATTGAATATGTTAATCAAAAATATGCATTTGCGATGGGAGTGGAGGAGCTGGGTGACAGGTGATGGCACAGGTCTGGCTGTCAGTGGGAAAGGCCCCGGAGAGGGAGCAGGTGGTGGAAGGCGCTCTCTGCTGCTTTAGACTTTGAACCTGTCTGTGGGGGTCTGTGGGGTCCGTCTGAAGTTAAAAGGTCGCCAGTGAAAAATGGCTGATATTTGGAGAATCGAGTATATGTGTGTGTGTGTGTGTGTGTGTGTGTGTGTGTATGTGTGTGAGACAGAGAGAGAGAGAGAGAGAATACACATGCCCCAGAGCTGCCATTAGTATTTTATTTATGTAAGGAATTAATTTACTTCAAATGTATTTTCTGCCCTGGGCCTGTGTGCGCTGGCTAAGTGGCAGATAATTCATATTTTAAGACAACAGGACTCCCTTTCCCCAGGGAAGAACCGGCCTGCATCTTCAAAGGTGTAAACTTCTAACTGCAGAGATGAAAACCATAGTTGGGATGTCAAATGTTTTGATGATTTAGAGTTTATCTGAAAGTATTTGATTTGCATTTCAATGTAACGAAGAGATTCCCATTTCTCCCCCACCCCCATTTTTTCTATCGCTGGCTAGGTTAAGAACTCCCCACCCCCAAGCAACATTCCAAAGACAGAGAGAGAAGAGAGGCATTTGCCATAAATCTTTCCAGCACAGAGGAAGGGGGGTTGGACTGCATTTGCAGACATAACAAGAGCAGAGACGCCCCTGCACTAATGGAGGGTCTCAGGTGAGTCACAGCTATCAACGCAGGGACACAGGACACACACATCTCACCTGCTGGCTCTCATGCTGCCTTTCGGCACCACGCCCACCTCAGCCCCAGGACATGCAATACCTAGCAGAAATGAAAGGGGTCTGCTGGGTCAGCACCCAGGGTGCTGTGGGAAGGGGGCAAGGCAGGGAGCAAGGGAGAGCTCTGCAGTGGACAGGCCTGCACCACTGGGGAGAGGGCAGGGAGCCCCTGCAGGCGGAAGCACCACCCCTGCCACCCAAGGGTGCTACAAAGAAAATGCAAACCTGACATTCTAGTACATGTTGTTAACCTTGAAGAAAGTTAGAACCAAGTGATGTTTAAGCCACGGAATGTGGCAATTTGTTACAGCAAGAATAAGGAACTAAAACGGTATACTTTCTAAATTCCTCTACATCTGACCATTTATATGTTATTTTCACACATAAACAATAGCTCGAGGCCCTGCCTGGTAACACAGTGGATAAGGCACTGGTTTGATTCCCAGCCAGGGCACATAACCAGGTGGCAAGCCAGGTCTCCAGCCAGGTCCGTGGCTGGAGGCTGGTCAAAGGCAACCATACATTGATGTTTCTCTCCCTCTCTCCCTTCTCCTCTCTCTAAAAATAATGAATAAAATCTTTTTTAAAAAAGTTTAAAAATATAAACAAAAACAAAAACAAAGACAGAAAAACAATAGCTTGGTAAGTTATAAAATTTTGGGGTCCCAGCAGTTTTTCCTCAATACGGTAGAGCTATCAACGTGTGATGTTTAGTACTTTGTCTGCAATGGGTAAGTTTGATGCTAGACCGACTAAGAGTTTGCCCTTAAAATGCTTTTCCTAGATGCTAAAGAGAAATTCCCTTCACCCCCAGAAAAACAGCATCACCAGCTGAGTCTCCTTCCATTGATTTGTCTTGGTTTTGGCGAGCCTTTTAATTTGAGAGCTTGTCCCCCGTCCTCAGCGAAGAGAAATCTTCTTGGGTCATTTCTACGTTTATGGCTCGTACTTCCACTATAAGGTTTTCTGCTCCTGAGAATTCCTTTTATAGTTAGAGTTGGTTTCTTGTCTCCGTTGTCTAAAGCTCATGCTTTAAAAAAACAAAAACAAACAAAAAAACACCCTGCTCTAATATTGTATTTTATTAAACTTAGTCAATGAAACAAGATATCACAGGAACAAAAAGGCACTGAGATCGGAACTCGGGAGTCCATGGGACCTGTTCATGCTACAGGTAACCTAACTTTTAAACCATCCGACATTCATTTCATACTTTGTCCTGTACAAGCATATTTCTTACGTTGCTAGCAAACTAGTCACAGCTTGTCGTGAAGCTAAGCTCATGATTTGCACTTGCGTGGCTAAGTGAAAACAAAAATAAGTACTGAACAGGTCTGCCGGCTTTACGCTTTATTTACGCTTCCTGCGCCGGGAACTTTCCCCGCAAGAATTAGAAGCCCTGTGTGCGAACACACACTCCAATAACGGGGAGTAATGGAAAGTGGGAGACCAATCAGGGCATCACGACTTCCCTGGAAATGAGTCAGAAAAGACTTCTGAAGGGAGAGTTTTGCAAGGCCTCCATCCTGTGACTCAGCTCATTATAGATAAAACCCCGCACAAAACAGACAGGAGCCAGGAGCTCCGACTCCGCTGAGAGGCGGACTTGCTCTCTCCAAAGGTTGGGCCTCCTAACATGACACGGCAGACCCCATTTCATGTGTATCAACTGCAGGCAAGTGCCCCTCGTGTGTGTTTAGAGCATATGAGGACCGGGACTTGATTAAGGTGTGTTCTGGGGTAGGACTGTTTAGGGATCAGGCAATGAAATCTGTTTCTTACCAGAATCCAGACCAAATGAAACATGGGGCTCAATGGGCCTAAATATTACACAAAATTTAGGTTAGTATTTTGTTAACTTTGAATACTTAACACCACTCTTTAAAAAAAAAAAAAAGTCTGCCCTGGCTGGTGGCCCAGTGGGTAAGGTGCTGGCCTGCGAACTCAAAGGTCACTGGTTCGATTCCCAGCCAGGGCACATAACCAGGTTGCAAGCCAGGTCTCCAGCCAGGTCTGTGGCTGGAGGCAGGTGAAAAGCAACCACACATGGATGTCTCTCTCCCTCTCTGCTTCACTCCCTACCCCTGTCTCTAAAACTAATAAATAAAATCTTAAAAAAGAAAATCTTCCACAGAGACCTCCTAGAAACATATGAACCAAGGAAGCCTTTTAAGTTAGTTAAAATTAATGGGCCCTGGCTGGTGGTAGCACAGCGGATAAGGGGCTGGCCTGTGAACCCAAAGGTCTCTGGTTCGATTCCCAGCCAGAGCACATAACCAGGTTGCAAGCCAGGTCACCAGCCAGGTCACCAGCCAGGTCTGTAGCTGGAGGCAGGTAAAATACAACCATACATTGATGTTTCTCTCCCTTTCTTACTACCTCCTTTCCCCTCTAAAAATAATGACTAAAATTAAAAAAAAAATTAATGGGAACATGTAAGCTTACAATTTTTTTTTAAAGATTTTAATTGTTTATTTTTAGAGAGAGGAGAAGGGAGGGAGAAAGAGAGGGAGAGAAACATCCATGTGTGGTTGCCTCTTGCGTACCCCCAACGGGGCACCTGGCCTGCAACCCAGGCAGGTCCCCTGACTGGGAATTGAACCGACGACCCTTTGGCTTGCAGGCCGGTGCTCAATCCACTGAGCCACCAGCCAGGGCTAAGCTGACAATTTAATGCTGCTGTTTTTGCTCTGGGTGTGTCCCCAATAGGGTACCAGGTAGAGAACTGATGTAGACAGTAGAGGGTGTGGCTGGGTGTTGGGTGGCAACTGGGTGCAGAAGAAATGACCCCAGCACCTCTCTTCAAGGTGTCGGCTGAGTCATGTTAGGAGTGGTGACGTGATTAGGGCCACAATGCCTCTGTCTGAAAGGACTTGTTGTGACTGTTCCCCAGTCTCTGGAGGAGTCTGGTGGTGAGCCCACGTGGTATCCCCTCTCACCTTCACACCACTCAATTAGCTTTACGTCCTAAATATCCTGGAACATACATACGTTCTCCTGCTTATGACCATTGCGGCTTCCATAGTTCAGGCCTCCATCATGTCTCCCCTGGCTCATTCTGAGGAGCCGCTACATGAAAAGTGACAAATGAATAGGCATTTCACCAGAGAAGATAGGCAATGGCCAATAAGCCCATGAAAAAACGCTCCACATCACTAATCTTCACCAGTGATGACATTAAAACCACAACAAGGTACCACTTCACACCCCAGGGAAGATGAAAACCACTGACGGCACCCCACGTGGCGCGCCTGGCACCCTGGCACGCGGCTGACCCAGAGTGTGAAACAGTGTGCGAGACGCTGCAACCGCATGGCACAGCTTTTCGCCAATTTCTTACGAAGCCCAACGCAAACTTTCCCTATCTCAGCGAATCCTCTCCTACGTATTTACCCGAGAGAAATGAAAACATATGTCTGCCTTGCATCAGAATGTTCGTGGCAACTTCAGTTATTCTAGTCCTGAATGGAAAAAGGGTCACATGGTCGTTAGCAAGGGAAATGGCGCACGGGTTGCTGTTCACACGTACGATGGAGTGTCTCTTAGCAATAGAAAGAAATAAACTATTAAAGAATTGGGGCGACATCTGGTGAGCAAAGGATTCGGGCAGTAATACATTAGATAGTTCCGTTACATAAAGCTCAAGTGCAGACGCAACTAACCTGTGGCAAGAAGCGTTTGAATGATGGTTCGTCTCGGGGGAAGGACTGACCAGAACAGAGCGCAGAGAAACTTTTGAGGATATTGGAATTATTTTGTGTCTTCCTTGTGTGTCCAAACTTATAGAACCAAACAGATCTGTGCTTCTCTATATTTCGCTAAAAATAAAACGTTGACACAGAATGCATACGTTGTTTACACATTTTGGTCATTTCATTCTATAGGTAGCGGATCTTCTCAAGCTGCGAAATCAGGTTTCTCTGAACTAGAGGAATTGTTATGTTATCATGTTTCACCATTCGTTTCCATGGATCCTGGTCCCATCCACAGAAATTCCAACTGCCCTTGTATTTTCGCACTTTCCAGGGCTTCTCCCTGGGCAGGAGAAACCAAGCTCTCTCGGGCCAGAGTTCAATCCATCTGTTAAGCCCTGGGCACTGGTTGGCCAGCTCTGCGTCAGGGTCTGTGCACCATCATTGCCAACGCCCCCACCCCGCCTTAGACTGCTTGGCATTGTCTACTTGGGCTTTGGGGGTCCGTTGGAGTTGGCCATAGCTCCCTTGACCATCGCCACTCTCATTAGCCAGCCACACCTAGCACGGTGCCCAGGTTTCTCCACCTTCTGCCACAACAGGGTCTTTTTTTTTCCGCAGCAGGTAAGGCAATGACACCCCCTCCCCCAGCACTGCATCCTCACTGCTGTGTCCATGTGGTCCAGATCTTCTGTCCCGTCCGCCTTCAGTGGAGAACTGAGCCGGAGGACCCTCCTGTCCCTCGTGGTTCACCTTCCCAATAATTCAGGCTTCCCGTTCCAGGGAATTGCATTTCTACCAGCCCTGCCCAGTCCAGTCCCCGCCGTGGGGGTAGACACAGATGGCCTGAGATGACATCGTCATGGCTGCCCTGTGGGTCCCCCCTCTGACCCATGACGATTGCTCAGGGGCGTAATTTCGCCAGGCCCCTGATGGGCAGATCTAACAGCTGACCTCCAGCCCGAGGGTGGATGGGGAGGCCTGGAAAGGGCAGAAGTAATTCATGGCTCCAGGCAGCATGGCCCCGGGAGTGACTCATGGCTTTGTCACAGCCTCTCAGGTCTGGAAAGCAGGTCAGATCTCTTCCCCGTCTCGAAAGGAAGGTTTTTTGGATGAGGGTCAAACCTTAGAGAGTCGCAGCTGTCTTGGCAAGTTTGAGAAGTAGTTTCAGGGACTGTTGAGTGGGTCTCAGCGCTTTGAGGTGGATTAGAGCAGCTTCAGAGGTTTTGAGAAATGAGGGCAAGGAAGACTCAACGCTCCTGACTTCACGGGCCTCCTCCCTGCCACGCGTCCCAGAGAACGTGGAAGAGTTAGCCCCCCACACACCCTGTGCTCGATCTATAGTTTCAAACCAGTGGAGACCAGCTCAATCCAACACGGTGACTAATGTCACCTAACAGTAACCCCTAGCCCCATGACACGAGTTCTGTCCTCGAAGCATCAAGCCAATGCCGATCTAATGAAAAGTTTGCACGGCCAATGCTTGGGAGACAGACCTCGTATGCTCATTGTAATGCCCTATTAGCAGGCTGAACCAGGCACCCTGGGTGTCCATGACAGAAACGGGAAGCCCGGTGGAAGGACTCCAACTGGCTGAACGCCATCCTCTGAGGAATCTCCACGCTTTTCCCGGGAAGATCCTAAGGGTTCTTTCCTCTCATCGAATTCTCTACCCTCTGGTTCAATGAGCCTGGCGAAGGAAGCAATTTCACTGAAGGGGGTTGCTCTGCCTCACTGTTCCACTAACGAACTCACCTTTCCTTTAAACTTGACGCTGGCTCACGTGCGAATTCTTTCCTGTGGAAAGCCAGGAACCACAGTAAGTGGAGGGGCCATGGGAGGCCTGTCTCGCCAAGAATTGCTCTGTGGGTAGAAAATGGTGTGGTAAAATAAACATCCAAAGACTGCATAAAACACCTTCACTTCTAAGATACAACATTCAAAGACTTTGTGTGTTAAAATTAAAATATTTAGCCCTGGCTGGTGGCTCAGTGGATAAGATGCTGGCCTGTGAACCCAAAGGTCGCTGGTTCGATTCCCAGCCAGGGCACATAACCAGGTTGCCAGCCAGGTCTCCAGCCAGGTCCGTAGTTGGAGGCAGGTGAAAGGCAACTATACATGGATGTCTCTCTCCCTCTCTGCCTCTCTCCCTGCCCCTCTTTCTAAAAATAGATGCCGAGTTGTTGAATTGTGCCCCTGAAACCTGTATAACTTGGTTAACCAGTGTCATGCCAATGAATTCAACAGAAAGGAAAACAAATAAATGAAGAGACCAACTCGGTGTGTTGGAGTAAAAACCTAAGTAACATGGAAAAATCAGTGACATTTCTTATTGGAAAATATTGGTGTATTTTCCTATACCAATAATGAAAACTATGAACCTGGGTGATGATCCTATGTTGGTGTGGGTTCATCCGTGGTGAGAAGCACACACGCCATGTGGGTCAGGGAGGCGGACAGCAGGGGAGGCTATTCTTGCGTGGAGACAGGAAGTGTATGGGAAAACTCTGCACCTTCCGTTCGTTCTGCTCTGAGTCAAAAGCTGCTTCATAAAAATAAGATCAATTAAAAACATTTTCTTCCTTTCCACAAAGAAAGAAAGAAAGAAAGAAAGAAATGCATGATTTGCAGTAGCCTATATTCAGACATACAAGAACTCCTGCAACAAAAAATTCTTTCTCCTCTCCTCTTCCTCCGACCTTCCCCCTCTTCCAATTTGGAAGGAATACTCTTCTTTTTACATCTTTTTAATCTTTGAGTGGTTATAGTTGGAATTTCAGCTTGTAGAGTCTTATAGCTGAAGTTACTACCTCAACTAGTCCTCAACAATTACTCCACCTCTAGACCTACCGGCTCTTATTTTCCAGCATTGCACTTGTTTTTAAAATTATTATTATTTTATAGAGACGTGTTTAAAAGTTATTTTCCTCACCATTTCTTCAACATCAGGCCTTCCTTCTGGAATAATTTCTTTTCCCTAGCGAACATATGTTTGGAGTCCTTGTGGTTAAAGTCTTTTAGTGGGAAAACTATTGTTTGCTAATCAAACGTTCTTCAATTTGCCGTTGTATTTCACTGTTAGTTTACAGGGTTGACGATCTTCTGTCAGCACTTTCCAGGCCACGATGTTCTCTCTGGCTTCCAGCACACGAAGAAACGCCCAAACCTGTAGAGAATTGTTATGAGTTCATTTGAGCCAAATTGACAATTGCAGAGAAGCAGACTGTTCATGGGCTGAGAAAATGCTCTGGTAATTCGGCAGCATATTTTATGCATTAGAATCAAAGGAGGAGGATTAAGGAGGGTTACAGTAAATTCGTTGGTGGTGGATTACGGGAAGGGGGTGCAGAGAAAACAAAGCAGGGAAATCTCCGGGACTGGATAAAATGCAAAATGGAGACACATCCTTCTTTTGTGTTGGCTTGGAGGACGCAGGACAGGACGCACACGCATGGAGATGGCTTCCAGGGGGCAAGATAACAGTGAAGGGTCCGCGGCCTCAAGCTCTGGTGCTGGGGGCTGTGCCGTGAGGGGTCTAGAAAAGAAGGTCACACTGACATTTCAAAGGTGTATCACCCTAGATTCGAAAAGACGAAGGACCGGTTGCCTTCAGGTAAAGATTGATCTTTTTCAGGAAAGCCACAGGCCTAGGATGACCTCCTGTCATAGCCTTGTAGTTAGGCAGTTGAAGGTTCAGATGACCCTGCGCAGTTGCTCTGGTCTCTGAGTTGGTACGTCCACCACCGCGCAGGCCTGCCCTGAACTTGTCACATTTAGTGTGCGGTCCCTCTTTTGTCCACACAATTAGTAATACATCTCCTGTGAATCTAATTTCGACTTGTAGGTGAACTATGTCTTTTCTTTGGCTGCTTTTTAGGACCTTTTGTTTTTCACTCGATTTTCGGTGATTTCACCATCATCTGACATGGTGTACATTTCCTTTTATTCAACCAGCCTGGGGTTCATTATGTTTTCTGTAAGTGGAGGTTCATATCCTCACACACACTGGGAAGCCCTGAGCCATCGTGTCTTCAGACAATTTTCCTCTTCTGTTCTCTCTATTCTGGGTTTGAGATTGTAGCCCTAAGACATTTATGCTTCCTTACTCCTCACTTTGTATCTCTCCATCTCTTTCATATTTTCTACCTTCTTGTTTCTCTGTGTTAAATATTTGCTAATGTCTTAAAATAGGCTTTTCAGTTCTTTTTTTTTTTTTTAAAGATTTTATTATTTCCAGAGAAAGGAAGGGGGAGAGGCAGAGAGGGAGAGAGACATCCATGTATGGTTGCCTTTCACCTGCCTCCAGCCACAGATCTGACTGGAGACCTGGTTTGCAACCTTGTTATGTGCCCTGGCTGGGAATCGAACCAGTGACCTCTGGGTTCACAGGCTGGCTCCTTATCCACTGTGCCACCAGCCAGGGGGCTTTTCAGTTCTTTCTTCAACTATATTTAATCTATTTCCAACCCATCTACTGAGCTTATTTTATGAATTATAATTTTATTTGTAAAATTTGATTATTTAAAAAACATATTCCTGAACATTTTAATCATCCCAGGTGAGCGGTCATTTTCATTCTTTCATGTCTTCACATAAAAATGGTCATTTTCTGGTTTGTAGGTGATAATTCCAATAATTGAAGTACTGTTGGAACTAAGTCTGTGGGTTTTGCTTTCACTGGCAACAGCTTATTTCTTGGCGTGTTTTGTAATTAATTTTGAATTCACGTTCACCTGCTGTGATCTGAGTCAATCCCAGGGAGTATGTTGAGGATGTTCTTGCCCACAGAGAACTGGCTTGGAGCTGGGGCACCCCACCCCGGACCTTCCACGCTCTCTCCCGAGTCCCAGGCCACCCATGCTGGGCCTCCTCCCTCACCTTACAGAGCAATTTCTCTGACGAGAAGCTGAGAACATGGAAAAAGAGCCAGCTAATCCTGAGCAAACTTCCCCCAGCGTGTTTAGTGGTTATGAGTGAGTTTTCCAAGACTTTGCTCAGTTTGGGGCTCAGATGTTCTTTAGTGTTGCCGAAGGCCCCATGATGAGTGAATTATTGTTTTCCTGAGAAAGCCACACTCTCAGATGAGACTGAGAGAAAGGGAAACAATGCCCTATGGAGGGGGAAAAACCATGCTCACCAAACATTCTTTATAGATGATGACATGTTAATGGGATGACTCATCAACTGCTCCTCTGCCAGCAACGTCTCCGAGAGAAGCCAATATCCAGTGGAAAGTCTTAAACGCTGCAAGTGTTGATTTAAAGGAACGATGTTAAACTTTACATTATCTAGCCACTCAAGAGGATCTCAGAAACATTATAAATGATTTTCATCTGGGAGACCACGTTATGCCCAGCGGGCATTTAAATCCAATCGCGTAATGAGAGAGGAAACAACCTGATGGAGCTCCTGGTTATGCCAAAGAGCTTGGACAAGAGGATTATTTTTTCAACTCGAATAATGAAAACAGTAGAGATGAGAACATTTCATAGCGACCTCAATTTTGTTGTTGTTGTTAAAATCATGGGTGTGTTTTTTTAACAAGTCAAGTGCAAGACATAACGCTGGCGAAAGGTCAAAGCCACGTTGGCCGATTGGAACCTGTGTCTGATCTCAATGGTGCCACTCATGTGACTTTGGAAAGTCACTTCTGCTTTCTGGATCCCGATCTGCTCAAATGTGAAGAATTTCTCCCTAGGGGTTTTCCTAGACCTGAAATTGCAAGATTTTTATAACATATACCCATTGATTGTTGCAATATAAGAAAAGCAAAGATGAGTCTAAAACTTTTCATTTTTACACCTGATGAAATCCAGGCTTTGAAAGAAAGATGTGGTGAGTGACTTGCTTCATGTGAACAACGTTTCCAACAATAAAGGTTGCAATGATTTTGCTGGGAAGGAACAAAAAAAAGGAAGGGAGGGAGGAACAAAGAAGGGAGAGAGAGATATAACCTCATCAAAGTTGACTTTCGGACAGCACAGGGCAGGAGAGAAAGGACTTCAACCCCAACTGGCAGCGACTAATATACATTATAAATATGTAATACCATCCAACCTTCAGGCCTCTCTTGGGTCTGTAATGCAAATTTCTATTTCTATTAAAATGCAGTTAGGAAAAAATTCCCCATGAGGTCATGTTTAAGGATGAGGTATAGAGTGCTCTTACAGACGAGTGGTTTTAAATTATATTAAATGCCTGGATAGGGTGATACAATTTTTCAGAATTTTTGGAGAAACTTTGATCCAGAGAACAACATGAAATGGAGAAAGGATTTTATAGACGTAAACTCCCCCACAGTAGGGAGAATGTGAGTGCCAGTGGAGGGCAGGGTTGAGGGGACACTACATGGATGACCTTTGTCCTGACACTTATGGTTCTTTACCTTTAGGCCTTCACATCTCTGTCTGTCTGTCTCCTCAATGGTTTCCGTATTTTATTTTTTCCAGAAGCCCCTTCCTGTCTCCAAGAAGTCTCGATTTTGATTTACTCAAAGCTGGCTTCTTCTTCCTGATGACTGCCCATATTTTTAGATCAATTATTCAAAACATCTATAAAATATTTACATTTCTTTCTACTTAGCTGGCTTTGGAACAGAAAATGTTAAGAGTTTTCCACACAACACAGTCTGGGCGTTGCAGACACACGTGGTGTCTACCTAACATGAGCTCCTTCTTCCATTCTGACAGATTCCGTTCAGAGGGCGAAGTGCTTGCCCACCTTCTCAGCTTCCTTTGCAGCTATGCTGTTCATGCGACATGGATCAGGCCATGCGACGGGAGCAAAAG
Organism: Noctilio leporinus; assembly: GCA_004026585.1. NCBI lineage: Eukaryota > Metazoa > Chordata > Mammalia > Chiroptera > Noctilionidae > Noctilio > Noctilio leporinus. The sequence goes on along the minus strand of PVIW01002782.1, from coordinate 36,898 downwards.
CCCTGGGAAGCCTTTGTGTAATAAATGGTGCTTCGTGAGATGGGCTCCTTTGTCTTCATCTTGCCCTTCTTCCTGCCTGGAATGAATGATGACTGAGGACACACAGCAGCTGTTTTGTGATTATGAGACTGAAAGGCACACACAAGAAGAAAGATGACAAAGCAGGACAATAAGAGTAGCCTGCATCTCCAGTGACCCTGTGGAGCTGCTTTAATGCCCTGTGATGTCCTACCTACCGTCTCATTTCCTGAAACAACTAAACCCTTCTAACCACAATTAAAGACTTTCCTTTATTGAGTCTCAACAGAATTTTTTATATAAAAAGCCTGCTTAGTGTCATCCCATTCTGGACTGTTTTACGAACTACCGTACATGGTCAATTAAGATTTTATTATAGCAGGGATTCAACAGTATGTAATAAGAAGACAGTTCGGTGTTTAGAAATGGTCTATAGACATTAAGAATTGTGTTTTTCAGAGATATTTGAATGGCCAGAGGAAATACATGCATTTTAATATTAGGCAAAATATTCAAGATCCAAGCTCTAGTTTTAATACAATAATAAAATGGGCAAAGACCAAAAATGCAGAGTTCATTGTCATCGGTCAGTGTACGTACATTTGCTTTATATTTATTTGAGATTTCCTGCATTTTCCAAATGTTCTACATTAGAAAAATCAGAAGGAAAAAGATGGTTCTCCCCCACTTTAAGGTGCCTTTCTATTTCTTTTCTATTTCTTTTTCCTCAGAATTGCATCTTTAACAAAAACCCTTTAGCCTAGCCTTGAATAGGGCAAAATAGGCGATTTTACAACACACGCAAGACTTTGTAAAGGCACATACTCTAGGAAGGGCACAGTTCAAGTCATACAAAACATTTGCTATGCGGCCTCACTTACAACTCGCCTTCCTGGACACCGCACCTGAGCCCAGGTCTCCGCCCTAGAGAAATCTGGATTCTGGCTGGTTCCACCCGGCTCCACCTCCCTCCCTCGACTTCCGCCCTTTGCCAAAGCAGTTCTCCAGAACCCAAGTCCCTTAACACACCTGGGTTTGGCTCCTGTTCCACCCAGCGGGTCCCCTGGAAGCCACACCACTCTCGTCCCTGTGCCAAGTTCCTGGTCAACTGCTTGGAGCCACTCCAGCCTCTCTCTCCCCTCTGAGGGACTTCTTCCTCCCTCCCTGGAGCCCACCTTTATTTCCCGCCGGCACAGAGGGCGTCGGGCTCACGTCTGGAGAGCCGTTCCATCCGGACGCACAGCCCCGGCGCCGTGGGCCGCAGGGTCATGCATTGCTGGCGGGGGGAGGACCCCGACTTGTTTTCAGGTGGCCACTATCAATCCTTGTGCCCATGCAAACCCCGCTTTTGAGCTGCTGGTTGGATACCCTGAACACGTTCATGTTCTCACAGTCCCAGAATCGCAACACTTGCTCGGAAGGACAAAGGTGGCCCGATTTCAACCTGCGACAAGGTTAGCCTCAACGCCCTTCCTCCTTCAAGGCCACAGAGGGGCAGCCATGGTTTCAACGGGGAGGAAGGCAGAGGTCTTGGAAAAAGCCCCATGACCTCCTTGACACCCCTAAGTCATTCCAGAGGGAAGGAGGCTGTCATGCTACAGGCTAAGGGTGACAGTTTCAGCAGCTGTGAGCCCTGCCGCCTCCCACGCAGGCAGTGTGCCCTCCCTGTCCCGCAGTGGCACCCTGCAGGCCCCCCGGGCTGTGCGGAGAGCTGGGGACAAAGGTCCGAGTCACGGCTCACACCTGCCTTCCTGGGCCCAAGCTGGGGTTCCTTTGGCAGAACCCACAGTGGCAGCGTCCCGCTGGACACCCGCAAGTCTGTGAGTCACCGTGGGCCAGCCGCAGGGCTGGGGCTAGTGGGCTGAGGACAGTGTCCAGCTCAGGACAACTCGGCCCTGTTGGGAAAGACAGCAGCAAGTGCTGGCGGACAGACACGAGGACCTGCCTGCCTTTGAACTAACACTTCTTCAAAAGGGAAAACAATGACCCTAGAGAAAATACCCGATTCGTGTTCTCAACAGGACCCACGCGGACGTAACACTTACAGAAAGGCAAGAAACGTGTTTTTAAGATGCTGACGTACGAAAACGAGGGAGGGTGGTGTGAAAGGGGAAGCCTGCCTCCCCTGCCCCACTGAGCACAGGGCGGGGGTCACTGCGGAAAGTGAACCCAGACCTGCTCCTACGTAATGTTCAGCTCTGAGGCTGGTTTCCCGATCGCCTGGGGCCATTTTAATCGGGTTACTTTATCCTACACAGATCCCTGTTTGCTTTGGAGAGGGCAGGGTGGTGTGCAGGCTGCCGGTCAGCAAGGCAGCCTCCCTGCAGTTTTTCTGCAACCTGACTCACCACCCCCTAACCCTCATCCCACCGTCCGTGTCTCTCCCGGGAAGGTGCACACGGTGACCCCGTTATTTCGTTTGATTCGTCCCTTGTTTGTTTTCTTGCTGACCAGCTAGACAGTGAGGCTCCCCTGCCCGCCTGGCTCACCGGTGTCCCCCCACCTTGTACCACCTGAACGGGGTAGAGGCTGGGAAAAGAAGCCGTTGTGATGTGAACAAACTGCTGCCTCTGCCCGTTCCTGACAAGCATCACCCAGGAGAGACGCCACCTGCTTCTCAAAGTCACCTTGCCCTTGGCACCTGGTCAGCAGGCTTTCGAACCACGTCCGTGTTGGCCGAAGAGAAACGGAGGAGGCCGTAGAATTTATAAACATCTGTCCAGAGAGTGCACGTGAACTTGCAACAAGATCTGCACCTCGAAGGGTGTTCGGGTCCAAGAAGCAAGACAGTCACCGTCAGCGTGGTGGCTAAGATGAGACACCCCAATGCCACCTTCTCCTGCCTCTGGTCCTCTCAGCTCCACAGCGCCCTGTCCTGCTGCAAAAAAAATCCAACCGTTCCAGTCTCGTCCCATTCTTGGCAGACACACATGCAAAGATGGACGTGCCAGTCATGTCCACAATTTCCGGGACGGCTGCCAAGCAGCCGGCAGGACGGTGCGTGGGAACCCGCATGGTAAGGGGCCCCTGGGGGAACCCGCATGGTAAGGGGCCCCTGATGCTCCCCATGAACGCCTTTCAGGTTGGGCTGTACTCAGCCAACTCGGATGATTTTATCTGTTTACGTTACAATGCATGAGTTCTCTCTGCTGTTGTTGTTATAGAAGAGAAAAGCACAGGTGAGCCTTCTTGCTTATACTGCCCTGGTATTCTTTTGAACAGGCGTCTGCATTAGGAATGTGTCCAGAGCTCCCTCCAGCCCTACGGTTCAAGTTCCCACTTGTCCTTCTTCACCAGCCTGTGATCGCCTCTTCCCTCGCCGTTGGTGTTTGAATGCCGGAATGTCAGGGCGGGCACTGCTGCTATCCCCACAGGTTGTCGATGAGGACACGGGCCCGGCCAGGCTCGGTGGCATCCCCAGGGTGTTGTAGCGCAAGAGGCAGAACTGGTCCCAAGGCCGTTAGCCCGGTGCCTTGCTCAGGCTGGTGCGTGGGCCGTCGCGGCTGTGCCGGGCACCAAAGAAGCAAACGAACAACACAGGGTGTCTGGGAAACTTGGAATTTTGCATGAATAACGATGTTTTTAGTGTTAGCATATCCTATGGAATATTTGGGACATGCTTACACTTAAAAATTCTAGTTGTGTACGCGCAATTCCAATGTGACTGGGCGCTTTGTGATTTCTCTGTCTCCCGGAGACCGGGGTGGCCTTGCCCGTGACTTGCCCACACGGTGTCCAGGGCCCAGGTGGTGGGTGACTGAGTGGTGGGGCAGCCAGGAGCCTCCTCTCATCCCGGCCCCAGCTTGGAGAAACACGTAGAGGGGCTCCAGGGAAAGGGCTTGTGCCCACTACACATATGCGGGCATGTGTACATACAAACTCACACTAACCTGCCCACTCACACACATGCCTACATACATACATCCACACATTGACACGGGCACACCAGTACATTCATACACCTGCACACCCACATGCAAACACATGTACAGCTGTACACTTACATACACCCGCACGCTGACACCTGCACACCTGCACACTTACATATACCTGCACGCTGACACAGGCACACCTGCACACTTACACACACCCGCATGCTGACACCCACACACCTGCACACTTACATACACCCACACGCTGACACGGGCACACCTGCACATTCACAACTACATACTCACACGCACAGCACACTTATATACGGCTACACTCTTACAAGCCTACAGTCACATACAAGCTAATACACCCTCACGTGGTTACACACTCACTGCACAACCACTCACATGCTTGCACACACTCATTCACACACACACACACACACACCCCTCTGATCCTCTGCCTGGGGTGCCAGCCTGTCAGGAGCCAGCTCCATGCCCTGGTGGAATTTCAGGGTCTCTTATGAGCAGCTGGGGTGCAAACACAAGTTAGGACATGAGGGAGCCCCATAGAGCCCATGTCCCAAGAGCCCATGTTTTGAATGAGGTGCTGATGGGCGCGGTCAGGGCCCCGCACATGGTCATAACAGGCATGTTGTCTCTGGATGGGAAGCGTTCTCAACCCTCAGTTCCATCCTGTCCCGCCACACCCTGTCTGCAAAAATAGCCCGAGGATTCTGGGATGGGACTAGCTTTTATTCACTTTGCAAGAAAGGTACATGGAGTTAGTATTACATAGCTTTAGAGGTACATGTACCTACGGACACACAGACAGATAGAGAAATCAGATGTGTGCCTAGTTCAACAACGATTCCAGATGACTTACATTGCGCTCTTCCATGACAGCAGCAGTCTGCCAATTGCTCGGGAAACCCACATTTGGTGTTGTCACCCAGATTGTAAGGTTCTTAAACCCCAGGATGGATTTCAGTCATCTAACCCCCAGGATGGAGCCTTGTACACATTCATTTATTTCTCCGTCTGTAAGACCTGATTAAGCAAATTCTATCTGGTCATGATCATTTATACTGCTCCGGGCGATAGTATTTCTCAGCCAGTTAATTAGATGATTAATAACTATAACACATAATTGAATTCAAAGTCACTTTTGCCATCCTTAGACAAATGAGGTTTCATTGCTTATTGTTATTATCGATGGAGAAATGAAGTTACCCTGGCTACAGATAGCACAGCCACTAACCACACAAAGGACAGGATTAGCAGGCAGCTCCAAAATCGAAGGGATTCAATGATCAATAATCTATACAATATGATGAAAAAATATGTATATAAACCAGGATATTAAAAGTTAACACTTTTTGGGGCCCTGGCTGGTGGCTCAATGGATAAGGCGCCAGCCTGTGAACCCAAAGGTCGCTGGTTCGATTCCCAGCCAGGGCACATAACCAGGTTGCAAGCCAGGTCTCCAGTCAGGTCTGTAGCTGGAGGCAGGCGAAAGGCAACCAAACATGGATGTTTCTCTCCCTTTCTTCCTCCCTCTCTGCCTTTCTTTCTAAAAATAATCAATAAAATCTTAATTAAAAAAAAGTTAATACCTTTTGTAAAACAGCGTTAGACTTGTCAGTTCAGCATCTATCAGCACATGGAACGCAGACTTGTTGGAACAAAGAAGTCAGGGCAACGCGTGAAATATAAGGATGGACGTGGATCGTGGTAGCAACACCAGAAGCTGCTGGGATAAGCCAGCCGGGTTACCCCAGCGTCGCCAGCGGGAGGGGTGGGTAGACATGGCTGGTTGCAGAATACAACTGTTAGGTAGTTAGCTAATTGGTAATTGAGGAAAGAGCAACAGGAAGGAGGCATTGAGTGTAATACGCGGGGAGCAGGGGCCTGGTGCTTCCCCAGGAGGCTGCAGCTTCACACCCCAGGGTCATAACACTGCTCTGCCAAGGGGGTAACACTGCCCCCCTTGTCCCCCCCCCACCCCCCGGGACCACATTGCTGGGGGGCAAAATGGAGGTGCTGAACCATAGAGGCCTATCAGTCTAAGTAGGGGGTGGGCTTCTCAAAAGCCCATGAGAGCTCGGGAAGTTGATGGGTCTTTTGCAAAAGCACCTGGTCCGTCCCAAACCGAAGCTGCCGTAACCCCAGCGGAACAAAGAGGCTCCGTCTCTGTCCCTCTCGCGCCCGGCCGGTACCTGGCGCGCCCGGGCGTTCGCCCACCCCCTCTCGCCCGGGATCCCGTGACCCTGAGTCCAGCAGACACCAGGGCCTGGAACAGGCCTCGGGCTCCGGAAGGACTGAGCTGTGAGACACAGCAGAAACGCTGGGCCTTGGCTTTGCTCTGGCCTTGCTGGGGACCAGCAGGGACTTTTTCCCCGGCAGGACAGGCGGAGACTAGATACTGGAAACCCGGGGGCTGTTTCGATGTCCACCTGAACCCACCATCTTGTCCCACCACAATCTCCTCCGCCTGGGTCCTTGAAGTGCTTTTCTCAGGACCCCGTGGAAGAGCTGGTTTCCACCGACACTACAAACAAGAGAGGCCCTTACAGAACCAAGCACCTCACAGAGCCTATCCCTTCCCCGGTGCAAGGGGGGCGAGAAGTCCCCAGGCTCCTGAGGTGGCTGCTACAGGCAGTGAGGGTGGCAGCAGTCCGTGTATCTGTCGGGGAGACAATCCTCCCGCCATGTGACCCAGTGGGCGGATCCCACCAGGTGATGTCATGTGGTCATGTCCTGGTCATGTCCCAGCCACTCGGGCATGTGTGGGTCCAAGACATGGCAGGTGCTGTCTGCCTGGGAAGGATTACCCTCATGGCTTTCTTGGTCCTCGACCATCCAAGGCCTGGACATCTTGATGTGACACCGCGACATTCATTCACCCCAGTGAAACTTGAACAAGAGGTCATTCGGCTCAGGGCGCCGCAGGGGTGAGAAACTCCCACCTGGTGACGGAGACGTGGGGATGGATGGACACGCCCTCTGCAGACGGCAGGACTGGCCTCAAACCCCTGCTTGTCCCGTGGAGGCGAGAGACCCTGGAAATCGTGGCCACCTGGGTGACAAAGATGGAAAGGACAACAATGCTGACCCCTTGGGGTTTTCCTGTGAGTCAGTGAGATACCTAAGGGTGTGACGCTGAGCCCTGCAGTAAAGCCTGTCCCTGATATTTGCTGTCACCTGGAGGAGGGCCAGCCAGGGTGAGTCAGGACGGGTTGGGGGCGGGGCAGCAGAGACGCTCCCCTTCTCTCTCCGAGCTCAGCACATTTCTAAATTAATTCTGAACCAAACGATCTGCAGGGCCCTCACCAGGTGCCGAGCATTCTAGCAGAAGAAAAGATTTAGTCCCTGCAGAGATACAGCCGCCCAGGCATCCTGTGTGAAGGAGGCTGGGAAACCCTCGTGGTCACCGGGTGCCTGGGCTCCAGGGGTGTGAAACCGCGGGCCGGGCAGCCTCTGCGGCACTTCTCACTGCTGACGCTGCGCGCCCACCAAGGCGGGCGGCTAGGGGACCGGCGTTTGAAGAACGGCCATCCTCCCCCCCCCCCCCCCCCGCCGAGTTGCCCATCTCAGGGGATCCCTCCTGCCCCGCAGGGAGGGCGGCCGCGAGACTGTCCCTCGCTGGGGAAGGGAGCTGAAGCTGGAGCCCCGTTTCTGAGCCTTTGGGGGGAGCCCGCGGCGGGCTTCAGGGAGCACGTGGGGAGCTGGCGCCTGACCAGGGGCGCCTGCCCTGGCCTGGCTCCTGGTCTGTGAGCCTGTGACTCAGACGCGGTCCCGTGAGTCACAGGATATGAACCAGAGTGGGTGGAGGGTCCAGAGGAGGAAGGCAGGACCCACCGGAGCCCTCGGGAGGGAGAAAGGGGTGAGTTCGTTCTTTCATTTCCATCAGGCGGTTTTCCAGCGACAGGGACCACTTGCCCCGTGGCTTTTCCTCGCACACCAGCAGCAGTGGGTCCTTTGGCTGGGGGGGACCCGAAGGGATGAGGTAGACAATCAAATAACCGGGACTGTTTCAACTTGTCCCCTGCCGTCACCGACGTGGGTCTTTGAAGCATGGCCGAAAGGAGCCCCACGTTAGCAACGGGGTGTTGGCAGCGTAGGGGCTAAAAACAACATCAGCACCTTTCCTCCCATCTGCTAAGCTCTCCTCGCTGGGCTAATCACCAAACTAACAGACAGATTAACAGCAGAAAGTCCACGCTTTAATTCACGCACACGGGAGCTCCCACAGGCATGACCATTCCAACGGCAGCGAGGGAGGCAGCATCGGGCACAGACGATATTTTGGACAAAGAAGAGAAGGGGGAAATGGAATCTTAGATTTCAGAAGTGAGAACGGACGGTTTACGTAGCGGCGAAAGAGTGAACAAACAGGCCAGAACACCTTGCTAGGTGACTCGGGGACAATGGGGCACAGTCATTGCGGTAACAGGCCCCTGCCTGAAGCCCTGCGGACCACACTGCATTCCAATCGGGCTCCAGCCGCCCGCCAGACCCCCCTTCCTGGAGCAGATCTCTGCCTCCTGAATCTCTTGGGCAGGAGAAGGGGTGTCTGGGTGTGTCTGGGTGTGAATGCGGGGACTCGAATGTTCTTTCGGAGCCTTTTGTGTCTTTGTAAACAGCTTAAAACCAATACCCATACAGGGCAGCTTCAGGGTACAACCAGCTCACCCCAGATGGTCTTCGCTGGCCGGCGGCGGGGCGTGTCCCACAAACCCAGGCTGGAGGGCGTCCGGCAGGGGCGGACCTGCCCCACCACGCTCTGCTTCTCCAGCGGGGCTGCCACTCTCAGCCCGGGCCGGCCCCTCCCGTCCTGGGACGGCTGGGAGGACCTGCGGGAGGGGCTTCTTTGGGGTCCACAGGACACAGTCGGAGGGTGAAGGGCGCAGACGTTTTTACAGCCTGCACCCCACTGCTCCATGGTGGGAGGCACCCAGGAAGCGCCTTAATCACAGACCAGGCACCATGGCGATTTGGGGTTGACCGGGGGGAGGGGGTGGGGAATAAGCAGGGAAGTCTTTTATCAGCCCGAAAGTGAATTCATTCTGCCAGTGTTTACATCGTCTGCACATACTGCATGTAAGGCGTTGGGCTCTGCCTCTGGGTGGCCCAGGCCCTGCTATGGAGAGACTCAGGGTTCAGGACAGAGTGTAGGGGTCACGAGCACATTTCTGCAACACCACGGGGCCCGGTCCACTTGGCCACAGCACTGACATGGTACAATCACGCGGGGTGTCCACCTGGCAGCCGCCTCCCGTATGGCGAATCAGGACTCAGGCCTGGCTTCTCATGTCGCCCCCGTACAGACCCTGGGTCAGGGCCCTTCCCACCTCCAGGAGCCTTGACCTGGAACAGCGCGTCATTTAGGCACCGTGCGTGCACCTGTCCTTCTCTTGGAGGAAATTCGGGAACAATAAACATTTGAAAATAGTTTTTTTCTCTTTTGCTCTCAGGCCTCCTCTTATCACGTGAAAACCCTACCGTTTTCAACACCCCCAGATATTTTTCTAAAAATCTTTTGTTCCTGCTCAAAGACTACCTTCACACACTGTTGGCCGGGCCGTTTTATACAACAGCGAATGCAAGTTAACCATGTAGCCAGCTACATCCATTCACGAATGAAAACATGCGGCTTTCCCGGCCTCGGCCATGAAGCGTTCCCAGCCCCTGGAGGAACCTGCAAGAAAAAGGAAATGACCTCCCACGTGCAGCTACTTGTCCGGCTCAGCCCCGGGAAGGGCCGTGGCAAGTGCTGGCCACCCCGGCTGCGGGTCTGGGCGTTTGTTGCGAGAGAAAATAAATAGAAACCGCTGAAGTGTTGGGAAGTAGTGAAATGGTTACATACAATATACTCCACCATAGATGAAAAGACCGAATGGTTACATATAATATACTCCACCATAGATGAAAAGACCGCGGGCGTAAAAGATTCACTTAAGGGACAGAGGGGAGCAAAAAAGGGATGAATGTAATACAACAACAATAAAATTAAAAAAAAAAAAAAAAGATTCACTTAATTCTCTATGTTTATATCTGGAGAGATGTCCAAACATATTGTCAAGTGAAATAATTTTTCTGTAAAGAAAAGAGGACTGAGAAAAGGGAAGGTGGTAGTCTGACCACATCCGTTCAGCCACGCTTACTTGTGTTTATTTGAGCAAAAGCGTGAACGTGTCCCAGAACTTTTTGCCGGAAAGGATTAGCAGAGCGGAGGAGTTAATAAGGCGGTGAACTCTGAACCCTGACATTCATGTTGAAATCCCAGCTCTTTCATGCACTAGCGCTGGAACCTAGGTCAACTGACTGGCTTGTCTGTACCTCAGTTTCCTCACCTGTGAAGCTGGGGTGAGAATAGTGCCTAACTCAGAGCGTTGTTTTGTTCACTAAAGAAATCAAGCTAAGCCCTGGCTGGTGGCTCAGTGGACAGGTGCCGGCCTGCGAACCCAAAGGTTGCTAGTTCGATTCCCAGCCAGGGCACATCACCAGGTTGCAAGCCAGGTCTCCAGCCAGGTCCCTGGCTGGAGGCAGGTGAAAGGCAACCATACATGGATGTCTCTCTCCCTCTCTGCCTGTCTCTAAAAATAATAAAATAAAATCTTAGAAAAAGAAATCAAGCTAGTCTTTTCACACATAGTAAGTACTCCATGAATGATGGTATGTATTACTACTGAAGTATTAATTAAAAACATTCAGATTATTGATTACTTATTATCTAAGTGCTATTTTAAAAAGTGGATAAGAGGAGGTGGATAGCTGGTTATTAACTACTTTTAAATACATTAGCGTTGTTTTTGAATAAGTTCCCTGACTATGATTTACTTAGGCAACTGAAAAATAGAATACCAACAGGAGAGAGCCCTGGCTGATGTGGCTCAGTGGGCCCAGCATCAGCCTATGAACCGAAAGGCTGCTTCTTCAACTCCCAGTCAGGGCCCGGGCCTGGGTGAAGGCCGGGTCCCCAGTCGGGACCTCCCTAAAAATAAACTATCAAAATCTTTAAAAATATATGTAAGGAGAAAATGGGCCACTGACTCTATCAAGTATGATAAAAAACGTCCCAGGAACAGCTGAGCCCCTAGGCAGACAGAAACACCTGCGGGAGCTTTGAGGGTTCTCAAAACAGAGCATGGAAATGAGTCAGAGTCTCTCCCGCAGCTTTTGATCATCCCGAAGTTGGCAGCTGAATCGCTCCCACCCCAAACTACCAGCAACAACGTGCCCACTTCCTGGCACCGCGATTAGGAGCCCAAATAAGTGAGCATTTTCAGTTCCCACGAGCCTGACTCTGGGATGTGAGCTCTGAGCCCTAAATCCTGACTCCAGGGTGACATGGCCTTTGGGGACACAGGGATCGGAGTCAGGCCACCCTGGCCCTGCCCTGTCTGCTTAACTGGCAGTTCATCGTGCCTGGCAGAACTTGGTTTGGAGACCTCCCTCCCTTCCAGGGGCTGCAGTGAAGGTTACCCTCACGCAGGTTTCAGCAGAACGCCGGCATGGGGACCCCCCAGATATGATGACGCTGAAGGTGGCGGCTGATTCCCAGGATGGAAAAGACATGCAAACCATGGCGGATTTGGCTAAATCATAGTGTTCAACTTCCATAGTTCAAAACCATTTTCACCTAAGAGAGAAACGAACAGAATAAAGATGACTCGGGGAGGCACTTTCACAACCCAATCCCAATGGGAAAGATGGAAAATAACTAAACACCGACAGAAGAAAACACACCAGGCGGGTAAGGCGGCAGAGCAATGCCTCCCGGCCACTGCCACTCCCCACACATCTCAGTGGGGTGTCGCTTTCCCTGCCACCCCTTCCCTGACTCTCCCCTAAGAGGACAGGGCAGTCAGAGAAGCAAACGGGGGGTGCCCTACCCCCAGGTGCAGTGAGCCTTGATCCTTCGGGTGGGGATTCCACATTCAGCAAGGATTCACGTACAAGCTTTTTCTCCTAGCGCCCATCAGAAGACCCAATTTGCACCAACGGAACGGCCGGGCTCTCTAAAGAAGGGACCGACCCACCGGGAGGAACCCACCTGCAGCCCTGTCCTGTGGCCGGCCCATTCGGATGTGACATTATCAGGAAAGTAAAAACCCAATTGTATGCTTGAGGTTGGGAAGGAGCTGGGACAAGCCCCCCATGCAATGGGATTTCTATCGTAGGGGTCGGGTTGCAGGTGATTCTCATTGTTTCCTCTGTAGTTTTCTACCTTCTCCAGGCGAGGTGAGTGTGCTTCCTTACCTAATAAAACAGAGAACGGTCTCAAAGGAACCCGGTCTGCAGCGTAGGGTAACAAAGGCCTGGGCCGCAGGGGAAAGAGAGGAAGGGGCACTGGCCTGGGGAAAGCGCGCCTGGTGGGCGATGTTGGTCGCGCCCCCTCGGGGCGGAACGGTGCCCGGAGATTGTGACACACTGTCTCTGTCTCCATGGCCAGGGTCCACCTGCTCGAAGGTCTTGTTTCACTTTTGACCGCACCTTATGACCCTCTCTCACCCAGGTGGCCTGTATCCAGAGGCCGCCCGCACCTGCTCCTGTCTCGGGCTCCAGGTCAGAGCCCAGAGCCCGCGAGAGGACGTCCCCGCCGTGGCCCGAAGGCAGCGCTGTGGGGCAGGACGCGTGTCCACGGGAGACTCGGGCTCAAGTTCTCTTGGCATCTTGTTCCATAACCTCTGAATTATGCATAAGAAATATGTGTGGCCTGATATAAGATCTGAGAATAGGAGGAGTTTATCATTCTCCAGGGCCTTCTTTATGATCAACTCCCAGTTCCCAACCTCCCACCTCCCAACGATGTCTTCGCTGCGGGGACCGTGCCCCCTGCCCCTGTGCGGCTCCTGCCCTGCGGGTGCCCAGACCTGCTCATCGCAAAGGCCTGCTGCCACTCTGCAGCGGACTCCACCTGACCACCGCCGGGCAGGGCGGGTCCTGGCTCCCTGGCCCAACTCCCTGTGGGCTCGGTGACCCAAGTCCAAATGAACCCTCTTCTAGGGACAAACCCTGGCACCTGCTGTCTGGGCTCCAGGTTGCCCTCCTGCTTCCACTTTTAGCAGGGACCCAGCCCAAGTGAGGGACCTCCCTGGCACTACCCTGACTGGCTCTGCGCCTCTGCACAGGGGTGCGGCCTGTGCACAGCCCCCCTAGGTGGGGTGTTCCTGCTGGAGCCCGCAAGAAGCAAGGCAGGCCTGGGCCACCCTGCCCCAGGGCAGCTTGTAGTGGACAGTCCCCGCCTCTTCCAGCTGTGAGATGGGAAGGCCTCAGGGTCTCCCTGCAGTTCCTCACCTGTAAAGTAGGAGGCTTGATTGATTGATTTCTAAGTTTGCTTCCCTAGACATGTCACACGCTACTTGGTTCTGGACTCTTTCACACCTGCTCAGACAGGTTCCGACCGACGTCCTTGATGCTACAGATGTGTGTCTGGGTGTAGCCTCGGGGTGCGGACCCCTGCTCCCTCCGCCTCCAAATCCAGCCTCCAGCTGCTGCTGCTCTGGTCCTATTCCAGCACCTCCCTTCCCCCATCAGGGGTGTGCTTCCCAAGGCCCCAGCGACCACCTGTGCCTGCCAGAGTGGGGCAGACGTGGCCCATTCCCAGGCAAGGAGGAGCCCGGGGACACAGAAGGAGCTGGGGGGCAATAGAGAAGCCAGGGGGACTGAATCAGAGAACTAGAGCGGACTCGTGGCTGTCCTGGCCAGGAATCTGTGTCGGGACAGACATATCTGCTCTCGCCGAGGTCATTTCAGAGGCAGTAGGTCCGGAGGCAACGATCTTTAGGGCAGGTGACCTCGGTGCCCTGCAATCACACGTGACCTGCCTCCCCACCCCGCCCAGGTGGTACCTGCATCAGGCCACGTCTGAGGCCAGGTACATATCCAGGAGACACTGTGCCCCAGACCCCTTGGGAGGTGGAGCAAGTGTGAGGACACTCTCCCTAAGTCGTAAGACACCGACCGGCAAGGTCCCAGCCCAATGCTCCCAGTGATGAGCCCTGGGCTCCCAGGAGCCTGTGCCCGTCCCATGGGGGCACTTCTTGTGGGACTCGCCTATGAGCTGGACGGTGGCCTGCAGACAGAGAAGCCAGGCGCCTGGGCAGGGCTGCCTACGCCTAGTTCTACTTTACCCTGAGGTTCGCGGGAGCCTCCAAAGGCACCAAACGCGGAGTGAGGTTTTAGAGACCACTCTGCTACCTGCAGAGAAGGAGAGGGGCTGCAGGGCACCCGTTCGGGAGACCTTGCAATAGACCCAAAGAAGGACAGGCGTCCGTAACGGAGAGAGAACGCCACACGCAGGAAAGCAGACTGTGTAGCCAGGCTGGGCGGAGCGCCTCCGCGGGTCCAACGCCAGACAGTGAGACTGGGGACAGAAGAGGCCTGGGGCCTGGGCGCCCGTCCCCACTACCCGGTGCCCGAGACCAGAGACGCCCCACGGAGGAAATGACAGGGAAGCAGAGGCTCCCCTCTGCTCGACCAACCGCCCCTCCCCTCACACGGGTAAGACCGCAAACACGCGTGGAGCTGTCTCCACCCACCACGCAGCCAGGGCTGCGGGTCTGCTGCTGTCTGCAACAATGAGGGGTCCACGCTGCTGGACCCCAAGGCTCTCCATGCCATCTGCACTGAATTACATCAAGACACGCAACGAGGTACCATGTGGGTGCCCACGCAGCGCTCGGAAAGGTTCCTTGTTCGCTCCTGCGGAAGGTCAAGTCAGCTAAGGTTCCGGGGGCAGAGCAGGCCGCCCCAGAGAGGAGGTGCTCAGCCCCGAGGAGCCAGAGGGGACCTGGCCCAGGTATCAAACACCGTTTCATGCATGTTAAGTGCGGATCAGTTTCTGACTCATCCACCTGCCACTTCGGGCACCGGTGATGTTCCGAATCCCATTTGAGATTCACCACACAGCATAAAACCCCTTGGAACAGGTGTTCTTTCGTTTGTCTTCATGTAGTAGACTTTTTTTTTTTTTTAAGGCATTTTCACTTATTTATGCTTCCAGTTCCATTTGGAAGAGTTATTCAGCTTAAAACGTGAAATTTTCCATTCTCACATATAGCCGCTCTGCTGGAAAACAAGACTGTTTTTCAGCTTCCTTTTTAGTTCTACTCGTTTGCCTTCTCGTTTGGGTTATTAAGAATGTTCGTAGCTATTGTGTTTGCAGGGACTATTATAAATGGGATTTTGCTCTCCACTATGCTTGTATTGTTGACTGGGTAAATGTTTCTAACCAGAAAAGTTACTTCGGGGTACTAATGGTGAGCTCACTAGCTTTCCTCAGCTATCGGGTGGGAGTCTAGGCATTCTGCTGGAGGAACAGAAGGTAGGACACTGCTGCACCCCTGGGCCAGGTAACCAGCATTTCACCCACATGAAGTTCAAGCCCAGCCAAAGCTGGTGCATAGCGACGGGGGGCAGAGGTCAGAGGTCAGGGTGGAGGCTGACAGTGGGGAAAGGATGGTGAAGGTGATGAGGAGGCATCCATGGGGACTCCAGTTCAGCTGCTGTCCTAGGGTGGGTTTCCATGAGCACCTTCAGGGTACAACTGAACCAGCCACTTATAATCTGTGCACTTTTCAATATGTCTGCGGTGGGGTGAATGGTGGCCCCCAAAAAGATGCATCTGAGTCCTAAGCCACCAGCACCTGTGAATGCTATTTGGAAAATGGATCTTGGCTGATGTGATCAAGGTAAAGATCTTGAGATGAGGTCACTATGGTTGGGGATGGGCTCTAATCCCAATCTGACAGCCAGGGCTATCAGACGCAGGCAACACTGGTTCATAGATGTAGGTAATTCCCGTCATTAGATTTACACGCAGGAGAGAGTGTGAAGGGAAAGGCAGAGACTGGGCGAGGAATGCAGGGCCTTGCCAACAGCTCCTGGCAGCTGGGAGAGGCAAGACTGTGCCCATCCCCGGAGCTCCTGCAGGGAGCACGGCCCTGCCTGCCGGCACGTGGGGTTCACACGCCCAGCCTTCAGGACGGCGAGAGAAGAAAAACCCACGTGTAGCCGTTTGGTGCGGCCGCTCTGGGAATCTAGACAATGCCACAGTTTGGTGAAAAATAAATTCATGTAAAACCAAGAATAGCCCAGGGAGGGGGCTGTGTGGGGTCAGGTGCACGTTCAGCAGTGGTCGGGAGCCTCAGGAAAAGCCACGAAATTATAGAGCTGAGCGACTCAACACATGCTGTCATCTGATCCCACCCGCAGGTCGAGGACCTAAGGAGCCATTCAGGATGCCCACAAGGGTGCCGCTCCCACCCCGATCACTCCCAGGCCTCTGGGTCCCCCTCTGTGATCCCAGAAGCTGCTCTTGCTACTTGGGCTGCAGCCTTGGTCCCAGGCTCTGCCTCCTTTCTTTCAATGGTGTGCACCTCACCCCCAGGGGACCCCTTCATCCTCTGCCTGATACAGTTACAGCCCAGCCTGCCTGCTGCCCCCTCCTGCTCAGATGGAGCTCCAACAATGGACCAAATGCTGCGCACCCCTGAATTTGTGTTTTGAACCCCTGACCCTCCATGGGAGAGTATTTGCTGATAAGGTCTTTGAGGGGGTGATTAAGGTTTGATGATGTCATGTGGGTGGGGCCCCCATAGTGTGATCAGTGCCCTGTGGGGAAGAAAAGACGTGAGCCTGCCTCTGTCTCCCCTCAAGCACAAGCAGGACAGGCTGAGTGAGGACAGGGCAGGAAGGCAGATGTGGGCAGGCCGCAGTGCAGACTCTAACCCAACCCCGAAGCCAGTGTGCACCGCCAGGATCTGGGACACACAGCCTCCAGCACCGTGAGCAGCCGTGGCTGTTATGTCAGCCCTGCCCCCTGTGGTGTTCCGTTACTGCCGCAGAGCTGGCCAGCGGGGCCCTGGTCCGTGCCGGCAGGTGGAGAGTTCACAGGGAGACTCCGGCTTGGGGAACGGGCTGGCTTCAGTTTCCCATCCCTCCTCCTCCGGGTTCAGCCCCCAGCATCATCCTGTAACTGCCTCCATGCCCCTCCCCCAGGCCTGCTTCTCTCCATCCCACTGCCAGCTGTGCACTTGGACCCCCATCCCCGGGCCACCTGCCTGTGCACACCCCTCCTTGCCCCCGTGCGGCAGGTCCTAACACCTTTCAAACCTAGGCCACCCAGCCACCCAGTCGTTACCTTGACAGGCCTTCCCCTAAGGGCTCACACCATGCATGGGAGTCCCAGACCCCGCACCCCTGGGAGGTTACATGTTCATTTCCATGTTTGTCTGTGGACTGCCAGTCTCCCCACCCCCAGTTACACACACACACACACACACACACACACACACACACACAGAAGAGCCAACACTGGTTGGTGGCGGGCCTGACAGCAAGCCCTGCGCCGTCCAACTTGAGGCGCAGTGGACTGGGTGCCTGGCCACTGAGGTTACGTCCTTGGGTCACAAGATGCGGGGGTTATAGAGGAAGCGGAAGCTGGAGGTTGATGTCTCATGCTGGGAAGGCATTTGGCCAAGCACGGATCAGGCTGGATCAGACCGCAGCTTCTTCTCATTTTCTCAGGGAGAAAAGAACCAGGCCGGTCACATGACGTTGGTGCTGGGCTGTGACTCCAGCGAATGCCACAAGGAAACATGGGATTTTCTCTTGGATTTGGGCATTGTCTGCTGGGGTCTCACTGCTCTGACTTCCGGCCCTGACCTAGGCCTGGCTTGGTGGTTCCATGTTCAGCTCTGTTTCTCCGCCCCCACTGTGCACACAGCCTCATGGGGACACCTGTGCACACACATAGCCACACACCCAATTACCCCACACGCAAACACACACAGAGACACACAGACATACCTAGATACACTCGTAAACACAAACACACAGGCACACACATGCAGACAGGCTCAGATACAGACCGACACACCTATATTCCATACATGTGTATTTGAGATGTAAAATGATTTGTGAAGTGTATGGAGAAGGTGCTGTGACTGATGGAACTTGTCAAAAAAGGGTTTGTGAAGTGTCTCAGTACTATCAACACTTTAGCCAAATAATTCTTTGCTGTGGGGCCGTCTTCTGCATTGGAAGGTGCTTAGCAGCCCCCTGGTCTCTGCCCGCTAGAAGCCAATAGCTGGAGAGAGCCAACGTACTCAGCATAGTCAAATCAATCAAGCTATTGGTGAGAATGAAAAACGTGCCTTTTATTTTACAGAAAAAACTAAATAGACTTCATCGGCCACCCCCATACCATCTGCCAGATGTCCACATGGTCAGAACCACCATACAGATGGAAAGGCTTAGGGACAAAGAGAGCCCCCAATGCGGTCCCTGACCCATGGTTCCCTCCTCTGCGGGACGTCCCTTCCACAATCTGCAGCTTTCGCGTGTGTTTTGTTAAGGACCAGTGGAGTCAGCGGACGGAAATGAGAGTTCTGAACTTGAAGCCGGATGACCTGGTTTTGGTCTGGACTCTGCTACTTGCTTGCTGCATCATTTTAGGGAAAGCAGCATACACTCTTTGTTGCTCTGTGGTTTTCTCAGCTTAAAGTCCTCTTTATCACCTGACGCTCTTCATAGGATGAAAGGAAATAAAATGCATGAAGGCTGTTTTTAAAAACACAAGGTGTCCTCTTGTTTAGTTCCGGTTTGGCTGCGAATCGTACAACAAAACCAAGCCCTAGAAACCAAACACTGAAAACCCGAGTGTCAAGACCTCAGAACATGCTTAAAATTAGATCAATGTTTCCAGTAGCCCGGTTAACCCAAAAGTCCTCTGTTGGTCCTGATTGTGTATAATTTGTAAGATTCTTTGTTTGCTTACGATGATACTTGGCACAGGCCAAGGACACAAGATCTGATGGGGACAGCAAAGAAAAGTAGAAGAGTTGGCCATTTCTACGTAATTTCTCTGTAATTGACATCTTTCCACAACTTTATGTGAGTCTGTAAAATTGAGGATTGCTGGAAGCCCCAAAGGGAGAAAAACATCTCGCCACGGCTGTGTTGAACTTGGCATCCAGGAGAGCAGCTGATGGGTCTGTGTGCAAGTTCATGACCACAATACCCTCCGGGGAGTCCAGGCTTCCCAACGGGGTGCTGAGGCAAACAAAGCGGGACTGTGGCTGGAACCTCGTGGTGGCCACGCCCCGACTGGCCTGTCCTCTCCCATGCAGACAAATGCAAGCTTAGCTCTCAATCTGAGGGGCCCTTGGATAGGTTCTTCCCCTAAAACTATCTTTCTAGATTTTTCTGAAGGAGACATGGCGTACTACTTAGTGTTGTAAGTCATTGAAGGGCACCATATAACTTTCAGAGGTACTTCTCAGGGTGTAACCATCGGTCACCAAAATATAACGTGACTCAGAAAGTAACGGATTCCTCTTTCTGAAGAAATGGAGAAACCACAGCACAGACCAGCTTTCTCTGGCCATGTGGAAAGATCACGTCAGTCCTCACGTGGCTAAGGAGGCAGCTCAGAGGGGTCCAGCCGGGGGGCAGGAGTGCAGGCCCTGCCCCCACACCACACACACAGCCCCAAGCCACATGTGACGAGAGGTGGTCAAGGCTACAGGCCCGGGGTCTTACTACAGAGCCTGCTTCACTTCACAGAGGCCATGGGTCGTGGTGTCCCAGACAGAGAGGGGGGCTTGGTAGTGGGGTCCGGTGGCTTTTGGGGGTGTCTCATCTTTCATTTATTTCACCGGCTCACAAATTTAATCATAAACCACCAGAATAAGGCCCCAAGATGTCTTTCCTGGAAGGGTTTATAAATGACATCCAGTTAAAATTGCCAGTT
Organism: Noctilio leporinus; assembly: GCA_004026585.1. NCBI lineage: Eukaryota > Metazoa > Chordata > Mammalia > Chiroptera > Noctilionidae > Noctilio > Noctilio leporinus. The sequence continues at coordinate 17,245 of PVIW01002782.1, read as the reverse complement.
AAAATGAATTTCTCAGTGGAATTTTCTGAGTCCGGAATTAGGGGACCAGGAAATGCTTTACTTGATGTTCTATTATTATTATTATTTTTTAATTTAAACTTCTTCTTAAGCATGATAACTCTATTCATGTTTCCACGTGGATTAGATTTTTCTCATTGGATACACCAACAGGAAAGCGATGTCTCTCCATTCATCGTTTAAAGTGTGTCAGCCCCTGACTGTTGTGTTCTCCTCGTAGAGTTTAACGTCCAGAACTTTTCGTTTCTGGTTTTCCTTTCTGGTTGTCCTGGATTTGCTCGCCAAAGTTCCCTCAAAGAACCAGCTTTTGTGATTTATTATTTAACTTTTAGGACCCACAGGCCTGACTCCCTCACCTCCCCAAGGCGCAGGGCAGGCAGGAGCCTGTGCACGGAGGGTGAGCCTTCACGTAAATGTCCCCTCCCAAGGAGGGTGAGCCCCCACGTAAGTGTCCCCTCCCAAGTCTGCTCCGAGGTTCAGTTAACGATGCATCTCGGAGGTCCGTTCACTTGATCGATGTCTACGAAGAGATATCCTGTCCCAGATCCTTGGGACGCGTACGTGAGCAAAGCAAAGATCCCCACTGTCACGAAGCTTATACTTACCCGTCCTTCCTTGTCATGAGCTGTCACCTCATCCTTTTTAATGGTTGGGAGATGCCAAAAATATACTTGGTCTTAAGATGTAATTGTGGGACTTGGGGGTGAAAAAAATGAATCAAATGTAAAAAAGAATGCCGTTTTTGGACTGCAGCTCTGAATGTTTTATTTCTCAGAACCGAAAGGACCTCTAAGGAGAATGCGCCTGACCAACAGGACACAGGTGGGCAGGGCACCTTGACGCCTCTGGACATGCGGGTTCACAGGCGGAGTGGGGCCCAGTCAACGGCTCCGTGGGGGTGAAGGAGGAGAATCTGGAGCGACTGGTCCCCATCGGATGGAAGGGGAAGAGGTGAGAGGGAAGAAAGCCAGGGAGGAAAGGCCCGAAGGATGGCAGCTGTCGGGCGTGGCATCCAGAGGGCCTTCCCAGGACCACCTCCCAACATCTCGGGGAGCCTCCCAGCGCTCACAAGTGCAGAGAGAGAGTGTTCTGGAAAAGAGGGGGCCACTTTGAAAACAGGGAGACACACGGAAGGTGGGAGAGGCCTGGAGGTGAGGACGGCCTCAAGACGCTGCAGAAATGCCTGATGTGAACGCAGCTCCGTGAGTCTTGATTTTTCACCCCAGACTCAGCCAGCACTGCTCGTGCCAGGAAACCTTGGTGGCAGCCGGGAGGGCTGGCTTTGAGACAACGGGTCCGCCTCTTTGAGAGACAACCCAACTCTGAGTGGGTGATGGAAGTTGAATACCGGGAGGGTGATCCGCAGGGAAGGGGAGGGGCAAACCGGGAGAAAGGGGCAGGGATCAGAAACGCATTTGGTGGGTACAAGAGAGACAGGGGGGTGTGAAGAATAACATAGGGAAGAATGAAATCAGGGAACTTACATGCACGATCCATGGACGTGAATTAAGAGGGGTGGGACTACAGGAGGGTGGGGGGGGATTGGGTGGAGGGGAGCAAAGGGAAAACAACTTGGGGCAACTGTAACCGCATCATCAATAAAATATACAAAACTATGTATATTACCAACCAAGTACACAAAGTAGCAAACCAGAGAAAAACCGGTGCTAAATCTTACCTGGGTTTGCGATGTCCAAAAGGCATTTTAAATAAAAACGATACGGTTTAAAAGCAAAAAAGACAAAACGAAATTTTTCCAGAGTCCTTCCCCACTCCCACTGTACTCACGCTTTCTGACTCTTCGTGTTCTTACATCATTCTATTTTCTTCTCCCGTCTCATTTCTGTGGCGGTGAGACCTCTGTCCCCAGTAGCAAAATGTCCCCTTGTGGGACATCACGTCTACCCCCGCCCGGAGCTGCGTCAAGACCCGCGGCTTCGGAAATACAGACAGCGAAGCGGAGCTCAGGGGAGAGGGGCCTTCTCCGATTTTGCTGGGAATTTGTGTTAGGTGTTTATGTATTTTTGCCATGAATGAAGCCCCTGACATAGCTGCTGCTGTTTTATCAGTTGGTTCTTCCAACTGGTAAACATTTCCTCTCAGAACACCTGCTCTGGAGCACGTTTCCCCCCAGGACTTGACTTCGCACTTTCTCGGGCTGTCAGAGACGGGCTGTCGTGCGGGTTCCGGGACACGGCTCAGTATCGCAGACAAGCGTCAATTATGCTCCCAGCTGTCAATCCAAACGGATCGACACTGTCTTCCTCCCCAACGGGGCTCCTTCATGACCCTGGCTTGTCGTCGCTTTAGAAATAGAAATGGGCAAAGAAGGGGAGCAGTTTAGACAAGAACCTAGTATAAAGGAACCATGGACATGGACAACAGGTGGGATTGACTTTGGGGGGAAAGGGTGGGTGGGGAGGGGGGCAGAGGGGAGCAAAAAAAGGGGATGGATGTAATACAACAACAATAAAATTAAAATAAAAAGAAAAGAAATAGAAATGCTGTCCCTAGGGGACTTCCACATCTTTCTCTAGTTGGGCTTTTGCAGATTCAGAATTCGAGTCGCAAGAAAGAATTCAGGATCTTGCTCAGCTCAGCGTCACAGCTCCTCCCCAAGAGCCTTCATCCTCCCTGGTCTCCCCACAGCTGAACTCCTGGCTGGGAGCTTCCAGGGAGAGCGCCCCTCCCGTTCCAGTTGCTTCGTTCCACTGTGAAGTTCCCATTGTTCAAAAAGGATTACGGAGGTGTGTCTGAAAGGTTGCCTTTCAAGCACTGGGAATGGAGCAAAAAAAGTGTTTGGTGCTTCCCTCTCTGAATGCTTTTTCCTGCTGTTTAAACCCTCTCTGGCTGGTATATCAACATGGCTAAATCAAAGGCTTGTATTCATTTATTTATGTTTATGGTCTCGGTGATTAGTAGCCTACTTTTGAAAAACGAAAGGGTTCTCTCTGGCCCCCGGCTTTTCTTTCTAAGAAGTGTTTGATTTGTGATCCCAAAATCTTGTTCTTAAAAATTAATCCTGCAGAAGAAATTTCTCTGCCCCACCCCCCACCCCCCAAAAAAAAAACCCTCTATGCACCAAAGCATTCCTGGAAAAAATTTTGTTTGATACATTAAGAAATAATAGTATATAGCCCCTGGTTGGTGTGGCTCAGTGGATTGAGCACTGACCTGCGAACCCAAGGGTCACCAGTTCAGTTCCCAGTCAGGACACATGCCTGGGTTGCAAGCCAGGTCTCCAGCCAGGTCCCCAGCTGGAGGCAGGTGAAAGGCAACCATACATGGATGCTTCTCTCCCTTCCTCCCTCCCTCCCGTCCCCTCTCTCTAAAAATAATGAATAAAATCTTAAAAAAAAAAAAAAAAAAGGAAAAAGAAAGAATAGCATCTAAATATTATTGTGTACCATTTTCACCACAAAAGTCACCCAGATTATGATTCTTATCAATACCCCTCCCTGTTTCATATGTAACGCACCCATTTGCCACAGCGCATTGAAGATTTTTAAACCCAGGGATAATGCAGAGAAACAGAGAATGGGTTGTGGTTTCCAGTGGCAGAGATGAGGGGGTGAGGGAGGAAAGTCAAGGGGTACAGCCTTCCAGTTATGAGGTGAGTGAGTGCTGGCACCTAACACACAGCACAGCGCCCATGGTAACGACACGTGTGTGTACCTGGAAGTTGCTAAGGGTGAATCTTAAAATCTCTCACCGCATACAAGCACAGGATTGTACTCATTTCGCGATAATCTATACGTGTGTCAAATCACATTGCACACTCTTAATTTACACAGTACTGTGTGTCAAGTGTGTCCTCGGAAAGCTGGGAAAAATTTCAGAGATTGCACAAAACAGAGAAGCTGATGTTTCCAGATAACGCGGAGAAAGTAACTTGGAGAAAGGACACTGCTGTATTTGTTTCTCAGTTTCCTGGTAACCAAGGCAAAAACAAAACAAAACAAAGCAAAACAGGTTTTACTTAGTAGTTGAAAAGGAAATCAGGCCCATGCATCTCTGCTGGCCATGGAACCACTTGTGATGAAACACAGCCTCTCTCCAAAGATTATTCCTGGACGTTCAGTGACATTGACAGACAGCATCTTCCATTTCGGATTTTATAGCCGACGAGGAGATACAATGCGGATGAAAGCTTCTGAGTTGGTTTTCTATGAGGCTGGAAAGTGCGTGATTAATTAGAAATCAGGGCGTCAGTTCCGTGGAAGGCGAGGCAAATGTGCTGCTGGCATCTTGGTTGCTGAAGCTCTAACTAATGGGAAGAACTAGCCCCTGGCTTTGGGGAAACCAGGGCACCAGCTGCTTTCTGCCCCACGCTCTCCCGCGCCCACACTTGGGCCGCAGCCCGGGTGCCCTGACAGGAAGCTTCCCATGTACGGAGCTGAGATGCGCTAGTCTCAACCACGCCGACCATTTCTTCCAGCATCTGGGATCTCTTCACCTTCCACACTCTCGGGAGTGTTTTGAAGGCCCCGGGCAGATAGCTCACGCATTTCCCAATCTGCTTGTCCATGGGCTCCCTCCTCCCCTGCTCCTTTTCCTGCCAGCGGGGTGCCTCTTCAGCACTTCCTCCTCCACACACGGTTTGGGGACTCTGGGCTCGAGGGGTAACGTTCTGTCCCTTGAGGCCCAGCTTTCCGGCTGCTAGATTAACAGGGCAGCTCCCAGCCGGCGCCCGGTGGCCTGATCCCCCTACAAGATGCAGCAAAGGAGCCCCCAGGAAGGGAGGCCTCATGCAGCCCCAGGGATGGTCCCCTGAACGTCGCACAGCCAGACTGAGCCCCACGCTCAGGTTGGACGGAGGGAAACCCTCCAAGAGGCGTCCAAGTGCTATGAGCAGGGGCGTCGGGAGGTGAACTGACTGGGCCGTCTGGGAAACATCCTCCGCGGGTACCTGTCCCACCGCAGGACCCCAAGTCTGCCGCCCCCGCCCTGTCACGCAGGCCCAGGCCTTGGGCAGCCTCTGAAAGGCTTAGGGGTCATGATGTCGCCACGGGAAAGAAAACTTTACCCCTCCGCTTGGTGAAGGGACGGGACACATCTTTAGATCTGCCCTCCGAGGGTGACATTTGTCCAGTACAGTCAGGACCCCACGACTCCTGTTCCCTCTCTACTCCTGAGCAATGGGTTTAGTTCAGAAAAATGGGGAAATAAACACAAATTTAGTTACACGAAGACAAGACCGTGTTGCTGCTAGTGAATGAAAACTCCCAGGAGATTAAGTGGAAGGTCTCTGGGTCACCGTCTGTCTTCTGCTGTCCTGAGGGTTACTAGAGCCCTGCCCGGGGGAGGAGAAGCAAAGGATTCTGGGAGTCGCAGGGGCCACCCTGGTTGGGCATCAAGCAGGGTGGGAGAGGGTCCAAGATGTGGACCACCTGCACAAATTGAATCAGAACGAGTGTGCTGGTCAGTATTTTCCGCTTCTAAGCTCACCTCCTGCTATTCGATCAAGTTCAAACTCTGCTGTTGAGTAAAATTATGGTTCTCAAGGGGGAGCAGGAACCAGGACGTTGGGGAAGAGCAGGAACCTCAGCGACACAGCAGCAGGACAAACCACCGTGGGCCAGGCTGACCCAGACTTCCGTCCTCAGGAAAGACGGGGCACCTCCCATCCCATGTGTCTTCAGAGCCCCGGGGTGGCAACCCGGAGGTGCTGTCTTCCGTGAACACGGGCCACCCAACTTCACCTGCAGCTCCAGAAGTCTCCGGAGCTGCTCAGTCACGTGCCCTTCGGAATCAGGCTGGTTCCCAGCTCTCCTCGGCCCCTCTGGGTCCCTGCCTCTCTCTTTAGCTGGCTTTGCACAGCGTACCTACCTGGGTGTTGCGCTAGGGAGAACACAGGACACTTGTGGGTCCTAGCCTGGAACTCGCTTTGATCCTTCCTTTTGATGGCGGTTGCTGGCTCAGAGGGCAAGTCTCGGTCGGAGGTCTTCAGTCTGGGGCCCACATACCTCTGGACCCAAGCAGAGTTTCCCCGGGGGACCTGGCACGAGGAGCTGAAGGAGGAAGGAGTCATTTTTCAGGTCACCGTGGCCTGATCAGATCTTCCCTGAGGATGTGCTCTGGCGATGGAAGTGAGTTTCCCTTCTCCACCCCTCCATCCGCTTCGTAAGGGATGTACCTGTCACTTCCCAACAAGGCTTCTCCTGAAAGGACATTTCAACAGTGGACTTGGTCTTGAAAATGTCAATGGCTCTAATGACCGACTACAAATCCTTTCATAAGCCAGGTGGTGGTTTCTAAACCTTTGCTTTCAAAGAAGTCATCAGTCGATTGATCATTAAAATTATTTTACTTCAGATCAAAGTATCTAACTCAGAAAGTTCAAGGAATTGAGTGATGCTATTAATAAAAATTTTTAGAAAACTTCTGGGTACAAGGGCAAGCTTCTCAGAGCTGATGCCATAAAAAAGAAAAATAGGAATCAGAAATCAGACTGAACTCCAGCTCACTGTAGGGGTAGAATACCAGGACACATGAACTGAATTGAAATGAAAACAACTCCATCCATCTCACGAAGACATGAATCTCTGACCACATCCTCTCTTTAGGTTTAATATTTATCCATCAAAATTGGGGATCTGTTTGTGTTTTGATCAGTTCTTTGCTACTAATAATGGTAATGACAACGTGATCCAGAAGAAATTTTGAGCATCTAAATGCTTATAGTCACCGGATATTAAAAACATATTTCAGTTCCTCTTTATGGGCACGTTTGTTTTGGATCCAGAGACAGATAATCAATAAAACATTCTCATGCATAAAATGTTTTATGTCAGATGAAGTTCTGCGGGGATGAAAATGTGAGTTCAAAGAGAAAAGGGAGGATGTGAAATTTCCAACTGCTCCAGAAGAGCTTTTGTTGCTGGTTTTGATTTAAGGGGTGGCTTTTCTATTCATTTACTGTGGCTGATACCTCGCCATCCCCTCACTTTCTTCCCTCCCCTCAAGAGGTGCTATGGTGGTTTCCTAAGATGACCATCACCAAGGACCCAAGTCTGAATGGCTTAAAATGACAAGTTCCACAAAAAGGACAACAAAGATCTGTGATGAACAAGCTACACCCACAAAGGTGATAACCTAGGTGACTTCCTTGAAAAGTACAATCTGCCAGAACTTACCCATGAAATATAGGCAACTGACTAGGCCTGTACCTATTAAACGAACTAACTCAGTCATTAACAACCTTCCGAAACAGCAAGCATCAGGCCCAGAGGGGGTCCTCTGGTGAACGTGACCAAACACTTAAAGAAACTACACTAATCTTCCACAGTCTGGCCCAGAAGATAGAAACGAGAGAAGACTTCCTAACTTTCTACGAGGCCATCTTGGCTTTTATAGCAAAACCAGACAAATACATAATAAGAAAAAACAAACAAACTACAAACCCATATCTCTCATGAATATACATGCTAAAATCCTCAATAAAATATTAGCAAATCCAATGCGACAATGTATAAAAAGAATTAGTCTTCCCTTGGCACCCAGGGGAGATTGGTTCCAAAATCCTTTGTGAATAAGAAAATTTGTGGCTGCAAGGTCCTTTTATAAAAGGATGTAATGTTGATATATAACATCCTCTTGTATTTGTTTATTTATTTCAGAGAAAGAGGAAAGGAGAGGGAGAGAAATATCGATTTGTCGTTCCACATTCAATGGATCTGCATTGAATCCGTACATTCAATGGATGCTTCAAAGACAAAACCTTGGCATGTCTCTAACCAACAGAGCTACCCAACCAGGTAGCTCCTCTATACCTTAAATCCTGTGTAATTACTAATATCTAATACAATGTAAATGCTAGGTAAATTGTTATACTACCTTGTTTAGAAAATAATGACAAGGCCTCAAGTCTGTATATGTTAAGTAAAGATGCAACCTTTGTAGTCCTAACTACATAGTTCACACTAGGAACAAGGTAACTTCTTTCTGACTATGTTTAATTTATGTTTGGTTGAATCCTTGAACATAGACTCCAAAGATATAGAGGGCTGACTGTATCCAGCATGAGTGAGTAAGCTCTATACCAGGTATGCAAGGCTGGTTACATGAATTAATGTAAGCCATCATAATAAGCAACCGAAGAAAAAAATCACAACCATATTAACAAATGCAGAAAAAGCATCTAATACCTATTCATGATAAGAACTCACAGCAAACTAGAAATAGAGGGGAACTTTATTAACTAGATAAAGGACACCTACAAAAAATGCACAGAAATATCATATTTAGTTGGGGAAACTAGAAACTTTTCAAATAGGATCAGGACCAAGGCAAGAATGTCTCCTCCCACCATTGCTTTTCAACACCATCCTGGAAGTGCTAGCTAATGCATAAGAAAGGGAAATAAAAGGTATACAGATTGGGGAGGAAGACATAAAATGTTATTTGCTTGCAAATACCACGCTTGTCAATGTGGAAAATCTGAAAGAATCAATACCAAAACCCTGCTGAAACTAGTAAGGGATTGTAGCAAGCTTGCAAGATAGAAGGTAAATATACATAAATCAATTGCTTTCCTGTATATCAACAATGGACTAGTGGAAGTTGAATTTTACAACACAACCCCACTAATATCAGCATTCCAAAAATAATATATTTATGTCTGAATCTAACCAAAATGTGTACAAAATCTATATGAGGAAAACTACAAAACCCTAATGAAAGAAATCAAAGAAGAACTAAATAAATGAAGAGGTATTCCATTTTCATAGGTAGGAGGACTCAATACTGATCAATAGATTCGATCCAATACCAATTTCTAAACGGACAATTATGTAGCCTCTGAACAAGAAGCAATTTCTCTTTTTTACACTATTTCTCTCACATGTCTTATCACATTGGCTACATCTCTAGAGCGATGTTAATGAGGGCTGTTGATATGGGAATCCTTTCATAGTCTTATCCCCAGTGGGTTTTCCTAGAGCATTTAGGTTTAAGTATGATGTTAATTATTGCTTAGAGATTGATATTGAATGTTCTTGAAAGAAAATAGCCTTTTCCCCTTACAGTAAAATGTCATTTTATGCTTACTAAATACCAGTTGCTGAACTTCTGGTATATGCTGACATGACAATTTAAAGGCGAGATCAGAGGCTCCACAAGATGAAGCTATGTTGAAGCTAGAATTAAAACGCTCACCTCCTGGGAACATGAGATCTACCCTCCTCTTCTCCCCTCTCAGTTTACATTGACCTTGCAGTGATACTCTCCGCACTAAGGTGGTCTCCTCTTACTTTTATTTCTATTAAACTTGTCAGGTTAATGATCCCTATTTACCCTCTTTTATTGACTGGGATCCTGAGCTCCCCAAGTTGTTGCCTATAAAAGGGGGGAATGGAAAACAAAGAAGGAAAGGCAAAGCATTCTCATTTGTGCTCCCTTACATCTCCCTTCCCCTGCCCGGGGGTCCCCTAGACTCCCACTTAGACTCCCACTTCAGTGGGGGAAATGGTGCGGTTTGCTCTCTTCTGAGGGGCAGCCTCCTTGCTCTCTGGGGTCCAATTGCTGCTGGTGTCATCATGTCTGATTTTTTGAGACCCACTACATTAGAATCTGGAAGCCACAGAAGGACACTGTGCTTATTTTATTTTTTAAATGAGACTTACTGTTCACTGAAAAGGGATAGTGTGTGTGTGTATGTGTGAGAGCACAATTTCTGTTGGCAATTTGGAGACCACAAGACACAGGTCAGGCTGGTTTTTATGTTGCTTCTTGACGAGACACAATGGTGGTTCTTTTCTACATCATGGGTGCTCTGGAGAGGCAGTTATTTTGTGAGCCGTATGTATGGATTTTTTTAATGGTCAGCGATTCGCTATGTCGATAATTGTCTGCAGGGGTTCGGCGGGCCATCTGTCATCCTTTCACACACGCAGGGACACTGATGTGCCTTCCCACCTTCTCGCCTGCATGCCGTGGCTCTGAGAGCCAGAGGGACCCCCGGGGTGGGGTGGTCCCGCATTCCAGAAACCATCCAGAAGGCACTCGTTTTGAAAGACGGTCTTTGCCAAAGGGGCCTAGTGGTCAGAGCCACAGATTTGCAATAAGCAGACAAGTCCTGAAATAAAAGAATGCATTTCACCGAGCGTAACCCAGAACGTTCCAATCATGTTATCACAGAACGCTTTGCTTTCCTAACGACAATAGCAGGTTTGCGCAACTCTAGGGAAAACACGTTGCCTTCCCCAGCTTGTCAGAGACCTGTCAGGGATTCATCGGTGAGCAGCGGACTGCAAACTGTACCAGAGCCTCCTGCGGATCACTCGAAGTTGTGTATAACTGTGACTAAGTTAATGGTGCAATCTCTAAGTAAATACGACATTCGTACCTGTGGAGATGTGTCCTTTGTTTACTGTGAGCTCAGCCAATCTCTGCTTTTGTTGGCTTCATAAACCAGGAATCTTCCCAGTTATTCTTGGATCTTTGCACTCCTGGCGACCAGGGGTCCCTGCACTGTTCGCACCCCACCTGACTCCTCAGGTGGTGGTCCTGGGGTTGCTCCACAGCAATTCCTGGGGAAACTGCTCTGACTGGGTGTCCGTCTACCTGGTGCCCTGCAGGCTCAGTGCCCAGCGATCCTGAAGCCAATGTCCTGAGTCATCTACCTGGGGGGACCAATTCCACTTGTCCCTTCCCACCCCCCACCCCTGACCAAGTGCTGGGAGCTGTTTTTCCAGGAAGGACGAAGCCAGGGCTTGGCTCGCTTCTTTGTTCAACCTCCCTACAGCCAGGGCAAACATTTACTAGAGCGTGCCAGGGGGTTAGGCGTCCAGAGTCACACGGAACGTCAACAGCGGCCTGTGATCATGGACAGTGACGCCCAAACACCCGAGTTTCTCAAATGGTGTCAGATGAACCACATCAAGGGTCCCCTGCACCAGCTTCCCAGGGCGATGAGGAGTCCTGAAGACCTACTGAGTGAACACCCCCTGGGGCGGGGCCTGGGAACGAGCCTTTTAAACAGCCCCGCAGTGACTGTTCTGCTCTGGAGCCTGAAGCCCATTTGTGTTTGGAGTACAAACCAGCTCCCGCTCTGTGGCCTTGGAACTCCGGTGTCAGACAACAGCTCTGACTAAGTACAGCCCCCTCCCCCTCCCCCCGCCCCCCTCCTTAACCCTGCTGTAAACCAGCTCCGCCCTCCCCTTCTCAGCCAAGACTCACCCCTGCAGCTTTGAAGTCCTTGGAGCAAACAAAACAGAGAACAATAAAGGGCCTCTTCAAACTGCTTCAAGTGAGCTCTGAGGTGGGAGGGGGTGGGGGAGTAAGCCTTCCTTCACCCACTAACTCTCCCCCTTTGTCCCCAAACAGCAACCGCACAACAGAGGGAACAGGCCGAGCTCCTCCAGGGGCCTCTAGCACGTGCACTGTGGGGACCGACCTCCACAGGTCGTGCGCTGGGCTCCTCACCCACGGTGACGTGATGTCAAGTGAAGTCCTGGCTCCTGTGGGAAACGGGAGAAAGGGTGGTTTCATCCATGCATACATGATAAGCTCAAAAACATCCCCAGAATAACAAACAGAACTTCTTCACGAGCAGACCTGCCAGGGAGAAGGCCAGGGGGAGCTTGGCTGGCAGAGTGTTTCTGAAAGGGAATGAGCGTTGTCTGACTGGTGAGCGCGTGGAAATACGCACTGGCTGAGCACCTGCTGTGTGTCCCGTATGTGGCATACGCGCAGCACGGACCCAATGGTTCACGTGTGTTGAACGCTCGTTCCGTGACGGCACTGGGTAACACAGTTGACGTGTTTTGTCTCACTTCGTCCTTACAACCATGAGAGAAGAAATGAGTGTGAAAGAATGGCCAGGGGGAGAGGCAGAGAGGGAGAGAGACATCCATGTGTGGTTGCCTTTCACCTGCCTCCAGCTGGGGACCTGGCTGGAGACCTGGCTTGCAACCTGGCGATGTGCCCTGGCTGGAGTGCCCTCCTTTCTTCTCACTACTTCACCGCCTATGGTAACAATCCTATTTATTATGATTTATTATAATATCCCTAGCAAGTGCCTGTTTTCAGAACAAGCCGTTCCGGGGTCCTGGAACAGAGGCAGGATGGTTGCAGGAACCCCGGTGGTTTCCTACGTGGCTGGTACTGCCAGGCGACCTGGCTTGGGGTCTGTTCCGGTGCCCGGTGACAAGGCTGAACCTCTGTCTCTGCACAGCTGCAGAGACACGGGGGCTTGGTCCGCAGTCAACTGTGCTCCCCACAAGGCTAAAGCCCAGGAGGGGACCCCAGGAACTCACCGATGGACACAGCAGCAGGTGCCCTGGGCCGTGGGCCTTTCTCTGTCCAGGTCTCTAAAAGCCAAGGTGGATCGACCGTTTCATGAATCCCGTCTCTGTTGTTTTGTTTTGTTTCTCTCACTTCGGAGGACACCCACAGTAACAACTGCTTCCCAATTCCAGTGCCATGGTCTGTTGCTGCCCCAGGAGCACCCTCGCCCCTGGCCCTGGACCCTGGGTCCGCCCTGGGAAAATGGGTGTGGCTGGATGACCCCGTGGCCACTGCAGGAGAGAGAGGACTCGGACCTCCAACGCTGCCCACGAAGCCATCAGCCTCGTGCCGCAGCTCTGACCCCCTGGGGTGCCGGCCACACACCCAGTCAAACGAGATGAAATTCTGACTCAACAGGAGGCAGCAGGAGGGGAAGCAGCGCCCCGAGGCGTCCTCGCCGGGCGGCCCTGGTTCGGCACGGGTTTTATGGAAGAAACGACGGTCTATGCGACCAGCAGCCTGGAGGGTGAGTGTTGGTTCTTTCCGTCACACCTTCGGGGCTCCCTCCATGAACAGGAGAAGCCGCCCTGCACGCAGGCACCACGCCACACTTGGAACCCGCCACAGCGGGAGGGGCCCCATCTGCCTTGCGCAGCCCCTTCCTCAGGCTGCTTCCCTGAGGCCAGAGCTTGTGTGGCCCGGGCGCGTGGCCCCACATCCTCGGGACACCCCGGGAAAGAAAGGGCTCCTTTACTGCGGGGCTCCCCGGAGCTTTTCCTGTGAAATGTCAGTCACAAGACCGAGCCACTTCATGGTTGGCAGGATGTCCCAAACTTAGTTGGGCATTGAAACCTTACAGGAGGCACATGGGTGCTTTGGGAGTGTGTGAGGGCGTGGTAGCCCGCGAGTACCTCCGAGTGGGGTGTTGGGAACCCTGCAGTGTAGGTATTTCCCCGAGACCCTAAGTCCAGCACCTCGGCGGCTTCCTCTCCCCGGATCCGCATCTCAGCCTCTCTCCTGGCGGCCGCCTCACTTCCACCCCTGGCCGGCTTGCTGCCCTCCGGGAAATGACTCCAGCAACAGGCAGAGCCTGTGCTGGTTTCCATGGCGATGCCTAGGAAGCCTCTGGGAAGAGGATGGTTACGAACCGGTTACTACAGATTCGTGTTCTGCGCTTAGAAAACAGAGTAACAATACCGATGTGCATAGTTTCTTCCCCCACCCCTTCCAAGAAGCCTAAAACCAATTTTCTCTGAGAGCAGTCCTGAACAGAAATGGTTGCTTTGATCTTTACGCAAAGATTTCTCATCCTAGCATGAACTCGTGATCCACCACGGTGTCCACTCCTGCCCCCGTGGGATGCCCCTGCCCCCCTTGGACACACCAGCTGCAAAAGCACCCAGCAGCCCCTCAACTCCTGGCTCCATTTACTTTATTTGTTTGGGGAGGTCGGATGTCCTGCCCCCCCATGCTGACCTTCCCAAATTCAGGCTGCTTTTTCCCAGCCTGCAGGATGGAACCTTCCGGGGCCGGGCGCGGCCTTCATTAGTCTCTGGGAAGCCCAGCCACCCAAGAACCTTGAGGGGAGTCTCAGCAACTCTTGGAAATTCTGCAGCCTCTGGTCATGTCAGGAAAGCCCTGAAAGTATTTAAAGCTCTTCGTCACGTTCGCCTAGCAGGTTTAAATTACGCAGCCTGGGTGAGAAGTTACTTAATGGACAAACACTATGTTTGCGAGTTGATCTCCACCTGAAAGGGGCGACTCCCCGTAATTGCACCCCCACCCCAGCTCTGGGTCTTAGGCAGGCTCGGCAGGGAGCGGCCCTTTGAGGGGCCCGAGAGAGGAGGGGGGCCTCCCGCTGGTCATTGGTGACCCTTCCCTTTTGAAGTCTCCGTGGCTGAAAAGCTGGCGTTTGAGCCACTGCAGGTCCCTGGCCTGGCGTGAGTGACAAGGCCTGGTTTTGAGCCGTGTCCCCTGGCCTCTGCTGTGGAATGCCGTGTTTACCTTTCCTTATCCTGATGCACATTCCTGCTGGTGTGAAGATGACGGGGGATAGAAGGGGCTCCGTCTGCCTGAGGCAAACAGAACCCAGGTCCCAAGGAGTGTGCCCCATCGTGGGGGGAGGGGGGACAGGGAGGGGTAGGAGGGGCCCTGTCCTGAGGAAGAGCAACAACTAAGGTTCCCAGCTTCGCAGAGCTGAGCCCAGAGAGCTATTACACACCTGTTCCGGGAGATCCCCTTAGGGCCTTGTTGTTTTTACCAGTTTAAAGTTAACTCTCACTTCCAGGTGCCATTTTAAATACTCGGTTTTATTTTCTAAGAGGTTTTTTTTTTTTTTCGTGAAGTCCTTAAAACAACAACAAAATAACACCCCTGGCCATGATCACAAACAGCCCAGTCATAAACTTGGGGGGACTGTGTTATGTTATGTATCGTTATAAAAGACAGAAACGGGCAAGTCAGAGAAGAACGCCTCTGAATGTCATCCCCGTGGGATAACCGGTGTGATAACCATGGCTCACCCCGGATGCTTTCTCTAGCTAAACAGGTGCAAACTCGATCACGCTCTTTGTTGAATAACCACTTTATCATATTTCATCGAATGGATGTTTCATAATTCATTAAACTAATTCCCCGTGAATGGACCCATTGGTTGTTCCCGTTCCTTTTTTTTTTTCAGTTAAAAACGATGCGACTTCCCCCAGCTGGAACCTTTGCATGTCTACGTTGTCACTTCCCCAGGGTAAAGGCAGAGGACCAGAACTGCTGGGCTAAAGAATGTGGGCATCTCTCAATTCTGGCAGCTTTAAATGTTCATTTTTCCGGGTGCCTTTCAATATCCTGCTGTTCCATTGCTTATCCCACCCCCTGAGAGAGCCTCACTTCTGGCCGCTCGGCCAGCCCCCAGGATTGTCACCCTTTGTCAACTGCAGGGGAAGGACAAACACGCTGCATTCCTGAGCTTATCTTCTGAGGCCCTGTTGCGTTTCTGTTACTGTTTTCTCCAAAACTTTTTCACTATAGGGATGGTCTACCTTGGTTACAAATTATTTTTGGAACTTACAAAAATGACGTTTGAGTAGATGTCGCAGTTTTTCACGGTTGAGAGAAATGACCTCTGACAACAGATTAGGGAAGTTTAGTGAGGTTGCAATGCGGGAAAAAGCAGGGTCCTCTTGGGTGATGGGAAGCCCGCGGGGCAGAACGGGGGTGAGATTGAAGAGAGCTGGGAGGAGGTGGGGGTGTGGAGGGGCAGCAGGCAGTGAGTCCAGACTGCCGTCCACGGAAGACCGGGGCAGCACTGGGGTTAGGAAGAAGAATCTAGCGGCTGTGTGTAAGAGAAACCAGCGTAACACGGTTCCCCATGGCCAGGCACCAGGCAATGACAGTCTAAAATAATGGAAGGCCGTAGACAGTGGAGCTCAGGCCCAGAGCAGAAGCAGTAGGTCGGTGGGTGGGTGGGCGGCCCCTCTCCACCTCGGCCTTTGCAGCAGCAGCTCTGGGCTAGGTGCACCGCAGGCAGGTTTTCCAGCTGAGTGGGGACCAGCGTTGTGCGATTTCTCGTTTGAGAGAAGTCACACTCAGGCCAGCAAGAAGACAGTCATTTCAGCCCCAGCAGGCACCTTTCCCCTCAGGAACAGTGCATTTCTCCCAAGCATTAAAAAATAAAATGCCCCGGCTGGTGGCACAATGGATAAGGTGCCGGCCTGCGAACCCAAAGGTCACTGGTTCGATTCCCAGCCAGGGCACATAACCAGGTTGCAAGCCAGGTCTCCAGCCAGGTCTGTAGCTGGAGGCAGGTGAAGGGCAACCATACATTGACGTCTATCTCCCTCTCTGTCTCTCTCCCTACCCCTCTCTCTAAAAATAATAAATAAATTTTTAAAAAAGCCTGTGTTTTAACAGTTTCAGTCCTAGATCAGTATTTTCCAGGGAGGGAGAGAAATGACAGCTTAGGAAGGAACAAAACATGAAAGCAGTTGAGACTCTTGCCACTGACTGCCCCTCTCCAAGTGCAGGAGACCCAGTGACCTTTCTTCCTCCAGTGGAGTCCCCACTGTCACCCCGTTCATTCAGGTCTCACGTGAGACCTAGGAAAAGCCCTGTCAAAGGCTCTGTGGCAGATCAAGTGACTGGTTTAAGGGACTAGCATTTTTAAGGAAAGTCTTTGGCCACAAAAGAGCCCCTCACTCCATCCCTTATAACCCCAGAGGTTTGTTCCTCACACCAGGCGCGTGTCGGCAAAGGGTCGCTGTGACTGTCTACATTGCCCCATTCAGAGGGGACAGCTGATCTGGGGACCAAGGTGCTCTTGTGGTGAAGAGGAAAGAACAAGAAAGCGTGAAATACCTGCGGGTGGCTTTTAAAGTCTCAGCTACACTGGCAGGCTATGACACTGCTGTTCATGTTTTCTCAGCCAAAGCAAGTCCCACCCTCCAGCCCCGTCCTAGTGGATGAGTGGCAGCCCCACCCAACACAGCCCCAGGCCAACGGGGATACACCTCATCCCACCAGGACACAGGGGCCGAGCAGGCTGCCCCGGGGTTGAGGGCCTGGAATCAGCACCCCACCGCTCAGGCCCCAAGCCTCTCCCTCTTTCTACTCCACCATGTGTCCCTGCAGTGCGGCTGGACCTCCTAGAACCTCGCCTTGTACCCCTCCCCTGGGGCTGCGATGCTGTTCCATGTTGCTAGGGACAGACAGGCAGGACCACCAGGCCCACCAGGCCTCCACACACACAACACGACCTCAGGACTGTGCCCCAAGACCAAAATAGCCCACGGGTGTAAAAACACCCACTCAAGTCCGGTTCAGGCTTGGCTTTCCACCTGGATACGTTCATTTGGGCTCTTGATTTCCATGCTCCCGGGACCTGCAGGTTTAGTCTGTCCCACCACGATTCTCACTCTTCCAGCTTCTTTGCTTTTTATTTATTTATTTTTAAAATTTTATTGTTGTCGTATTACATCCATCCCCTTTTTGCTCCCCTCTGTCCCCC